>CM070038.1:53586026-53597628 GCA_036250615.1 Ptychadena robeensis
CTCTGCACTGGGTGGTCCCCAAGTCTTCCGGGGAATCCCTGGCGATAGGAGACCTGGTCCACAGACACACTGAGCCCTTCCGGCCCCATGTCTTCGCCGTCATCTGTGACACCGAACGGGGCGGGGGGGGTGGCGCCATAGACCTCCATGTTAATGGAGGGGGCGCCGCTCTCCTCCCCACACACCGCCTGTGTCAAAAATAGAAGGCTGGGCAGAGAGCCGGCAATCACGGAGTACAGGGTACTCCGCCGCAATTGCGGGGGAAACAGCTTTTCGTGCCATAAAAAATGGCGCAAAAAGGCCCGTAACACCCAGAGGGTTAAAAGAACCATTTCAACTTTAGTTTTGGACATATGGCCTTGTATTTCCATCAGGCATACATTGATATGTCATGATCCATACCACAGCCTGATTTCTTAGAGCCTTAAAGCCAGGTGTACAAAAAGGTACAGGGGCCTACCAGCTGTGCTATTCATGATCTGGAGGAAGGTGTGATCATTGATGCAGTGTTTGTTTGTCACCAACATTTGTTTTCTGGAACACTGGAATCCCTAGATTATTTGTTTCATCTTGCTTATTGTATAATGAGGCCCCAGAACTGATTTGGGCTGGACTAAGAAAAGATGTGCAAACATTTGCCAACACAATTGTCTGTAGGGTGCTGTAGGGTGTACAGAAAAGAGGCAATCCTCTGCCACAAAAAGACCCAACCAAGATCAAGTTTCTGAGCAGAAGGAGCATTAGAAGGTTTAATTTGCTTGTGCACCTTATGCACTTGTTAGATTTCTCTTTCAATGAATAAAAATAATGATAATAATAATATAATATCTGGCTTGACGGTTGGAATAAGGTAAGCCATTGAGTGCAGATGAGGAGCATGAAGTAGAATCTTCTGGTTTATCATTAGGTATCATATCACACTCTATCAGAGTGGAGAGTAGAAGTTATAATTTTCCAATAATGAATTCTGTAGCTTTTCTGTCTACAGTCTTCACTGTCCCTGCACGTGTCTTGTATTCATATTAATTTAAAACATATTTAAAAAGTCTGACCTTGAGATCTGTTAGGGCTTGTGGCGATGGATGTGCTTCCGCAGGGGGGGAAAAAGACGCAGAGAGGACACTGTCAACAATTCATTATAATGGGACAATTTCCACTCTGCGTTATCTGAGTGTCACATCCTCGGCACGTGTGCATCCTTAGCCATGGGAATTCGCAGGAAATCCACCAGCATTTTTTTTTCTGCATGTCCAGCGCAGAGAATCAGCAGTGGACACGTGGCCTTACTCTGCTCATCAAGAACTACATGCTGTATCTATAACATGCATCTTTTCGCCATTAATAACAATGGGAAACATATCTGTGCTTCTTATGGTCCACAAATGTGAAAATATTTTCACATTATTTTCCCAGTCACGCCAAAAGGCCAAAGGCAGGAGGGAGATCTTAGCTCTGTTAGCACTTGCAGTACCCATTCTCTAAACACACTGACCAACAAGCTAGGCAAATTGAGATATTAAATATCATGAGATGTGAATTTACATTAACATTCTGCATTGTATTAAAAAAAGTATGTGACAAAGACTAAAGTTGTTGCCAGATTGTATATTGTGTCTTTCCATTGATTGATCATGGTGTTCAGAGAATGGGTACTGCTAGTGTATAGAAACATGCTAAAGTTTCAGCCCTGCACACTTTGCTGAAACTAAGCACTGCCTCCTGGCACTGGCCTTTTGGCTTTGCTGGAGGAAAATACTGTATGGACCGGCCCTGAATACTTTTCTGGAACATGGCTTTGACTCTTTTATGTTTATTTCAAATTTTCTCTCCAAAACGATGGGGTGTGCTTTACTGCTGCTCCCTGCTTCCGGTATAACACTTGACAGAGGCTAGGCAGAATGTAGAATTCTACCAGGGCAAGCATTTCAGTGCAATTAGACATTACTTAAGAAGTGAGAAATAGTGTTGAGCTTGAATAGTCAAATTACTTTTGTTGAATATGGGCTATTCGAGAGTTCGCAATTTCGCAATATACGAGATATTATGCATATCGAGAATTTGAATATTGCCTATGCCCCTTTTCACAAGTGGAAAACTCTTTTTACTACCTGTCTGGATCTTTCCTAAGCCCTACATTTTCTAGTGATGAAAGGAGGAGGATCAGTGTGTTACACTGTGGTTCACACTGCACATTCTGCGCATTGAACTGGTATCTTGCAGTCTTTGGCATTATGCGTAGTGGATGCACAAAGTTTTAAACAGATGCTATTTTGCTTAGGGTTCATAAGGGCACATGGGTGGTTTTTAACCATCCAGTAAATGCCCACTTAGTGCAAGCACACGGCAAACACATCAAGAGCTGTTCCCTGGATGGTTTTCAGATTTTAGCCCATTAGACTTGTCGTGGGGCGTAATCTAAAGTGTGCAGGTGCTCGCAAATAGCAGCCCGGAAGTAAGCACCCATGCAAATGTAGCCTAAGGAAAGACATTATTTCCTCAATAGTTTTTTTCTTTATCCCTCTACAGAGAACGGGGCTTTTGATCAACTAGGCACTGTTTGTCAAGGCTTTCTATAAAGTTTCTTATGTAGTTGGTTTTACTGTTTGTGACTTTATGAGGTACAGTTGTTTTATGTGGATGCTTTACTTGTCTGGTTGGGAGACTACTGGTGACAAGTGATAAACTGAGGTTATTTCTCATTTTTGCTTGCTGATGCACAAAGCTGGCAAGACAATTTAGAACAGACAATTCAGGTCCTAGACCTGTAAACATTCAACACACAAAAGAGAAAGAGATCTAAAGCTAGACATACAAAGCTCGATTTTTTATAGATTCGAGCGCAATCGAGCAACGTGCATATTCATGGCGCTTTATTGTTCTTGAATCTATTGATAAATTGATAAAAAAGCTGTCTAGTCTTTCTTCAAGTGGGATCATTCAATCAACCAGAGTCCCCATCGAACAGGAATCAATGTGCGAAGTGGTGCACATTGATTCCTGTTCGATTGACCCACGATTGAGCACAGCATGGTGATATCACGCTGTGATCAATTGCAGGTCGATTGCATGGGTATTGACCCATGCATGGCCAGCATAAGATGGAGGTTACCTCAGAAGGCCTCAAGAGTCAAAGCTTACTTCCTAGTTACCATGATTAAAATATATATGCTTTAAGAAAAATGACCAGTAAATGGCGATGACAAAATAAAATACAATAATATGGAATGACTAGATGTCTATATGGGCAGAACAAACAGTATGTGATTGTATACTGAGTATGTGTGTGTATGCAGTATCCATCTACGGTATGTGTATATACATATATGTACTGTGCTGGGGTATTTGTGTGCTGTAGTGGTGGTAAAATATACTTCTGAACCCTGCACTACCTACATTACATACACTAGGGGAGTCAAACTCAAATACACAAAAAACAAAGAAAACAAAGTATGGAAACAAAGTGGAAAGCTAGAGCACAAGTGAAATGTCAAATAAAGAACACATCTGTGTCATTTATTTCATAGATAAATAAAAATAATATAAATAAAAAGATAAAAAAAAATATTGAGCAAATTACAGGAACACTAGATGACGCCTATCCCTCTGGTTCCAGGAGCACCAGTGGCAACTCTAGCAGCTTTCCCTCTACTCCTCTTTCTTACTAGTGATGAACGGCATAGGCAATATTCGGATTCATGAATAATTTTACTAATATTCGATATCCGTAAATACGAAATCCGCACATTGGTTGCGCTGATATTATCGCGATGTATGGCCATACACGCGGATCATGTTTTTGGGGGTAAAAAAGTTCAATATTTAAAATATTGCAAATATCCACCACCATATTTGAGAAACGCAAATTCTCGAATTGCATATTCGCAAAAACTGTTCGCCATTGGAATATTTGAGCTCAACACTATTTCTTACTTCTACTAATCTAGCCAGTTCCTCTGATACTGGTCATAGGGAATCACAACCGCTACGAAGACTGGAGGGGAAATCTAGCTGTGAGCAATTGTTAATCCTACTATGTGGCCAGTCTTTAAGTCATGAACCTGCTGTGTGTCCTATATTTTTCCCTACAGGAGCTATAAGTATAGTACAAGATTGTTGCTCTCTCTCTTGTTCAAAAAAGGTCAACATGTTTGGTTGCTTTGCCTGTAATCAAAGATCATTGCTGAAGAGGAGAGGAACTTTTTTTTGCTGTTGCTGCTCCACTCTAATATAACCTGGCTGTCTGGAAGTTACAATATTCTTAATCGCATCCTTGATGGTGCCCACACCTGGAGAAAATGTAGAATAAAGACATAAACAAGTAAAGATCAAGAGCAAATTAATCACAAAAGGAATGTCACCTATGTCAGATCCAACAATCAAAAATTGCAAGGTTACATTGAAATGACCAAACATTCATTTGAAAAAGAAAATAGGGGGGTCATAAAGTTTAATGTATGTATCAAATTATATATGATTGTAAAGCGCTGCGTAATATGTTGGTGCTATATAGATAAATGATAATAATAATAAAAAATAATTATTCCTAGGACCATATTTGTGTTGTCACTCCAGGTACAAGCTTTTACCACCAGGTGGCCCTCTAGGATGACCTTAGGAGCTAGCTTCCATTGCCTATGGATCATTTCATTCAAAAGGAGATTTTTTTAGACTAAAAATGGCAGTTTTATTCATTTCCCAAACCACGCAGTCTCTTTGAACAATGATCACCAACCTGCTGCTGTTTATAAGGAACCTGTCAGAATAGAAGAATGGAAGCTTCCATCATTAGTTTGTTTTTAAAGAGCACCTGGGCTTTCATCCTTCTTCCTTCGCTACCTTATGAATTGCTGGCATAGGGCAGACATATCTGTCAAGAATTAACCATGTACAGTAGTAAAGAAAGATCAATGGTCTACAGTCTGTGTACTAATATGTATTGAGGTTATAAAAGGCTAGCTGATCTTGGCCATTACTGTATACCCTAGAAAAGTGCTTTTTATACCCACACATGGTTTCATTTGGTGTTAATGTAATTTAATGATAGATTGATAGTGAAGGATCTGCTTCACATGGCAGGTATTGGTAATGTTGAGGCATTTTCCCAGGAATTCTTGGAATGTCAGCTAATTATCTTGAGTGCTGCTGAACCTTTCCATATGTAAGAACAGGATGAATAATGGAACTTCTCAAGGAGAGAGAAAGGAGATGCAGACTCTCACTGTTTGTGATCCCAGTCACAGCAGATACTAAAATACGTAAAAGAAAAAGAAAACCATTTAAAGGTGACCATACACGTGCCGATTTTTCGGCCGTTTTTAGCCCTCCCGACCGATCCGGTAGGTCGGTCGGGAGGGATTCAGAACTGTTTTAAAATCGGCTGAAAAGTCGGTCGGGTCCCGTCCGCGGATGCCCGATTTTTTTAGGAAGACGGCAGCTTGTACATGACGGCAGCTTGTACATGACATATACAAGCTGCCGTTTTCCCGAAAAATCGGGCATCCGCGGTCGGGACCCGACCGACTTTTCAGCCGATTTTAAAACAGCTCTGAATCCCTCCCGACCTACCCGACCGGATCGGTCGGGAGGGCTAAAAACGGCCGAAAAATCGGCACGTGTATGGTCACCTTAAAATAAGCCAAGATAGCCGCTACACTTAAACACACATAAAGTGTAGCGGTGAATACATGTATTGAGAATTGTATAGATGCGTAGAGGCTACATGTTTCGCCGATTCCGGCTTCTTCATGCCTGAGGCATCTAATATGTATATGTAAATCTTGGCAATAAGGGTGTTGATAAAATTTCTCCTGTGTATCAGGAGTTGGTGGAATCGTCTCTCGGAGAGCTGGTGGGTGAGGCTATGCGTCTCTACGGGTAGGAGGCAGCTCGGTCCAGGATTGGCCAGGAGTTACTCCGCAAATTGCGGGAGTTGGAGAGAGTTTGTAGCGCTTAGAAAGATCGGTGCTGTGGTACCTGCAGAAGTTTTATGTAGTGGCAGCTGCAAAGGAGACTCCCGGTTAGGCGACAGTATTGTTTGCTGGGATTTCCCTGGAGTACAATACACCTTACCACAGCACCGACCTTTCTAAGCGTGTTTAAGTGTAGCTGCTATCTTGGCTTATTTTAAATGGTTTTCTTTTATGTATATTAGTATCTGCTGTGACTGGGATCACAGAAATAAAGACTGTTTATTTAAGACAAAGCAGTATCATTTATACCAACAACAGTCATCGCTACTCCTGTTCCAACTAAAGTCCCAAGAGGAAATACAATTTGGCTTGGGAACAGTGACTACATCCACCCTTCAGTCTTCATTTTGAGTATATATTATTTTTAAATAATTCATTTGACCATAGACCTTGTTCCCTCCTTCCTCACCCATGAGGAGTATAATACATGCAATGCACAGCTATTTTTTAATTTAATTGAATTTCATCTTTACAATCGTCAGTTCAGCATCGCCTTCTACTACAACAGAATGCTGCATGCAAATGGTTCCTTTTCTGGAAAGTCTGCTTTAAACAACAGCCCCCCCCCCCCCACATTTTAATATTTGCTTAACTCCCCCTCAAGACATTAAACCACTTGCTGAAAGGGTTATGGTGGTAGGTTGCTGTGGTGTATTCAGGAAGCTATGTACAGCACCCTTCAGACAGAAAGAGTCTCAGCCATAGCAGTCCATGGGGCCCGTAGCCACAAGGGGGGCCACCACTCCTAGCTTATTGTTCTTGCTTTTATTTCTCTCTCTGTCCCCAACTTCCTGGACAGTAATCCCAAGTCCAAATCAGTGTGAAAAAAAATTGCAAAAATCTGGAATTCCAAGCTAAACTCGCATGGTGAAATAGTAAAACTTAAGTGGCAGCACCATCTTGCAGACGTTTTACTATTTTTTACTAGAGATGGTGGAACTTCCATTTTGTCCTGCTTTTGGCACAGAAAAACATACTGAATGGTTCCCCCAGGGGGCTTTCCTTAGTTTAGGCCGGCTGCGAACAGAGTAGTGTTAAGGTGGGTTTACACATATAGATTTTTTGTTCGATCAACTGCTGATTAGATTTTTTTGTCGAACATCGTTAGTCCATTTATCGAATGCAACATTAGATTTTTTTGTTTGTTCATACCGATATCAAATAAAAATACATTCGGAATTACTACGACCGATAAAAATTTACCAACATGTTCGATGACCATTTGAACGATTTTTTGTTTGAGATCGAACAAAATGTATCCATCGAACAAATTTGCCATTCTAGATTTTTGTTCAATCAACCAAATAATTGTTCGTTCTTCATTGATTGAACGAAAAAATCTACACGTGTAAACCCACCTTATGCTAGGCATACACATGCCGAGTAGGTCAGACAGACCTACTCCGATATTCACCGGAATGCAAACGTGATGACGTCATCATGTTTGCACCCCGGTGCATTATGGGGCCCCTTCAGTCGGGCAGCACCCTTTGTGTGCTGGCCATAAGCTGCAATGAAGACGCCGTCTTCATTGCAGCTTATGGCATCAGCTTGCCTTGGCTTGCATCGGCCAGAGAATATCGGACATGTCCGTTCTCTGGCCGGCTGAGCTGTGGGGCGACAGGGATCTGTTGCCCCATGTGGGCACATGCCGATAAGCGGCCGATTTTTAACCTGACCGACGGTGCGAGCGCGCACGCCCGTCGGTCAGGTTAAAAATCGGCCGCTTATCGGCATGTGTATGGCTAGCTTTAGGGTGGGAGATTGAGGAGGGATTGGAGAGAGGGAGATTCAGGAGGAAGGGGGGGGGATTGGAGTGGCAGATCTGGGAGGGGGACCTCATTAAAAAAAATTGCTATGGGGCCAGGTCATTTCTAGCTATTCCTCTTAATCTCAGTAACAAAAATTCCATGATCTAAATAAAAATGTGTAACACATATATGGTTTTATTATGAAACAAAAAGAGAGGCACATACTGTAAATTGATTGTTTTTAAATATTATTTATTTGTTTTAGACTACCTTAAGTTCTTTAAATTGCTGGTGAATATTGCTGGTGAATAAATACAAGAGAATTATACAAAAGACTTAATGCTCAAAAAAAAAACACATTTGTAATAGTACAAACACACCTGCACATTCATATCTATTTGAGGAAATATGCATACAATACTGGGTTCTACTATGAGACTAATCATCCCCCCCCCCCCCCCCCCCCCCCCCCCCCAAAAAAAAACATTTCCTTTGCAGAAAAGCATCAGCAGGGGATCTTTGTAGTTGTTTGAACTCCCATTGTGTGTAGAAAGACATCCCATTAAAGTTGGGTGGATAAGCAGCTAACCAGAAAACAATGGTGGACAAGTAGGGCAGGGAGGATGGCTTGAGCAAGTGTTATGTGTTAGAGAGGTCTAACATAATCTTTTTACAGAGAACTGTACAAGTGATGTATAAGAAACCTGTCCTAAAAGTTAAAGCAAAATCACAGACAAATAGGTAAGTGTATATATAGAAGCTAGCTCATGCATTGCATGACCGAGGGAGTGCTGAAAACCCCCTTCCCCATACCACACTTAATAAAACAAAACATTAACTTTTCGAAAGTGGTTTTATTGAATAAATGTTGACATAAATTAACGGCCACAGCCTTAAATAAAGTTAGCCTTAATAAACTTAGGCACAAAATAACATAAAATTAGGCATATCACACCATTAATGAGAGCCAAGCAGTGCCACCAAAATAAAATATATATATATAACCAAAACCATCTGTACCAGCCACCAGCCCTTTTAAAACTGGCACGGTGGGTACGTATTTTCACTGCAAATTAAACCAGGTGAGGCCTCAAGACCCCCCTTTCTTAAACTGGTGTCTGTGACTGCCCTTAACACCTGGCACATCCCCAGACCTTTTTCCATGCCAAATTTTTTACCCCCACGGCACTGCCGAGCTCCCGCCAAAGCCCACGGGAGCTGAGTCACCGGCCCCGTGAGCCCCCCACCAAAGCAGCAGGGCCGCCTCCACTGCTTCCCGCAGACCTGCATTAAAAACATCTAGCCCTAAATCTGACAGGTGTACCCCGTCCTTTCTAAAATGCCCCCTAGCCTGCTCTAAAAGTTTGTGCCGTAAGGCAAACCCCCCGGCCCTGCACATAAAATGAGAGACGGACAAGTTGACTTTTATCCTACTCCTTTGCAGGATCTTGTTGTCAATACAAGGTCTCCACTTAAGTCTAGGCATTATTTCCGACCACACCATGATCATGCTGGGCGCACATTCCCAAATTCTCATAAAAAAGGTCTTCACCGCTACCATGAGGTCCAGTTGGGTGCATGTCCCCAGATCATTACCCCCAGCGTGTACAATCAAAACATTAGGAGGTGTCCTTGTGGTGACCAGCATTGAAAATTTTTTAAATATTTGAGTCCAACGCATGCCTGGGAAACCAAACCAGTGGATCTCGGCCTCGGTTTCTAAGCAGCCCAGAAGCTTTCCTTTAGGGCGTTCTGCCGCTCTGCGTTCCGCCCAGTAAATATAGGAATGTCCAATGATCCAGACAGTGCACTTTGGGTAATCTGCGATTAAAGAATGAAAGAAAACGTCACCCCGACCCCAGCAATGACCCCTCACTTCTACTTACAAGGCACATCGACCAGATGCGGACGGACATAGGTTTTGAAACGATCCGACTCCCAGCGCCCAATACGTTTTATGGCCGCTGACGGCAAGCCGCATCTGGCTGCCTCGGTGGCGGCGCCGATCCGGAATGAATGAGTCCCGAACTGCCTCGGATCAAGACCCATGTGCACTAGCGCTTTTTGGAAAACCGCAGTGAATTGGTACCGTGAGAGGAATGACCCATCACTGTGGCATAGGAGAGGCCCATGCGCGCCTGGTCTAATCGCCTGAAAGGAAGAAAAACAGTTAATAGGACAAAAAGAACAACCCTTTATCTCTGCCAAGTATACCATCCGCCCTCTACCCTCCTGGTCCGTTTTTGATTTGGTAACCCGAATGTGTAAAATACCTTGTGATAGCACTACATCCTGTCGTAGCAAACCACCCGCCACACTCTTCCCTGGGCTCACCAGTTCCCCTACCCTGAATGCCCCAAAGAATGCCAACGAAAATGCCACCTTAAATAATATCACTTCCGCTGGCGCCGTACACAGCAGGGGCAGCTGCCCAAACAGTTCCTGCATGATTGCAAAGGTCACAGGCCTGCGGCTATCCGCGGAAACCCTGCCTTTCCCAAAGCCTCGCAACGCCATTTTCAGTAAAAAATCCTTAGTGAAATCAGGCCAACCCCTGATCTTAAACAGAAAAGCCAGGGCTGTCCGTCCCACCCCTGCCACCGACGTGCCGTTATTCAGCAACTGGCACGTGAAATAAAACGCCAGGTCCCGACGTGCTTCTGTCGTCGCCAAGTCCCCAGCCCCATTTTCCAGCTGGAACCATTGTCTCCAAATTCCAAGGTAAGCCTGCCAAGTTGTCGGAGCAAGTGCCCCCATCAGCCATTGAGCCAGTTGCTCGATCCAATATCCCATAGGTACTCCGGTACCGTCACTGGTTCCCTGCAAGCCTCGGGCGCAAACTCTCGAAAACGCTGACACTGAAATCGAGAAAGAGCATCCGCAATATCATTGTTGACACCCGGGACATGCACTGCCCTGAACAGAATGTTGGCCGACAGGCAAGTTAGAACAAAGCGTCGCACCAAATTCACCACAGGGAATGATTTAGCTGATAATGCATTAATGGCCTGGACTGCTGCCGTATCGTCCGAGTGAAAAACCACCGATTTGTTGGCCAGCAGATCCCGCCACACTGACACTGCTACCAGTATTGGAAAAAACTCCAGGAACGCAAGGTTCTTGGTAAGCCCAGCGGCGTGCCACGCCGCCGGCCATTTGCCCTGGCACCATGCACCCTGGAAGTAAGCCCCAAAACCTATGGCTCCTGAGGCGTCTGTGAACAGTTGCAATTCACTGTTACGGGCCGGGCCTGTCAACCACAATGATTTTCCATTAAATCTGTCAAGGAACGTCCTCCACACCACAAAGTCTTGCTTTGCCAATGCTGACACCCGCACAAAGTGGTGAGGGAGACGCGCCCCGCTCGTCAAACTGGACAGGCGCCTACAAAAAATCCGCCCCATGGGCAGAATCCTGCAGGCAAAATTCAGTTTTCCTAACAGTGATTGGGCTTCGCGTAGCGTAACTTTTTCCCTCCCCATGAAGGACCCCAAAACTCGCCTCAAGTCTGCCAGTTTGTCTTCTGGTAAGCGACACTCCATACGGACTGAGTCAATTTCGATACCTAAGAATTTTAAACAAGTAGCCGGTCCTTCAGTTTTTTCTTGAGCCAATGGAACTCCGAAATCGCTAAAGACTCTCTGTATCGTATTCAGCAACCTCTCGCAAACACTCGTCCCTGCCGGGCCTACGCACAGAAAATCATCTAAGTAGTGTACTATGGACTCCATGCCAGACACACACCTAACAACCCATTCTAAAAATGAACTGAACTTTTCAAAATAGGCGCACGAAATCGAGCAACCCATGGGGAGGGATCTATCTATGTGTAACCTATCCTACGGGGTTCTGCGATGACAGGAAGGAACCGACCACGGGGGG
>CM070038.1:53597728-53639846 GCA_036250615.1 Ptychadena robeensis
ATACTGGGGACCCCGATGGCGCCGCGCTCCCCCCAGGTGACCCAGGAGGCTGACACTATGAACCCCTGACCTTGAAAACAACAACCTAATAAAAACTGACTCCGGGGGTGTACAGGGAGCAGGCGGAATGCTGACTCAATGTCTGCCTTGGCCAGTAAAGCGCCCGCCCCCGCCCTGCGCACCCACGATATCGAAATTGGCCTGGTTCCTTCTTGGTGAGACTATTAAATGAGAACTAGGTGGGGTATCGAAAGGGCCCCCCATGCACCCCAATCCAATTTCTTTACTTAACTTTCTCTTAATTAAGTCAGGTTGGGCTTTTGCAGAAACCAAATTTTTACAATGTGACCTACCCTCCTCCCCGACGTACGGGATGACAAACCCTTCGCGGAAACTGTAAAATAACATATCCGCTACCTCCCTGTCAGGGTATCTATCGAGCCATGGGCCCATCCGCTCTACGTTCACCGGCATCATCCCCTTTACCCATGGCGTCCGTATTTTTCTGTCCTCCTGTCTTCCCTTTCCTGTAACATCTGCTGAGAGGATGGTTCGTTCCCCCGCATCCCGAGCACTCGTGCCGGAAACGGCATGTGGCTCCCCATCTACATGCCCCTTCATTGAACTTCCAACACAAGCCTTTCCTAGACTGTGCCGGCCCACCGCTTGTTCCTGTGCCGGCAGCCCCTGGAAAGGGCGATCCTTGGCTTCCTTGCTCCTCGCTGCTTGTTACCCCATAGCCTACGTGCTTGGGAGCCGTCATGACCCTCAACCACAGTGAGATGTCCTTGTGGTCCCAGCTAGAGGCGGGCCATACTGACAAACGCTGGCGAAATTGTTCGTCATATCGGAACCATGCATTACCGCCATATGTCCGATGCGCCTCCAGGATCGCCTCCGCATAGCACCACAATGACGTAGCCAGTTTTGGAGACTTCTGGCAGATTATATGTGCCAGGATAAAAAATGCATGTAACCAGTTCAAATAAGTACGCGGGATGAGACGATACCGCCTCCTCTCCTCATCTTCCTCCTTGCGATGCTCTTTTCCTTTTTCGCATTTATCCCCTGCGTATCTTTCCAAGGGAAGTAGCGTAAATATGTCTATGTACTCGTCCCTCCAAATTTTTTCCCGCACTTCCGTTTTTACATGCGCCCCCAGGGGGCCCAAGAAACATGTATAGGCCACACCCCTCGCCGAATCTGAAATAGGGAGGGGCATGTCAGTCCCTGCCTCCGTGCCAAATGCCGTAGTAGGGGACGACGCCACAGAGGCCACTTCACTGTGTCCTGTGTCAGCTGACACGCTCCATGCCGGAGTCACCCTGCCCCTCACAAGCCCCGCCTCCTCGCCACCTGGTCTGGCTGTATAGCCCCAGGCTTCCTCCGGATGAACTCTGCCCGGAGGGGGCCCGCTGTCCCATTTTGTCAACAGGGCTTTCAGTGAGCTCAACAAATCCCTGGACCCCCGCTTATGTCCCCTTCGTGTCCTTTTCCCAGGGCTCCCACCCTCCGTGTCCTCGCTGTCCGAGCTATCAGTGACCTGAACCCTACCAGATCGTGTGTGTGTGTAGGTGTGGTGCAAACACTCAACGCCCGGCGAAACAGCGCGTTCCTGTCCCCTGGAACTGCCCTCCTGCGTGCCGGAGTCCGAACGTCCTGGAGTATCGTGATCGCAGCACGAGGCACGGCCGCGGGACCTACGATGCTGCTCCGCCTCCTGTACAACTACCGCCACCTGTGGGGACATGGACAAAACCGCCACACCTACTTGGCTGCAGCGTGTGGGATTAGTGGTGCCTCGCTGTCTGCGTCTTTTTTATGGAATGGTGCGCCGTGCGGTCTCTTGCCTAGCACTCCTGCTCCGATCTCTTCCCCGTGTGCAGAGCCCGCCCTTGTCTCCTCCCAAGACGCGGGAAACCCCTAAGAAGCTGCATCAATGCTGTGGCCTGCGGCCCCCCTGCCGGGCCTGTTACCAACGCCCTTGGATGTAGATTCCAGCACCCCGCCGGACGCGGAGGGAGCCCTGGCAGCCGGGGCTTGGTGAGCCTGCCCCGCTCCCTGGAAAACCTGTGACCCCCCGTTGGCCATGACACCCTGGGGACCCAGTGCCCCGTTCTGTGAGTCCCCCTCCTCCCAGCTCTCATTACGGGTGCAGGGTCTATCAGCCGCCCTAGGCCACTGGATTGCCTGGTGGACCTGAGCCGTATTTGTGGAGCCCGAGACCCCCCCCCCAGGGCGAGTGGTGGGAGCCCTTGTGCTGGGGGCTAATGACTGTGGCGGTAATGGCGGGCACTGCGGCGGGCTGTGGCTGCGGCGCCTGACAGCCCGGTTGCCGCTCAGTGTACTGCTCCTCTCAGGGGGTCGGCGCCGGCCTCCCAGAGGGAACGTCTGCTGGGGCAATAGTAATGGCCGCCGGAGGCGGGGTGCTGGCACGCCCCCCCGCCGCCTGCTTCCGTGTGGCTGCATGGTGCAGGAGAGCTCTGGCGGGGTGACGCCGCCGGCGGCTCTGAGGTTACTGCCGCGGTGGAAGAGAGCTGGGAGCGGATCCAGTCCTCTCCCTCCTCTGCAGCGCAGGACTTAATGTGGGCAAGAGGTAACTCCAGCGGCGTCTCCATGACTTAGGGAGAAAGGGGACGTCCGCTTACCTTCCTCCTCTTGACTGGCGCTGATTCCAAAGAGGGCTACTTCCTGCCGGTACGAGCCTAATAAAGGCTCGTCCGGCCCCGCCCCTTACCCGCTGCCATTGGCCCAATGCCTCCCGCCTTGCTGTATCCTGGGGAGGGGCCAGCCACGTCGGTCAGGCTGCGCTCCCCTAGCCCTGCCCGGTCCGCTCCGTACAGTTTATGTAGTAGTGGGAATAAGATATGCATAGCATAGCAAGGTCCACTACTTTTGTCCACTGCAGTTACATTACACTGGTAAGTTGACTTAGTAGCCCATTTCTTCTGATTAATCAGTAAAGGAGCAGAAGCACACTAATTGGATCATCTTTGTGCTTACTACTTATGTCAGCACACGTGTACAATGTAGAAATAGTACTACCTACCCTTGTCTTTATCAAATGAAATGTATTAATTTATTTCAGTTGAATTTGAAATACAGTTTTACAACTATATAAGTATATCTATATATGTTAATAATAAAATACAATGGTAACCCAGAAAAAGCAAGCAGTGCACAGTTCACTGACCGTAATTAATACAAGGACACCTCAGGAAGATAGATGTTCAACGCACAGTACATCCAATGCTGCCAATGAGGATCTCTGTGTACAGAGAATAGGATGGCTGCATTAGGAGGCAGAGATGAGGAAAAGATGTGAGTAGCATGTAAAGTGGATAAACAATGCAGGGAGAACACACAGTACTAAGACCTAATCAGCTGCAACAAGGGAAATGTGGGCATAGACAATATGATACATGAGGGATAATGTGGCACTGTGCAGCAGTAGTCAGTAGGCACTCCTATGCTTTTTAAGGTGGTGAGATGCCCATAAACTATCTGACCTTTCTCAGATATCTAAAGCTAGCCACACATCGGCTCGATGAAGTAACAAATAAGAGGATCATCGGGCACCGTGTGCACTCACAGCTCCCGATATTCCTCTAATCTGTTAAGCAGGGTACAGACGGCTCGACGTTCCAGCCGTCCGATGTACCCTGCAGCAGCGTGATGAGGTCATCACCCTGCTGGCAGATATCGGCAGAGCCGGGGATAGACAGCTCTGCTCTCCCCAGCTCAGCCGAAGCTTTGCCTGGAGACCAGCAGTCTCTATGCAAAGCATCGGACATCGGCTGTATTTACGGTCATTTCCGATATGGCTGTTTTCGAGCGGGATTGATTTGTCCTGCTCAAAAACAGTGATGGGCGCATATTATAATGGTCAGATAGATGGCTGTGAGTGCGCACAACGCATATCTTAGCGTCTGTACCCTGCTTTACTTTATCTGAGTCATCCACGCTTCCTTCGAGCAGGATCAATGGATCCTGCTGGAAGGAACTCGACCAAAAAGGTTTCCAACATGTTGGAAAACCTTGGTTGAAATCCATTACATTGAATACGGGACAGGGCTGTCCCCATCCAATGTAATGGACGGGCTGACAGCTAGCTGCACACACAGGCAGCCGAGCCCCCCACACATAAGCTGTGTGTTCAGCTACGGCTCAGTGTGTGTGAAAGGGGCATGGCCAGCATGGACCCAGCTCTGCCAGATGAGTGGGGGGCTGGCTGCATACCAGGTCCCCATTGTACGGTAATTGATGTGCCCATGTGGTGCACATTGATAACTGTACAATTGACCCGCGATCAATCACAGTTTGGTGACGATTTTCCGGGAATCTACCCATGTGTGGCCAGCTTTAGGCTATTCATACAAATGCTTAGGACAGCCAGTTATTCTTATTTATCCATACATAAAATATAGTTCTGGCTTATCTTGAACAGACCCCATAAATTGTCAGGGCTGTCAAAAATACCCTTTGTTTTCCCCACCTAACATCAATTGATCCTACCAGCACACAGTGTGATCGATTCAAAACCAATTGATTCCTTTCATAAGGCCGGTGCGTATGCTCCATAGTTTTATCATATACAGATAGACCGAGTGATCAAATAAAATTTACCAACATGTCCAATCACTGCTCAATTGGTTTTCTGCACAAAATCAGCATACAGTATGTCATTCAGTTCTGTTCTGCAATAACAGTAATACTGACATTCTGACACCATAATTAGTTAAGGGAAGGTCCCGCTTGCGGCCATGAGCCAAAAACGTGGGTGCCCACGTCAGTCGCTCAAGTGAGGATAAGCCCATTGAAATGAATGGAAGCGGCTGCCAGCTCATGGAGGCTGCTGCCGCACCGGCCAGATTCACCAGTGGGGACAAGCCCTAAGACATGCGGTTGTATTATTAGGCTATGTTTCCACATAGGCGATTACTTGCCTCGTGCTTTATTTTTTAAACAAATGTAGGCGGTAGGGAGAGAAAGTAAATTTTCACAGCCCTGTGTCTATATTTTCTAAATCTTATTTAATCAGAAACCACATATCCTGACAAACCTAAAGTAGTTCACAGTTCATTTATGATTCTCTTACAATAAGGTTTTTCCATAATAGGCATAGCCATGATTGAGAAAAAGCAACTGAAACCTAAAACAATTATTTTTTTTTCCTCATTCCTTTAAAGCCAATGAAGACTAAAGAAGCCACCAGTCGTTTCGGGATAAACAATAACTGAAAAAACAGGATTGTCTAGGTTGAGGATGATGAGATATGGCCTGTCCTTTATATGGAGCCAGCAGGATGACAGGAAGTAAAAATGCATTGAGAGTAGGAAGTGTGAGGTAATTGTGCAGCTTCACCTTTATGTGGAAAATTGTTTCATTAGAACTAAGTCATTGTTTTCAGTTTCTTACATAAACCTGGTATATAGCAATGTTTACAGAACAGTTTTGTTCTGTGTCGCCACTGTTTATTGCAAGCATCCATTAAAATGTAATTTGTACTAACACAGGGCTGCCCAACCTCAGTTCATATTGACCACATACAGCACATATTTTGCAATATTCTGTCAATTACATTTCCAACCTCATTATCTGTGTTTTTTTTAATCTGCAGTTGTTATTAAAATAATACCAGCTAAATGATTTCTGTTATATGGTGACAACACTGCCCTTATAATACTGCTTGTGCATTGTTAATTGGGGAATACAAGTGGATGTTTTCACACATATTATGTAGTATCAGTATGTGTGTCAGTACACGTATTGTTTGTTTTTGTAAACTTAATAAGAATTGTGTCCTTTTCTGTGTTAAGCTGGCCATAGACACGCCGATTACTGGCAGTAGTTACAGGCGATAAACCACGCCAAACGCATGATGGTCGGTCGCCCGCAACTACAGGGGTGCCCACCTTGAAGGTTCGAACCAAATAGCCCGCAGGTTGGATCACACAGGTTGAATCTCGTTCTCCTCCAAGTTAGGCTTTGTTTCCACTTAATGTCGGATCCCAAGCGTATTGCTTGGCGGTAGGTCCAGACAGCGCACATTTACTCACCTGCTCGGATGCTGTGTCTTCACTGAGCCGAGCCATTCCGCCAATGCAAGGCTGCACATAGTCGAGTACTTTGAGCCTCTGCATCGGCGGATGTCTGAACACAGCATCTGCCGTATGGGAAAAGGTCTATGTGCTCCGTCGAAATCCCCGCCAAGCAATACATTTAGCGAAAGGGGTCCTGACGTATAGTGGAAACAAGCCCTTACTTGGCTACAATCTGATGGGAATCCCTGTGTTAGAGGAGCACACAGGATACCTGTTAGTTCTGTAGCCGACTCATCACAGCATAGCGACTTCACCATGCTGTAATGAGTCTGCTACAAGCCGGCCATAGATTGAGATGTCTATGGCCGGCTTTAGTTGTTCTGTCTTTAAGGCCCTGTTCACACATATTTGCATTAACACATGTTAACCAACACACCTCAATGCACATAGAAAGCGTTCTTTTAATTTCCTATGGTGCATGTTGAGTTACCAGAGAAAGAGCGATGTCTGTTCTTTTTAAGGTCACCTTACAAATCACATTGAGCTTGATGACAGCACATAAAAAGAATTCATGGTAAACGCATGTTAGATGTGCAACTAATGCAGCCCATAGATCTAAATACTGGTAAGCTGCAACATGTGACATGTTTTGGTTTGGATACACACCTATATATTTTATCAAGGAGTGTGCCAAAAACACTCTATTTATAGTGTAGAGGTGTGTACGTTTGCACTAATCTTAGGTGTTACTTTTTGGCAGCATAAGCCACTAAAGAAAAGAGCCGTCTGTCTTTCTGATGATATAACAATAAAGAAGGTTACATTTAGCACAGCTAATGCTCAAATTTTGTTAATGTTTTTTGGTTAAAGGACAGCAAAAGAAAATATCTAAAAGGAAGAAACAACCCTAGACACAATTTTCTGTCAAATCTCAGCACTTATTAGTACTTACCCAGTGGGATCACATTCACCCTCAATTTGCCTAAAGTACACATTAGCCATTCTTTCCAGGACTCACTAATGATGTCCCCTGTGCTTACTATCAGTTGTAGATTTGCCAGAACGTATTGATTTTAGCATTCACTCTTTTAAGATTCTTTATCAGTGATTTTATTGGTGACTAATGCCTGGCATACACATGCTGATAAGCGGCCGATTTTTCACCTGACCGACGGGCGTGCGCGGGTGTGCCCACATGCAATTCACTTAGCGAAAGGGGTCCTGACGTATAGTGGAAACAAGCCCACCTGACCGACGGGTGTGCCCACATGGGGCGACAGATCCCTGTCACCCCACAGCTCGGCCGGCCAGAGATTATCGGACATGTCCGATGGAAGCCGATGGCATTAGCTTCAATAAAGACCGGCATCTTTATTGAAGCTAATGGCCGGCACACAAAGGGTGCCGGCTGACTGAAGGGGCCCCATAATGCACCAGGGTGCAAACGTGATGACGTCATCACGTTTGCATTCCGGTGCATATCGGAGCTGGTCTGTCTGCACCCGTCGGGGTGTGTATGGCAGGCATAACCTTTTTTATGCTGTGCTGTTACTCAGTAAATGGTCCTGTGCCTGATATCCATTGATAGTCCTCCGTTGACTGCAGTTATTTTTAAGAGAATCAGCCATGGCTATCCAGGAATTTTCATATAAAATGTATTTTTAAAGGTAGCCACACACATATAGATTTTGCGTTTGATTTCCGAATGATCGACCATCGTGCACGTTCAAGGTGAGCAATCGTTTGGAAATCAAATGTTGCTCAACTTGAAAGGTTGACTCAAACAATAAAAAAATCAACCAAAATAAGGATCGAACAGCAATCTGACATGCCATTTTTTGGGGTCAATCTTGTGCCGTTGAAATAAAAAAAGCACATTTGTGGAGGGTCTTGATCCCCTCCCGTTCAACCTGCCCATATTTGACTATGCTAGCTCTCTTTCCTGCAACAATCTTCCATCCTGAAAATGTATTCTGCAATAACAATATTGATTACAGATAATAACATGGAAGGAGTTATTGGTTGTATTAACCCCTTACTTCTTCCAAAGCCATTAACCCCAGCGTGGCAATAAGTGCTAAACACAGAAAAACAGTAAAAACCTGATATCTGTAACAATTACAATAATTATCACAGATAACAGCAAAACCTGACATACCAAAATCACCCACACAAACTTAATTTAAAAAAACCAGATAAAAGTTGTAAATTTTATAATTTCATTGATTATTAGATATAAAATTGCAAACCCGACAATTTTACATTTGCAAAAAAGCAATACAGTACAAACATAACATAAAACCACCAACAGCTATTCAAATACTGACCCCTACAAAATCTAAACACAAGTGCACCAGCAAACCATAAACATGAAAAAAAAAATTAAAATAAATATCAAATACATAACACACTAAATAACATTTACTCATTCCAAATACATTAACCCTTATCCTATATTAACCAAAAAATCTTACCAAATCTTACACAAATCTACAATAAATTCACAAAAGCAATGTTATATGTCATAATTAAGTACACCAGGACGTACCGTATTTTTCAGACTATAAGATGCACCTGACCATAAGATGCACCCAGTTTTTAGAGCAGGAAATCAGAAAAAAAATATTTCATGTGTTTAAATGAATTAGGGAAAAACTACCTGCAGTACCCAATTTCAGCCACAAAAATGGTGTCACTAGAGAGCACAATTCAGCATTTCTTCTTCTTCCTCATACAGGGGAGAAAGGGGGACCCAGCGGGGGAATCTGCGTTCTGGTCTCCCTGTCCCCTGTACACTGCCTGTGTGAGAAAGCTGTCAGCGAGTTCAGCTTTCCACACACACAATCTGCATTGGTTATATCTGTGGGGCTCTGCAAATAAAGCCAATACAGTTCAGATGGGAGATTGGCTGTATGCTGAACTCCCATCTGCCGAGCGAGCTGGCGGGGAGCCAAGTTGCGATCACCGGTGGACAAATGGCCATGGGTGGCCACCCATTTTTGTGCGTTTTATAGTCCAAAAAATATGGAATAACATAAAACACAATGTTAAATCACAAACATTAACCCCTAGTATGGCATATAAATGTGTATGTGGAGTTTTTTTATTGAAAAAATTTGTGGTTACAATTGTCGGCTTTTGTGATTTGCACGGTTTGTTTATTGTTCTAGTGTGGGTTTTGGTGTTTTGGATTTGCAAGATTTATTAAGTGAATAGCACAGTTTGTTTATTGTAACAATGCATTGTTTTTTTTTTTGCTATTCTGAGGTTTAGAAAATTGTGTGGCATTTAGATGGAAAATAAGTGTTATTACTGATATTTTTAATGTTATTGTATATGTATATTGTTAGGTATTGTGAATTGTGTCGTTTATTGAAGAAAGAAAATTGTTATTTCTGGGTTTGAAAAGTTTTTGCTTTTATTGGGCTTATTGAGTGCTGATATTCTAAATAAAAATTTACGAATTCGAATATTCGCTCTCAACTCTAGTTACAAGTTATAATCTGGCACATTTATTTCATGATTACAGATAACATTTTGGGAGGTTTATATGGGTTTTTATATATATGTTTACAGGGACATGTTTTTACTGTGTTGGATTGCATAAGGCAATTCATAGGGCAGGCTACCGGGATAAAGGTATATTCATTTTTACATGTAACCATTCTTTTGGAATGATAACATGGAAAAATAAATATATTTTTTGTCAGTTTATATGCCCTGTGCCATCATTGGCGATCAAAGGCATTATAGGAAGCGACCTGTTTTTTTTTGCCTTCGATAGGCAGGGGCAAAATCTAACAGAAATCAATGACCCAAGGTGGGCTGCATGCAAGTGTTGTGCGAATTATCACCGATTTTTACGTGCACATGTTGTGATCGATTGAGCAGCGAATCGCATAAGGATTGACACGTGTATGCATAGTTTAACTCAGCTGAGCAAATAACTGGACATCAGATGCCAAGTCACTGCTCACCCTAATAAGTGTACAGCCAGAACAAAGAAAGGTAAAGGAGTTTTGTCAGGATTTAAGCTGGGCATACACGTCACAATTTTTAGTTACATTTTAGTGCGATCGTTTATCAAAATCGAAAAAATTTAAGCATGCCAAAAGCGATCGAGCGATCGATTTTGTCAAAAATCAGACAGAAAAATTATTGTTCATGGATCCGTTCTGATGGATAATTGTAATAAAAAGCAAAGGAATCGAGTGCTGTTGGTTGTCTCATGCGATCGTTTTAAGCGATCCATCTATGATTCTTGTGGAAATTACCTTTGTTTGTGTGCTGTTGGTCACTGGCCAGTTCTTCAGCTAACACCACTTCAAACCCAGAAATGTGTGCGTGCAAGACATATTGAGACTTTCAGGATAGAATCACCCAGAAATTGATGGTATGTTGCAGTTTGCGATCGTTTTCACAAATTAAAATCGATTCTGGAATCGGATGGGCGATCGAATTAAAAAACGATCGCAGGAAAATTGTGACGTGTACGCCCCGCTTAGCGGACATTTTCTTTCTAATTATTTACACAGTTGTTAAATAGTAGATTTAACAGACAAGAAAGAGTATTTTATAGTTTTTTTTCTCAATAAACATTGCATTTATAAAATAAAATACATAGCATGTACACCATCTTTTAAAAGATATTTAAAATATTTGAGATTTTACATTACAGAGGGTGTTTGATGACATTGAGACAACTGCGCTGATCATTTTCAGCCATCCCTGTAATTGGTGCATATATATCAAGATGGCCAGTGTGTCCTTGTAAAATCATCCTTGGGGAACAGGCCATTACCAGCCCATTATGTGGTTTAACAATGTCCCTTTAAACCCCCTTGTAATCTCACTCCCTGCAATGAATAGTAAACAGTCAGGGCCTTATGCCTTTGATTACTACATCCTGTTTTCATTTAGAAACACAACAAACAATAAGCCTTTTCTGATTTAGGTATGTCTGTGGTTGGCTGGGTATCACTGCCACTTGGTATCACCAGCCTTGCATACAAACTGATTTGTTTGCATAAAGCCCCCAATACACCACATACAATTACCATGCAACTTCTGTACAACCAACTTTTCTTCTACCAAAACCATGTAATAGGAGGACCTTTCTACACCTTCCAATCACTATGTATTCTATCAGGGAGGTCACTATACTACATAGTTGTTGGTAGGTCTCATGAAAGTTGTATGGAGTAAACTGAAGGTGTATGGGGGGCTTAAGAGATCAGATGTAATCAGAGGCATAAGATCTGCAATAATTAAATGGTGAAATGTCATTATGAGAGATCAATGGAAAGTAACATAATGTGTGTGTCATGGTGGCAAAGTATTGGCAGCTTCTGTAGGGCCATTTAACATATACTCAGAAGTAGCAATGGTGCAGAATTTCCTCCACACATAAAGTGATGACACAGTTTGTTAGATTGTATTCCTTGTTTATGGTGCCAGAAAATTTCAGCTGGCGTCCCTGTAAAATTGTGTGTGCACTGGGTCCCTGCCATAGACTAAAATGGTTGGTTACAGGGAAATAGGCATATTCAACTCAGTTTGAAAAAGAAAATGTAGGTAGGTGGGTAGGTAGGTGTGTAGATTGTTTATATGATTTACTATATAGTTTTCAATCTTGTTGTATGCTCCAGTTTTAAACAGATAGTTATTAGTGATCCTGTCACTATAGCCAGGGTAAAAAAATAAAAAGCTAGAAGTTCTTTAACTCTGTTTGTGCAAGCAGTACTATTTGTTCAGAGGTCCATTACAGCCCCTTATTACATAGAACCAGAGCTCTCCATTGAGAAAGAAGCATCAGATTGCTTATTGCAGAGCTATGGCAGGTGGTATGTTAAGCCCCCCATAGACGGGCAGACTCCCGGCCATAGTTGTAGCAGACCAACCTGCGTGCGTGTCCCGCCGATCACATCAATGTTGGTCTGCCGCAACTATGAGGGAGCCCACCTTGAATTATGTAGAAAAAAAGCCGGCAAGTCGGGTCGCATATGGATCCGTCCTGCCGTTTTTTTTTTTCTACAACTGCGAGGGAGAACAGCTGCAGCTTGTAAACAGTGAGGGGTTGTCTCCTCCCCCTCCCTGTTATTGGCTAGTCGGACGGCAGTCCTGTGTGTCAGTGGAAGACACAGGATTGCTGTCCCACATGTAGCAGACTGATTAGAGCGTGGTGACGTCACCACGCTCTAATCAGTCTGCTAAAGGTCTGCCATAGATCCAGGTGTCTATGGCAGGCTTTAGATCTCAGCAGACTGGCCTCTACTTTAACAGAAATTCAAGCATTTCAATCTTTGGAAAGTTGACATTCCAAAAACAAAAAAAGAATTCTGTCTCTCTGCTTTGATACACCTGGGATGTATTAAGCTGCTTTCGACTGACATTTTTGGGGGCTTTGAGCTATTGGGTTACATAGAGAATTTGTAAGTTTAAGGGGGGGTTTCCACATCCGTCGGAACCCCCTCCGCTAAGTGCATTGCTTGGCGGGGATCACATAGGCTTTACCTGCTGAACACAGCATCTGCCGCAGGGGTCCAACGTACTCCACTACGTTCAGCCCTGCATCGGCTTAACTCAGTCTGAAGCTAGCCACACATGGTTCAATTGACTGTACAATCAATGTATTTTAGTCGATTGATTGAAAATTGAAGCATGTCCACATAGTACGATCGTTGAAATTCGATGTAATTTTTCTCGATCGAAATTTGATCGGACCAGTTGGAAAATTTTGATTCCCACATTGTGTCGTTATTTTTTGTACTGTTGTTGACCTTCCCATTGAGATTCGATTCATCAATTAGATCCTGTAACTTGGCTGGGAGGAGGGAAACGCAATACGTCATTTAAAACCATGCCAAGCATGCATTGTAATGGCATTGTACTGGTGATCTAATGGCGATGTAATGGCGATTGTAATTGTATCTAATGGCGATTTATTGCGATTGTAATGGGCGATCATGGCGTATTGGTAATGGCGATGTAATGGCAATGCAAATGGCATCCCTCTGTGAATCCACGATTATAATGTAATGGTTAAAACGCAAAGATCTGAGCTATGGGTTTTTTGATCCCTCTGTGACCATCATTGTCCCTTTTTGATCACTCTGTGAACATCAATGGTCCTTTTTGATCACTCTCTGTGAACAATCGCCTTTTTGATTCTACGTTTACAAACGATTAAATAAAAAATTGCAATCGAAGGTCGGGCTTTGATTGCATACTCAATGTGGTGTTACTGTCGACAATTACATCGACATACGGTTAATGATCGGAAACTTCGATCGAATTGATGATCGATTTGATGTCAATTGAACCATGTATGGATAGCTTAAGGGTCCCCATACACCTTTAGATTTCTCTGTCAGATTTCCTCTAGATCTCCTTTAGTTTTACCAAAACCATGTAATATGAGGGACTTTCTAAACCATCAAGTCTACCTGTGTTCAATCGCAGAGGACTCGGCACTACATAGTTGTTGGTAGATCTAAAGGATATCTGACAGAGAGATCTGAAGGTAAATGGCCAGCTTAAGTTTCTAATGCCATAATGGAACCAATCGATCAATCTATTTAGCACAGCAGCTGAGTAATACACACTTACCATATATCTGCTAGGTCTGTCCCCCCACTTTTGGTTAGATATAGCGTAAGCAGGTATGGCCTTTTCCCAAATAAAAGAACAAAAAGATGATTAAACAACCCTAAGAAACCAGTAGGGCAAATGAATCAGCACTGTCTGGAATAAATATAATTTAGGAAGAATATCCAACTTGAGAATATTTATTCATGCAAACCAGGAGATTTGACTAGCAAGGTCCTACTCCTTGTTCTGATATCATTTCCCCCTTAAAGTGGACCTACCACCAGAAAATGATTATTTCATGAATGGCACTAGCAGTGCCGATTATTAGGGAGGAATGCATAAAAAAAAACTTACCTGTAAGATGTAAATTAAGAAAATCATCCACAGACCTCCCTCACTTCCTGGCATTGATTACGTATAGCTGCAGTGAGCCGTTAAGAGAGTGAAGTGTTTTTTTCAGGTAATTCTGTGATCTCAGCACTTCATTGAAAGTACATTGAAGAAAATTCTCATAGAAAACCATTAAACCTCCCCCCAGTGGACACCCGCAGAGTTGGCCTGGCAAATAAATATGGAATGGCTTATATAATTCTACGGATCAGAAAGTAAGTATATTATTATAGAATCGTGGCGCCCCAAGCCATCATCATACCAGATCAGAGGTAAGTCAAACTTCAATTTTACATATGTGCACATCCTCTTTAAGCTGTTTATCTGCTGCCTTGTTAACCGCAGATATGAAAACACAATCTCTGTAGCGACACATAAAAATGCTTAAACCCCTCTGCTATTTTATCCAATTCTGTCCTTGGTTTTCTTTCTCTTTTTATTTATTGTTTTGTTTAAAACAGACCACACAATAAAAGTTCATCTAATTTCAGTTTTTATATCAATATTGATATATTCTGAGCGTAAGATATGAAAGATGACATGAAAGATGATAATTATATTGTGCACCTAATTAAAACTCATCTAGTACATAAGTACAGATGGATAGAACATGCCAGAAAGAGTCAATAAGGATTACTGAAGCATTGCTAACATCACTAATAAACCTGTCATTGACTACAGAACCCATTACTGCCTATTTACTAGTTAAGAGGGAGGGGTTAATCTAAAATGCTTAAAAACATATTAAATCAACTGCATGCTAATGAAATGATACTGTCTAGATGACTACAATCTATGTGACTGTACAATTTGTTTTAGAATATGAGTGAAAAATTGTGCTTGGTGAACATTTATCCATTACAGAACATTGCATTTAAACTTGTATCAGGCCGGTTCACAACAATCTGTTTTAACAAACGTTGATACCATAAATTTTCATTCCATACGATTGATATCAATGGGGTTTTAACCTATATCAGATAGATATATCTGTAATGTACATGCGTATAATAGCCCATTTTACACCTATCCATATTAGATCTGGTTCATATCTAATCGGTTTTTATGCCATTGGGCATGTAAGGCTATGTTACCACTTAGGCAATTAATCGCCTGCACTATAAGTTAATCCTCTGAGGTGGCGACTTTCAATCCTATCAATGGGGACAAGCCCATTGAAAGTAGTGAAGCGATTGGCAGGCGATTCTGCAAGCGATTGAAAAACGCCAGCTCAGGCGATTAATCGCCTAAGTGGGAAATTTAAAAGTTCAAAAAAGGGAATTGTACTGGGCACAGTGATTACTGTACCCAGCACAATTTTTAAAGTAATAAACACAACACATTTACATTTCAATAATTTTTTATTATTTACAACAAACAAAATTAAAATTATACTTTAAATAACTTTTTTTTTATGTACATTTTTTTTTTACAAAAAAAAAAATTCCATTAAAGTCTATGGTGCGCTTTTGGTACAGAAATCTGTACCTATGCAGTGCGCTAGGGAGGTTAAGCATATTAAAAAAGTGCACATTATATCCAATGCAGTTTGATCGCAAGAAAATGTTTGTCATGCGAGAACAAGACCTCAGTATCCAGTGAGCAACATATGCCCAACAAAAATACACAATATCTATAAGGCCCCTTTTCACATGATTTGCACTTGAATGAATGGGTCCATTCATTTGGTGACACAAACATTACACAATTCCCCATTCCAAAAAAAAAAAATATATATATATATATATATAAAATAGAATGTTGTACTGTGCTAGTCATCAGGGCTAAAAAAGATCATGGCCCTGTCCAGTCACATTCTTCAACACCAAATTCAGTAATCAATGTCTTAATGTATCAGGCAAAGCCATGTTGAAAAAAAAGTCATCCTCAAACTGTTTCCACAAAGCTGAAAGCATAAAACAATTCAAAATGTCTTGGTATTCTGAGGCATTCAATTTTCCTTGGAATCAAAATCACATCATAAACTATACTTGGCCTATGTAGCTGAGTTGCTCTTCTTCTCATTTGCTTCCAGTTTGTTATATTACCACTAACAGTTGATAGTGGAATATTGAGCAGTAGTGATGGCTGAAAAGTTCGCCCGGCGGACAGTTCGTGGTGAACATAGCATGTTTTGCAGTTCTCAAGGCCAGCAGATATTATGGGTGTTCTACTCACCCCCTTTACCTTAACATGGAGACAAAGTTTGACCCCACAATCCGATGGGACAATACAGCCAATAATAATTTTTTTCCTCCTGGAGGACCCCCCCCCCTTACAAAAGAAGCACCCGGCAGCCATTTTACATTTATCCTGTGTCTCCAGTACTAGATAAATCGGGAGAGCTGCTGCTGATTGAGGGGAAGCCTAGCTACTTTGTTATTATACTCCATCTAGTGTTCTGCAGTTATAGCTAAGGTGTTCTGCAACACTGAGGGGTATGCTGTATTATGGGACCTCTGCACTCTGTTATAATCCTGAGCTGAGGTGTGCTGGTAGTTGTAGTTCACCATCACAAACTAAAGCAGGACATTGCAAAGAGATCTGAATAAATGTGATGTGCTGCAGAAGGTGCTGTCAGGCTAGAAGCCCACTCCAGCTAAGTTTTGGCTAAATCTGTAATCTAGATGTGATTTCCGGCCATTAGACATGAAAAAAACAGCATTTTTAAAAATCTGTATTTTTAGGGGAAGTTTAGGGGATCCTCCTATGGCATGACATTGTCCTGGTGGTTGCTCCCTTTTATTGGTATTGGCTACAAATGACCTGAAGGTTTGAGAAGTTCGCCCTCCATTAAATTCAATAGAGGTTTGCTCTGAACATGTGAGCAGCAGGTATTTGCAGAAGTTCGATTCGCCTGTTCGCAAACAGCCACAGCTGATGTTCGGCCATCACTATTGAGCAGCATATTTCACAAATAGAGTTATTACACAATATGGAATTGGAATTCGCTAAGCTCCTAAATGTAATCCATTCTTTCACAAATGTTTGTAGAAAAATTCTTGATTTTTTACACAATTGGTCATAGAAATGATTATACCCCCTGAACTAAATGATAAACACCTTTCTTAATACTTTGTTAATACCTTTTAACACCTTTTTGAATACTTTGGATATGTATTAACTTAACAAAAAAGAAACCTGAAGAAAGAATGAAATTTTGTATTTTGAACACATTCTATTTAACCTTTTGGGCATTGCGCACGTGGCACGTTTTTTTATAACCGTGCGACAAAGGCAATCGCGGCAGAGCACAACATGCTCCGCCGGGATTGCCTGCCCAGCCGGAGGATCTAAACATAAATCCGGCATCACCAGAGACGCCAGACTTATGTTGCAAAAGGGTCTGCCCCCAATCACCGGTGACGCGATCGGGGGCAGACCTGGAAGCATCGGCATACTAGCTGATGCTCCCAACCGCCGTAGGAATCTGGCAGTATCTAGAGCGTCGCTCTAGTTAACTGGGACTGAGTTTCATGATGCATGAAACTCAGCCCAACACTCAGAAGGTTAAAGTGTTTTGTTAAAACAAATAGCAAAATTATTTTCCTTAATAGAAATGTATACTTTAAAGTAACATTTTCCTAGAATACACAGCTACAATTTATATATATATATATATATATTTATATTTTATATTTGAACTGACGCTGAAATGTATGTTACAGCCCAACCAGCATTAAAATTGGTGCTTGATGCTAGATAGATCAGTTGAAACTGATTTGCATTTTTTCCTGGTGACTATTGTTGCCGAGACTACTTCTCGTCAATGGCACATAGATTAGAAAAACACAAGGGGTTTATAACCATTCCACACTCATTACAAAAGAAACAGAAGGATTTGATTGGTTAGTATCAGGTATGAGTATTGGTCAGAGCTGACATGTCTGGAAATCAGATGTGTTCCTCCTGGCAGGATTTTTTTCTCTAAAGTACAGGTATAAATCGATCTCCAAGGAGCAGCTGACACAGAGGCAACATCGAAAGAATTCTCTGGGACAAACATAGTTTTAGTCATTTACAATCTGCTTGTAAAATCCCCATACATTGGGCAATGAGCATGAGTAACAAGGACGTGAAAGTGTGCTTGTGTAGGAGTGACAGGAAGTCAGACAAGGAAAGGTCTTATCTCAGCACTAAAATATCTTACTATGATGATTCAGGTTTCACAGTCCTGGAAGCAAGAGGTCATATACATAAAAGGGATAGAAAAGAAATACACAAATTCGTATAATTTTACAAGGATACCATGCAGAGAAAGATTCTGTGGGTTGTGGGTGGTACCTTTTTTTGTTACTGCTTAGCTTGCCTTACAGTGCCTCCAAAAATAAATAATAGCGCATCGCTTTTTCCACATTTTGTTATGTTACAGCCTTGTTCCAAAATGGAATAAATGATTTTTTTTCATGTACACACAACACTCCATAATGACAATGAAAAATGTTTTGGCAAATGCATTTGTAGCACTGACACCCGTAGGTGCTGCTGTGTGAAAGGGGACCTGGGTAGTAGTAATTTGGCTCAGAGACAGAGTATGCTTTGAAACTGAAGAAACTTTTATTCACTGGCTACACGATACAAGTGAATATGAGACTTTGGAGGAGAGAGGGTTAGGGTAGGCAGGATGCAGTCACACAACAGGGTCTGGCTTCTTCTGTGACACCAATCTCAGCGCACTGAGATTCGCCTGTCACCTTGTCCTCACAATATTCACACAGGTCTCACTACCCTGTGACACCAATTCAGCCTTGCTGACACTTTCTTCTGTTGGAATCTCTGACGGCCCAGCCCTTTCACTAGTAGCAGCTCTGACCAAAGCACCTTTGCCTCTTATTTCTCACACAATACTTCTTACTTCCAATATGCACTTGTAGAATTGAACAGAGCCTTTCTGTAGTCCTCTCGCAAGAGCAACTACTCTCTGTAATCTTCTCTCTCTCTCTCAATATATCCTCTTAAATGAAACTCTTGTAACTTTGACTTATAAGGGTACCTTTCACTTTTGTTCCCTTATCCTCTCACAATAGTACTCGCAAGAGCAGACCTCTTGAATGAACTGGCCTTCCACTTCTAAGCACCATCCATGTAACTGCACTTCGACGCTAAGCTTCCCTTGAAGACCTCCCCTCACACCTGACCTCTCTTGCTTAATGTCCTCCCGCAAGGCACCCCCACACACCCAACACCTCAGGTTCCCATGACTCTTAGGATCCACCCTCTGACCAGCAGCTTTTTTTCTCCTGCAGGTTACCTCGGCAGTGGAGACAAACAGGCCTTGACCTTGTTATGCAAGCACTCAGCACACACCATCTCTCATCCATCAAACCAGGGCAAGCAGCCCCCTGGCCTGACACCAAGCAACACAATCCCAGTGCGCTCCCATGAGGGGCAACACCCCAGGTGAAGAACTCCTGAGCAGTTTAGGGATGCACTCCTATTTATACACATCTAGCACCCCTCAACCAGAATCTTCTATCTCCTCTGGTCAGATTGAAAGTAATCACTTCTGCACTATGAGCACTGTCAATCACCAAATATATACATTTTCTTCTTTCTCCCTCCCCTGTCTAGGCAGCTGTCCTAAGTCTATGCAAACAAACCTCTACAACACACAGTTAACCCCCGTAGACACCCACTAGTCACCAAACCATCTTCCAGAGGGGCTACACATTAAAAGAAAAAATTTGAGCAATGCACCATGAACATAAGTATTTGCAAGCCCTCCTACCAAACCATGAAACACTCAAATTGAGCTCAGGTGCAATCCACGGATTGAGGGGTTAAATCTAGCTAGAAGTTCTCTGCATATATATATATGAACAAAACCTGTAATGGAATGTACTCTGCCTTTCTCTGCTATTTGTCACAACTTAGAACCAGATGGTTTTTGTATTATGTAACGTTAAATTCTTTTACTATCATGTAATACTATATTTAATGTAATATTCCTATATCGGTTATAAAGTTTGGAGTACTATATATGTAATGGCAAATCCACTGTATTTTCTGTATAAAAAAATTTACAATGCAAACCTATTAATAAAGCCTACAGAGTCTGTCTTCAAACACATATTCTGCTTTGTGTGTAACGGGACAACTCCTCCTGGGACCAGCGGCTCTAGCAGGAAGAATTTATATGTTGCAAGCGATATAGAATCCACACGAAGATTTTCTTACACAGTTTGGTGGGCTCGTTCCGGTGATAGAGCTTACACAGGATTTTCGGTGAGTACGGAAAGGTCTTTTGAGAGACATTCTGATTCTTTGCCTGACAATTTTCTGTAGCCTTCTATTTTGAACCTACTTAGATACACCTGTAAGGAATAGTTGGGCTTTTGGTATCCCCAAAGATAGCTACCTTTGGTAAGGTAGAGGGGCTCTTTGGTAAGCCCCATAAATAGACTATGGCCAAGTCTATAGTAAATCCTTTTGTAAGGATTATAGAGACTCCGTTAGGTACGGATTATAGAAGAGAATCCGTTATGGTACGGGATTATAAAGAGCTGTTACATTATTGCCTGCACACCGAATTCTCTGTGAACCACTATATTGCTTCTTATTCTGTCGCTTTCTTTCCTTTTCTACTCTGATGGTATGACTATTAAGTATTCACTGTTGTCGTAAAAGAATAAGATACTTTGTTTGTTTGACTCTAGTGTCCAGTTTGGTAAGTGTATGGACCCGAGGTCAGTGAATTGGGTGTCAGTGATATATTCTTATCCAAGTGTTGATTTTGTAAATCGCCAGATAGTTAGATGTAATATGTGTTATTGTGTATTGGGATCTGCCAGAATGATTGCTACAACCCATAGATAAAATATCCTATTTGATAAAAACTAAAAAACTCCTCACATGATAGTTAAATTGATATAAGCCTGGGACCATAGGATCATGAGCCTAGGATTTTCTTAGACGTTTTAGGATAAAACAAATAAGTTACCAATCAATAGGATCGGTGGACAAGTCACACAAACAGTACATATTCATAAAGTAATTCTGGCGGACCACAATCCACTATTTGTGATGAAATATTAAGTAATTGCATTCTGTGCTGGAGGTAAGCAGAAGGCGATATTGTGGAAATTGTACTAACTTTATTGTGTGTGTGTGTCCTGGAGAACAGTAAGACGCCCCACTGTTCTGGCGAGGGGAAACCCTGTGACCCAGAAAATTGTGATTGCAAGTGACTGTTCTAAGGGATAATTCTAACATCCAATTGGGGAGGAAAGTTGAGCTAGAGACATTAGTCCTCTGCACCCAGTTGACAGGAATTGTCGGAGCCTTCACGGTTCAGAACAGCCAGTCCTGGGAGAGTGTAGCTCTGCTTCCGTCTCAATTAAGTTACAAGAAATGGGCACATCGATTGTCGTTCAATGAAGACCTCCGGCTGGCTGGAGTTCTCTCCGGCTTTCAGCATGTAAAGCCGAACATGCTGGGGGCTGAAGAGAAATCCAGCCTGCTTCTCCCCGTTCTCCCCGGCTGGAGTGAAGAGTGCTGACTCCGCCCCCTTTACGCAGACTCCGCTGCGCTGACTGCCTGGCTGGCTGTCAGTTCTGTGTGAAGATGTCGGCTTTCCCTGTACTTTACATGAAAATTCTTTCATGTTGAGTGTTGGTGATTGAATGTGGTTTTCCAACATGTTGGAAACCCATTCAATTGAGGTACTTCGAGGGGGCTCTATTGAACCCCCTCGAGGGACAGCACGCACAGGGGGGATTGTGGGCAGATCCGAGTGCAGTCAGTCACCATGACCGTGCACGTTGATTGATTGTACTCGAGTCATTTTACAGATCTGCCCGTGTGTGCCTAGCTTAACTCCGTTTCCTCAGGACGTGTCAGCCTCCTGGGTCCCCTGGGGGAGATGCGGCACCCTCGGGGTCACCTGTATGGATATGGGGCACGGGGTCGAAAACTCTTCCCCAGGTGTCACTGACTGCAGATGGTTTGGGGATACCCTGCCAGGGGGGGTAGCCCGGACTGGTGACAGGCTCGGCATTGCAGCCGGAGTAGTGCAGCGCAATGGAGCCGGCAGAGGAGCGGTCTGCGCAGCGCGAACCGGCGTTTCCTAGGCGGAGTAGCGCGAACGCAGGCCACACTCTTAAAGACATACACCCCTCCTTCTGCAATCACTTCTGAAGAAGGGAGGGGTAACTAAATCAGTGGCCAGCACATAAATAGAGCGAGAGCAACAGGGCAAGTGCTTGTTGTATACAGTATTGTGTTAAAACTTGAGCTTAGCGTATTCCTCTCCCATACTTGATCAGACCTCCGGTACCGAAACTTGGCTTGCCTACCCGTCTACCCTACTTCTGGAATCCTGACTTTGCTCGTTTAACCGATTAAACCTTCTCGTCTCCCGCCTGCCCTGACCCTTTGCTGTATTCGACTATCCTGACCTCTCAACCCTCGTGACTTGGGACTCGGACATTACATTCTCTCTCTTGCTGAGACTTTCCACATTGGGGAGATTTACCAAAACCTTCCTGTCCTACAGGGGTTTCAACCACTGGGAGACCTGTCCTACCTGCAGCGGTTAAACACCACCGGTCGCCCCCTCCTGGGAAATACGGGCCCACCCCACTAGGGGGGCTTATGGGTGACGACCAGGTTCCCGGATAGACTCATCCCCCTGTGGTCGGTTCCTACCTGTATACCACCTGGAGGATAGGTAACAGGAAGGAGCTTATGAGACCTTCCAGATGGACAGATTAAGGGGTTAGTTTAGGAGACATGAAGCGTATGGTGATTGAATTTCATAAGGGTGGGGGATATTGCGGAGCGAAACTATCTCCCCCTTATAATACACCTAGCAACCCGTGAGAAGCCTGACAGGCCTTTAGGTTTGTCCAGGATCTTAGAGTATTAATGCTCAGATCATACCCAGCCCCTACTGTTGTTCCAGACCGTGCCATCTCTGCTATCAAGCTATTCCTGGCCCATGCAGAGTTTTTTTCTGTCATGATTTAACAATGCATTTTTTCTGTCCAGTTGACAAAGAGACACGGCCACTTTTGCCTTTCATTAAACATCGCCACGATGACCTGGTTGTAGGAATGCCTCAGCGGTTTATGTAGATTCTTCTGTAGTCTACTCATGTCCTCCAAGCTACCCTCGGCCCCTGGACGCCCCCCATGGTTATGTCTTCTACAATATGTGGACGACCTCCGCATAGGTCGTTTACTCGGGAGGCCTGCAGCAGACTGGTTATTATATTAGTGGTTATGTGAATGTGGACATTAAAGTTTCAAGGAAAAAATTACAATGGTTGACTGAAAGTGTTGATTACTGGGTTTTGTTATCAGTAAAGGTGCGAGGAAATCAGCCATGCCAGAATTTATCTGCCTTACTGGTTCTGCCCCCGCCCATAAACCAAGAAAGACATGTTACCTTTCTTGCATGATTGGTTCTCGCCGCCAATGGATAGCTATTGTTCCCTACTATGATAATATTTCTGAGACAAGCCACTAAGACTGAGATTGCTCTATATGAAATGGTCCTGATTTGAATTTACAAGCTTTTGGTCATTTGAATGTGCGATGGTTTCAAGTCCTGGCTTGGGCCTACCCGACTATGGCGTGATGTTTCACTTATTTGCCAGGGACATTGTACAACCATGCATAGTCCTGGCGCAGGAACATGGCGGCAAATTTCCCCTGTTGCCTTTTTCTCAAAAGTTGTTCCATACAGGTTCCAGTTGGCCATGCCTGCATGTCTCAGGAGTCCTGGCCGCCTGTGCAATGGTTTTTCTGAGATGCTACGCCTATTACCTCTAGGTCATCCCATACCCCTCACATAATGTTTTAGCCCTACTGAAAAACATCCATACGCAACATATGTCCGCACGGACTGGTGGATATGATTTTGTTGTTATCTAACCCCCAACTTCATTATTAAATCTCATCCACCCACTTCGGTCCCAATGCTTGTTACTTAAATGTCCTACTTTTGAAGTAAGGGAGAGCAAGATGATATCTTCCCTCCCCCCCCCATGACTGTTCTGAACTCTACATGACCACACTTCGCCTAGACTGACTTACAGTCCACATCCCATTGAAGGGCTCCTGATGTTTTTTGTGGATGGATCCTTTCCCGCCCTAATGACAACACTTTCATGCGGGATATGCTGTAGTTCATCCCCTGTGTTATTTTGGAATCTAATCCTATACTTTTCAGTCAGCCCAGCAGTTTTTCTGATTTTCTTTGATTTTTGCCTCTTACTGTACTTGTTGTCTTTTTAGTTTATATGTTTATGATGTATTTCTACTAACTGTCATTCGTTTGGTTGTACATTATCACTTCTGCTCTTATAGTTCTAATGAAACAAACTCACATCTCTCCCCTATACCTGTCCTCCTAGCCTTTCTCATCCTATTGTTTTCGCATTTATCCTATTTTTAATCCATTAGAGCACACTTCTGTGTTTCAACTGACATAGAAGGGAAATGCCCTCGCTGATACGCATATTTTTTTTTGTGTTTTAGTGTCTGCTGTTTTATGGGAGTTTTTTTGTCTGTTTGCTAATTATGTTTTTTCAATTTCCTCTCTCCTATTCTCTTTCTCTGAATTTAATCCCTTTACTTTGACAATTTATTGCTAAGCCTTCAGGATGTGCAACAAGTTGTGAGATTAGAATGGCAGTCAGTAGGTGCAGTACAAGACCCTAATACAGGTCTTATCTGCAAAGAGGGGAAACTCCTGTTTTCCAATTGCAAGCGCCCCAATTTTGATTGCACAATATCATGGCCTTGGCCATAGGTGCACAGGCAACCACTGACCTTTTATGAGAGATTTCCTTATACCAAGCCTTAGATCAAAGGTTACAATCCTATGTTTCACGATTGTATCATTTCTCAGAAACATCCAATATCTCAAAGAAGGTCCCAACATCAGCATTTGGATTACCCAACTTCGCCATTCACTCCTCGCAATTTTGTTTTTTTTTACTTTCCTCAATTCCCAAGACAGTGAAACATCAAGAGTATGCCTCTGTGATTTGTGGATATGTTCTCTAGGTACCGGAGTTTTTCCTACTACAAATGAAACCATGCAATTGTGGTACAGATTTTGTTCAAGAAATTATCCCCAGTGGGGTGCCCTGTTCAATTAACTCAGATAATGGCCCAGCTTTGCATCCAGGGTATGTAAATAGCTTTCCAAGCCTTGGATAGAATGGAATTTCACCTCCCTTACCACCCTCAGAGTTCCGGATTAGTTGAAAGGTATGAATAGAACAATTTAAAGACAAAATAAGGAAATTACTGAGGTACGTTTACTAATTGGAAAAAGTTTTCGCTATAGTCTAGCGAAATTAGGATGCAGCCTCAACAAATACTGCTCTCACCATTTGAGTCCTTAATGGGAAACTTTTCCCCACCCCTTGGGGTCGAAGGCCCCTGTGATAGAGAAGGGATTTGAGTAGTCAGGCAGAATATGTGAGAAAACTTGTTAGAAACTTTAGATCAAGTTGAGAAATGTTTGCCTTCCTCTCCTTCTCCCTTTCTCTCCACAGGACCAACCATCCTTTCCAACCAGGAGATGTGGTGGCTAGTGTTGAAAAAGAATAGTAGGAGTGTTTATTCCCCTAGGAATTCCTTGAGGTTATAAGACATTGTGACTCCTAGTTTTTATCTCTAATATAATGCTTCCCTAAGGGATGGTTCTTGTTATGTTGTAACATTACTTACACTTATATTCCTTCTAATGTTGTGGGAGGTCCCTGTGTCATTATCCGGCTGACTTTGGCTCTTCTAGAACACCCCTGCCATGATAACTTACAACATCGGTTACCAGACCTTATCAGAAGACTGTGATCTCTACTCTCCTACTCAGCCAAACAGAATATATAAGTCTGGGGGCCTCTATAGTGGGAGTGCCTGGATTGGCTGTATATAATACTCTACTATCAACTCTATTGCATGTGACTCTGGCTTAAATCTCTGCAATCATACTTCTATGCTTTAGCAGATATGCTTTTAGTCTACAAGGGTTAAGAGGAGCTGTGGCTAGAAACTAGATTTGCTGTAGATTATTTTGCTACTTACACTAACGTTAGGGTGTCCGGATTTTAAAGGAATGTTGTTGTTTTAATTTCTCTACCACTCCAATCATCCAATCCCAAATTCATCATTTACTGACATTGCCAATAATATCAAGAGATATGGTTCATCCTCTTGGTTGGACTGGTTTTTGAGCTGGTTTTCCAGATTTAATTTGTTAGACCATTATTTATTTTATTGTATCCTTCTTTGATTATTTTATGTTGTTGTATCCAATGTATTCCTTCCCTTATACAAACATGTGTCCAAAGTCCATAGATCCTGGCAAAAAATATGCTATTTACCTTTCTATGTTGGAAGAAAATAAGTAATTTTCATGACTTAAGAGGGGATTGAAGGGGTTAACCTAGCTAGAAGTTCTCTGCATATATATATATATATATATATGATGTAATGGAATGTACTGCCTTTCTCTGCTAGTGTCAAATTAGAACCAGATGGGTTTTGTATTATGTAACGTAAATTCTTTTACTATCATGTAATATATATTTAATGTATATTCCTAATATGGTTATAAGTTTGGAGTAATATATGTAATGACATCACTGTATTTCTGTATAAATACACGCAACATTAATAAAGCTACAGAGTCTGTCTTCAACACATATTCTCTTTGTGTGTAAGGGACAACTCTCCTGGGACCAGCGGCTCTAGCAGGAGAATTTATGTTGCAAGCGATATAGAATCACAGAAGATTTCTTCTACTGATCATCCTTGAGATGTTTCTGCAGCTTAATTGGTATCCATCTGTGGTAAATTTTGTTGATTGGACATGATAAGGAAAGGCACATATCTGTCTATATAATGTCCAACATTTGACAGTTCACATCAGAGCACAAACCAAGCATGAAGCCAAAGGAAGACAGCATTGTCTCAAGGCACAAATCTAGGGAAGGTTACAAAAATACTTTTGCTGCTTTGAAGGTCTCAATGACCACAGTGGCCTCCATCATCCATGTGTGGAAGAAGTTCAAAAACCACAAGGACTCTTCCTAGAGTTGGCCTGCCATGTAAACAGAGTGATCTAGGAGAAGGACCTTTGAGGTGACCAAGAACCCGATGGTCACTCTGTCAGAGCTCCAGAGGTCCTCTGTGGAAAGAGGAGAACCTTCCAGAAGGACTACCATCTCTGCAACAATCCACTAATCAAGCCTGTATGGTAAAGTGGCCAGATGGAAGCCATCCCTTATAAAAAGGCCCATGGCAGTCCCTAAGGAGTTTGCCAAAAGTCACCAGTCTCTCAGACCATGAGAAACAAAAAAAGAAATTCTTGACAAAGATTTAACTCTTTGGTGTGAATGTCAGATGTCACATTTGCAGAAAACTAGGCACCACTCATCACCAAGCCAATACCATCACTACAGTGAAGCATGGGGGTGGCAACATCATGCAGTGGGGATGTTTTTCAGTGGCAGGAATTGGGAGACTAGTCAGGATGAAGGGAAGGGATGACTGCAGCAATGTACAGAGACATCCTGGATGAAAACCTACTCCAGAGTGCTTGAATTCAGACTGGGACAATTGTTCATCTTTTAGCAGGGCAATGACCATAAGCACACAGACAAGATATCAAAAGAGGCAGCTTCAGGTCAACTCTGTGTATGTTCTTGAGTGACCCTCCCAGAGCCCAGACTTGAATCCGATTGAACATCTCTGGAGAGATCTGAAAATGGCTGTGCACTGACACTTCCCATCCAACCTGATGGAGTTTAAGATGTGCTGCAAAGAGGAATTGGTGAAACAGGCCACAGGATTTAGGTACCTTTTGCTCATCTTGACCATTTCCCTGTAGTGTTTTGAGGGGGTAACATTAAAGGTGCCCATACACGTGTCGATTTCTTTTTGAGAGCAACAAAAAGTGATAGATTTTCTACTTGATTGGACCTTTATCTAATATTTGTAATTAGTTAAATTGAGGTAAAAGTAATCGTTATCAGACTGAACCTCGGTCGGAACTCTATCGGACATGTCCATCAATTTTAATTGATTACACTCTAATCGAGACATGAATTTTACCAACCAATGGAAGCATTCAAGCATGCCTACCACTACAGCACTTCCACTCAAATTCGATGATTAACAGAGATTGATTTACATTTATAAAACAATCAAGGTTCAACAATTCGATTTTCGATATAAAAATCAAACTATTCAATCTAATCAAATATCGATTCTCTCAAAATCTTTACGTATATGGCTAGCTTTAGTATCTCAATCTGATGAGATACCATGGTATATTAAGTGGCCCAGATCTTCTGAGAAGATGCTACTACAGCAATAGGAGCGGAGGCAGATAGGAGTGCCTGGGCGCTTTCTGAGCTCCTGCCGAGTGGCAGCGATCCAGAAAGCGCCTGAGTAAATGTACCCTAACTCTGTTTTTGCCCACCTGGGAGTGTGTGCTATTACTAACCACCTTCAGCTTTAGGATTTTCAGATGTAACTGTCTCAATATCATTGATATCAATAAATAATCCAACAGGCAGAATAGTAACTTCTCATGTTTGCCACATTAAATATTCACACCCACAAAATCAAGAAGATCATATTACAGAGAGATTACAAGAGATGGTGATTCATGAATTTTTTCAGCATCTGTCCAAAAATGAAAATATTAGACATTTGAACACACATTTGTGGATACCGTATATCACTTACCCATACATATAGGATTCTATTTACCGTAATTTGTAGATGTATTAATACCTCCCTGAAATCTGAACTGTAGCTTGCCCAATGATGCAGCTGTTCACTTTAATCTTAAATATTGATTTTAAGTATTCACTGCACATGGCTTTTTACTATTCATTTGATTCTTCACTGCACATTCAATGTCTTAAGTTAAAAAACAGACAACTATTAGCAATGAGATCTACTACAAATAGACAATAATAATTGTTCAATTGACCTACAATCACAGCGTGGTGACGTCACCATGCTGTGATTGATTGAGGATCGCTTGCACAGGAATCTACCCGTGTATACCCAGCTTAAGTGCTGATTTATTTATAAAGCCGTAGAACTTGCTATTCCTCATACAGTGCCATGCTATTTCCTACAGCTATACAGAGCTATGCCTCGGTGATCACTCCCTGCATCTTGCTGTTTTTCTATTTATATCTCCACTGTCCTTCTACCATTCTGACCTTTAAAAATATTAAAGTCATCATGCACCACATCACTGATTGATGCCAGAGCCAGGTTTACCCTGCTAATGTTGGAATTGTAATGCCATAACAAGCGGAAAGTACCTTGGTCTATATTCAGAGTGCTGAGCAGCACTTAATAATACTCCTGTAAAATACATTCATTTTATAAACACTCCTAGGAAATTGTGAGACAAAAAATCTAAGGGTGCCCAGACACCTTTAGATTTCTCTGTCAGATATCCTTAAGTTTTCCTTTTGTTTTACCAAAACCATGTAATATGAGGGACATTTAAACCATCAAGTCTACCTGTGTTCAATCGCAGAGGACCCTATACTACATAGTTGTTGATAGATTTAAAGGATATCTGACAGAGAGATCTAAAGGTGTATGGGCACCTTAAGTAATGATCTGCTGGTTACAAAATGAATTTGCAATTCAATATTACAGAAAGAATAAAGCAGTGACTGCTGTGCTGGCATTTGGTGGTAACATTTAATTCAAAGTGAAACAAAATAATGAATTTTACATTTAAATAACCTTGTATGTATAGGCTTGAGTAGCTACAAAACTTTAGATTGAAGGTCGCAATACACCATTTGATGGGTACAATGGTTGATGGTTTAACTGGATCCTACTGTGCACCAGCCAGCACCATAGAAAAATCAGAGCACCAGCCCATCAGAGTGCCATTTTAATCTTTCCCTTCTCTATTAAAATGAAAATATAATAATGTTGCTATAGTATTTTAGGTTTGTTTGTCTTTTAAACATAATGTATTAACAATAATTTCAAACTTTATTTATAAAGAAAAGATAAAGGATGAATCTCCCATAGATTTCAAACCATCTTAAACCAATTTTTTGTTTTAATTGAAAATGTAAGTATTCAACTGGTAAGTAAAAAGACATATTTAGTCCAATTAACAAATTTTTTTCCACCAGGTCTAATCATTTTATTATCAACCAGCTCCCCAATCAATATTGATATTTTTCCATTGATCCAATTGTTCTGCCAAACAATAGTATCATTGTGTACCAGCCAGTGATAGCAGGTCACTGTGGTGGCTTTATGACTACAGAGCTTTGTGTTTCCATAGTAAACACACACCACAATGGATAAGAATTAGAGAAGAACAGTACATGGGTGTAAGGTTTATGAGGGGCAGCTTCAAAGGAGGCATGCGTCCTGTATGAAAACCAGGATGGGTTTAATAAGACATTTTCTGATATAGCTTAGTTTATTAGGTGTCTCCATCTTTATAATATAAACTAAACGTACTTTAGGCAAACCATTGTTGTCCTCACTTGTAGGACTTGTAGTCTAGCAATATATCGTGCAATATATCGTGCATAAAAATATCAGGCTGCCAACTCTCTCTAAGAGAGCAGCTTTGGAGTACTGATAGCCAAAAGTAAGACTGCAGAAGCAAGATATGCATATATATATAAATGTTCTTGCCATTTAGCTTTGAATATTTGCACCATATCCCCCAAAAAATTTAGGAAAAAATGGAGTCTGCAAAAGACTTGAGACTGGGGCGGAGGTTCACCTTCCAGCAGGACAAAGCAGGACCCTAAACATAAAGCCAGGGCAACAATGCAATGGTTTAAAACAAAACATATCCATGTGTTCGAATGGCCCAGTCATGTGTTAGAAAGTCCAGATCTAAATCCAATCGAGAATCTGTGGCAAGACCTAAAAAATGCTGTTCACAAACGCTGTCCATCTAATCTGACTGAGCTGGAGCTGTTTTGCAAAGAAGAATGGGCAAGGATTTCAGTCTCTAGATGTGCAAAGCTGGTAGAGACATAACCTAAAAGACTGGCAGCTGTAATTGCTGCAAAAGGTTGTTCTACAAAGTATTGAAGTATTTATTTGTAAAAAATGTTTGGAATCATGTATGATTTTCGTTCCACTTCTCACGTATACACCACTTTGTATTGGTCTTTCACATGGAATTCTAATAAAATTGATTAATGTTTGTGGCTGTAATGTGACAAAATGTGGAAGCAACTGTATATTTGTAAAATGTTGGCATACATATTTCTAGTTGGATGACTTTGTCAGGATCCTCATGCTATATCACTGTAATTCTAAAAAAACATCTTAAGCAACAATTCAGAAAACAATGGCAGTGGGGAGGTCATAGGTTAGTCATTTATAAGCCCTATATTAATAAAATATTTTATAGACATTTTAGCACCTTCCTACTGCTTTGCTTTTTCTGCCATTCTTTTTACAGACCTTTACATGCATATTTTAGTTTACCATCTATCCTTATCCTCCTAACAAGATGTCTGCCCATAGTTCCACACAGCAATTACACCTTATATATAGGCAACCCATATTATATGTAATACCCAATGTTTTAGAAAGAAGTGATCAGTTTTGGGGCTGTGAAGTAGGCCAAGATATCATTCTTTGCAGAGGACTAATGTGTAGGCGATTGTCAAGATTGTGACACTATACACATTCATGTGCCATTCATGTGCCTGATGTGCTTATTACCTTAGCATCCTTTTTCCCTAAATTATGAACAACGTCTGAACAACTATGACCTTCCCACAATAGACATATAATGTCACTGGGTCTAAATCAAACTTTGTATTGAAATGTGAATGTTTTACATAAATAATATTTGCACATTCATTATGGTGAAATCAAGAACCAGGGAAGGGGATATCCTATTGATTTAGATTTTTGCTTATACCAGAAGACACCATTTCATGTTAGGCAATTTGCTATTGGTAAAACAATGAGATAAAAAAAAGATGCAAACATGGCGCTGGGTGCTGTTTAGGCAATGGACACGTCTCGGGTCACACCGCTCGTTGTCATAACGAAAATGCAGCACTCCATGTAAACAAAGGCAGGTGTGCCACTTCATTAGAATGGGAAGTGTTCCCTCTCATACGTCCAACACTGTAAACATAAGCAGTAGACACATGGCCTTAGTGAAACTGAGTTACTTGCAACAGCATACTAGAAGAAAGGGAAAAGTGATAACTTAATTGTGGAGGACACAAGACTGGATAATGGAGGGGAGAGAATCATTGAGATAAGTACATTGATTGCAAATATGTAAATGGAGCAAGTACAGGTCTGCGCTGAGCAAGGTCTGAATGTACAACTATATCATCTCAAGGCTACTAGCCAAACACATTTTTTTTTGCATTAGCCTAAAGCCGGGAACACAAGGCTCGATATACACGACGTTCGAGATTCCCGGCAGCAGCAAAATGACGTCATCGCGATGCTGCCTGACTTTGAAGGAGCTGGAGGCACAGTACTGCTGTGTCATCCAGCTCTGCCGATGTTTTGCATGGGGACCCGTGATCTGCATGCCAAGCAAAGGACATCATCCATGATTTACGGTCATGTCCGATATCCCTGTTTTCCCTGAAAACAGGGATAGCCACATTAGATATGGGCCAGATAGATGGCCGTGTCAAATCGGCCATCAATCTAGCCCATATCTATGCATGTGTTCCATGCTTAAGAAGGAAATGTCCCTAACCTACCAGCTTAGCCCTCACTTGGGTGCTCTTGAGGTAGCTATACATGCATTCATTTTTTTTATCAATTAAAAAATCAGCTGTAACGTATGTTAACAATAATGTATATATTTTTACCTGAACTTATACTTATGTATCTTTTCTTCTATATACATAGGCGCCCTGATTGTATGCACAATGCATTTTTATTTCCGCTGGGATATTTCTAAAGAGGATGATTTAGCTCTTACAAAGCGAAACGCGCTGAGGAAAATGCATTGTCAAAGTTGGCAATGTGCTACTTTTAATATATATGTGGGACTTTTAATTTTAAAATGGACAATTAATTATGATTTATGTGAAAAATAGCGGTGATTCAATCTATTTTCTTAGTTTGCCTTCCCAGTCCCAGGGTCTAGCCACTAAAGAGTTGATCTACCAATTTCAACCTATTGTTCACACATATTAATAGTGGTTGTTTCAAGAGAAACTCTGTAGAGACAGCCAGCTGAATTCTATGGAGAGTGTACAGAAGATAGATGAGGGTGGTGTTTCATTGTGTCCTATTACAAAATGAATCTATAGGTGTTTTTCCCTTTTGGATATTTATTTCATATATTTCATTTACACAGAGGTTTACTTCCTAATAACAAGGGTGACCCACAAATCAGCAAAAGAGTACCTTGCAGACAACACAATGGAGGTATGATGCTGCAACTATACAAAAAATTGCCTTTTAAGAAAATTAGTGAATGTAGTCATTGCAGAAACCAGTGCCTAAGGCAGCAAAGATTCCAAAAAAGTATTGTATTTGTTATTTATCCATATTTCAGTTTGCTAAGCTCATTGGATCAGTTAAAAATTAAATCTCACTGGTTACTAAGGATTATTGTTTTTTGCATTACAGCCTTACAAGCAATGCAAATAAATAAATAAATGAAGCAGCCCACTGCAACAAATCGTTTTTTAGGTTTTAGTGCAGATGGATTCTAATGGGTTGCTTTGGGATTTTCTATTCAATACTGATCATGGCCTTATAAAGCCAGGATGTGCTGTAAAAATGGCAAAGTTTATGCTGAAAAACTAAGTAAATTCTTCAGCTTACCGTAACTGCTAAGTAAATAAATTCCTTGCAGCTTCCCTCTGGGGTGCATTTTAGGAGTCATTTATTTCTAAATATGGATTTCAGATCACTGGACAGACAGACCTATAGGCAAATAGATTATAGACAGATGCATATGGAATGGTCACTCACACTACGCTTATAAAATTAAAGCAGATTTATTGAACACTCTCGTCGACTTTGAAACTGATCAATAAACCACGGTGGATCCACTTCTGGCCATACTTCCTTCAATGAGTTCTAATTTATCATGGAATGCATTGGAAGAATGTATAAGCCCCAACATCCCTCCTCCCAGCGGCTGCATCTCCAGGAGATACTGCCATTGTGTCCCTTCCCCCTTCTTTCACCAGGATGCTAACAGTTATTATATTGCATGTAATTCCAGCAAGCAGGCTTCATTAGAGCTGGCTGTCCTCTCCTAGCATGTCAGATCAAGCAGTGCCCTAGATTTGCGGGCTGCTGGAAGCAGAGGGAAGGGGGGAAGGAGAGGGTTAATCCCTTTGAAGAACAGGTGAATCGGGCGGGGCTTGGTATGATAATGGTGAAACATGACGTCATCTAGGAGCAGAGTGAAACCAGAGCTGGGAGGGAGAAAGAGGTGATACTGGCGAAGGCAGAGGGAGCATAGTCTTCCAACAAGAGGAGCCAGCCTGCTATCAGGAAATAACAGCATACAGGCGGAGGGAGAAGACGACCACCACACAGCTAGAGCCTCATCCAAGAGACAGCTACAGACGGTGCCAAGGTACAGCAAGAGACAGCTAGAGACTGTGCCAAGAGACAGCTAGAGACTGCCACGGTACAGCAAGAGACAGCTAGAGACTGTGTCAAGGTACAGCAAGAGCCTGCTCTAAGAGACTGCGCCAGGAGGCATCGAGAGCGAACCAAGAAATAGTGCCTGCTCCAAGAGACAGCTCGAGACGGTGCCAAGAGGCACCCAGAATAGAGACTGCGCCAGGAGACAGCTGGATCAATGGCTTGTAGGATGCAATGCCCTCTCTTTCTGCTGGTTCTTCTGGGGCTGCTGTATACAGGTGAGTGACAGCTCCTAATGTTGGCGCAGATATATACATCGAATGTCCTTGTGTTACACCCAGGTGATAGCGATCCATAAACTTCCCTGTCAATATGGCCACTGTCATGGACCTGTGTCCTTCCTTGTATAGACAACCTGTATGACTGCTGTACACTGCCTAGTCATTCCTCTGTATATACCCTTTAATGTCCTTCTGTGCTGTCTCTTCTGTATCAGCTGCTGGGTAGGTATGTTCCAGTGTTGGGTGTATAATATCTGATACAAGTCAGTGTATGTGTAGTATATATGTGTAGTATAGATATATAATATTATTGGATGTGTGTGTTTCTTCTATTGATCTATGGAGCCATACTGTAAATGTATGTATGTATGTGCCCATCCTATGGCTCTACCTAGGCACACTGTAACATTCATTATCTCCCTTGGTTTCTTATACGCCTACTTTCTGCCTGCTAAATATTTGCTTTGGCCTTTTTATAGATCTACCTGTTCATCATGTATCCACCTCCATGTATTTCCTACTTGCATGACCTTATACTGCTGGCCTTCCTTATACGCTGTATTCCTCATGTATACAGTAGGACCTATAGATAAATGTTTTGATATGATCCTAATTTTTGTTTTGAAATATTGCTTGAGCTGCTATCTATAAATGTTTTAGTTCATTCTAGTATTGGCATGTTGATTTAATATAAAGATAAGTGCATTAGATAAGCTACTAGGTTATTTGTCTATTTTGGCTTTCTTTCGTGTTCAGGGTTGAATTGTGTCTTATTTGTGGTAAATGTTGTTTTACCCAAAAAGGTCCAAGTATCCTTTATGGGCATTTTAACATTTCAGCTGCAGTACATTAGATCAGGATTCAAAATAATCAGAAATTGTAAATGTTTTCATATCTGAAGGTTTTTTTGATTCAAGGAAAATAATTTTAGTTTAAATATCTGAATTTTGGGTTTAGAGGTCTATTTTTCAACATCTGGCTCTTTATGATCACATAACCATGGCTGGGAGGTTTATCATGTTGGATTATTAGAAAAAAACCCTCAAATGAGGTCATCTATTTTCTTGGACACCAGTATGCACTTTTAATGACTAAATTAGCATTTTGGCACAGTTGTCCAACTTGAATGCCTGGGATCTGGTGACGGGTAACAGCCAGATGACACAGGTAGAGGGAGGAGCTCTGGTAACTGGACAGTTAGAGTTTCTAGGAGGGAACAAAGGACTTTCTTGAAGTTACTAACAATGCAAAAAGTAACACACCGACCAATCGGGATTCATCTTTCTGTAGGTTTCTCCTAGCTGATTGGTTGGCAGGAGTTAGCTTGCAGTGTTGCTGTTTTGAATTGTTTTTTATTATCTACCAATATGAAAACTTTCCCCAAAAGAACACTGTTGTAATGTACAGCACAGAGCATACTCTGCATGCACTGATAACTTTAAAGAATTGAATAATCCTATTCAGAGAGACAATTGAACATTTTTTTTTTTGAGGCTTTAAACTTTTTAATTTTCAAATGTGTGTGATTTGCATTGTAGTATTAACACTAAGGTTTTCAGCCTTTTTGATACACACTGCAGTGTGTGCTGGCTTTGGCTTTTTAAGGAGTGGAAACCAAATGCAGGGTAAATACAATAAAGCAATATATACCTTAAACAACACCATATCATATGGAGTTTTTCCGTGCACTTTGACAGCACATTTAGAGTAAAGAATTAGTACAACATTCTCCGGCAATGTTTATTCTGCACAATTCTAATGTTTTTGATACCTTTTTTGGGGATAATCTATAAGATGAAGAAATGTGGAGATGCTCTTTCCAGTGAAAGGGTATAGTAAACTTTCAAGTTGGCTTCATATCTATGCAATGTGGTAGTGGGGCATGCATGGTGACTCATTGAATGTGCATGTAAACGAGGCTGAGGTGCCCTTCATTATGAATAGCACTCCATTGCATCTTCTGAGTGTATTCGCTGTAGTGGGGTAGGTAGCCAGAATGAATTGGCTGCCTTCTCATTGCAAAGTATCACAATATGCACTGTAAGGCAACACATGGCAGTAATAAACCAGTTATTTGTACTTCTTCGTTTTACTAACTATTTTTTTATTCTACTATAAACCTATATTCCTATACTGCATAACAGTTTCCAACTAATACCCAGTAAAGCTAGCATTCCAATGGTCTGCATCCACAAGAAACACATTTTCTTCTGAGGCTTTGTATTGTATTTGTTTTTTTACATGGCTATTTAATGATTTGTGAAATACTATTTAACTGGGTAATACATCCAACTATTCAAAATGTTCAATCTGAGTGCTGTACTTAAATGTGGTTCTTTACAGAACTTTAGGGGCTATAAACTACCCCTTGCTAGATGGACAGTCTCTCTGTCCCTGACAGGCACTATTTACTTTCCTGGCCTCTTTATGCCATCTCGCCTGTTTATAAAATGAGTGTTTTGTGGTGTTCTGGAATCCTGAGAATGTCTGAGTAATAATAATTAGTTTGGGGGAAGGGGTAGTCTGGCTAGTATCAGGGGGAGGTTATTGTATATGAGAGTGGAAGTCACAGTCCCTTCTATACACTCCTTGTCACACCCAGGCAAGAGAAGCAGCTCTCACGCTGATTGTTCTCGTCCCATCCCCCAGAGGCCTGTCTCTCTCACCGATACTGGCTATTGCCTTTCTTTTGTTGCAAAGAAGTTTTTGTGGGGATCTGGCCAAGCTGGGATTAAATTTCAATACACAACTTTCCTACAGTTACACATTTTCTTGTGTTAACAGAAAACCCAACAATGTATAAGCCTGTGATTGAAAGGGTCTTACTAAGAATGCAACAGGTAAAATTTGATTAGAATGGTTTCAGTGTCAAGTATGAGCTGTTGGTAAACTTCCAACTGCAAAAAGATAGTCTGGAGGCTCATTGTTTATATGCTTTGGTAAAACTTTCCTCATGTTGTTATCTCTAAAGCCCCCCCATACACCTTCCGATTTTTCCGATTAGGTAGAATAATTTGATATCTCAATTTTTTTTTTTTTTACTTGTTAACACTTTTATTTATAAAAAATGCTGCATATGTCCTGTTCTGTGCACAAGCGCAGAATAGAAGGGGACAAGCAGTGTTTATTGATGGAGTCTAACATCAATCGTGCTGTGTGGTGGTACCAGCGATTTAATTTTTGCACAATCGATATGATAATTGCACAGATGGATCAGCACTGTAATCGATCTTGCAATTATCTGGGTGTGTATGGCCAGCTTTATTCTCTGCATTTTTATATCTTTTCCAATCTGAAAAACATCACTTTTTGCAAAATGGTAACATTGAACACACTTTGGTGACGTTTTGTTATTTGATTTTTTATTTTTTTGCTGTGCACTTGCAGTCGTGTTTCCAGTTTTGGTAACTTGTAATTGCAAATGCAAGAGCCATACATGTACAGCAGTGTAGTTTAAAATTGCCTACATTTAAGCACCTTTAATGTGATTTGAGCCTTAAGCTAGGAACACACGGCTCGATTTAAGCATACAATCGATGTAAATCAATGAAAATTTATATCGATTGTACCAAAATCGTTTTTAGTTCGATGAAGAGCTTTACATCGATTGAAAAGTGATCGGACTAGTTGGAAAATTATCGTCGAATTGTACCATGATCATACTACTTTTTCATTTTCATCGTACAATTGTATTCGATGAAGTGATAGTTTACTGTTTGTAGGGCATCAATAGCATCGACGATTTTAGTCAATAATCCATGTTCTCTACATCGATATTGTACTATGATTGTATGACCCTATAGCGCACATGGTACAATCGATAAAATACCAAAATCGAGGTTCTTCATCTAATCTTACATCGATTGTATGCTTAAATCGAGCCGTGTGTTCCTAGCTTTACAGTGCATGTGTTGCTGATCACGAATTGTAGCCCACACAGTATAATAAAAGCCTGTATGGCCAACTTTATTCTTCCACATCTTAAGTTGATACAAATACAAATCAAATACATTTTCATATTTCTTGTTTACCTATTAGTGTTTATTGTAAGAATGTCTGGTAAACAAAAAGCAAATCAAACTCCTGGTGTAGGACAGTATGATGGATAAGATGTTAAAGGGTGCTTTTGAGCTTCCAGGTTTATCTTTCATATAAATAAAAATTATAACTCTATATATCCAAGGGTAAAGAACTGTATGGAGGGATTCAGGAAGGACTATCCAGTTCTATGTATGTTAGGACTTCAAAACATATTTCCCCGTTGTTATGGGAGAGAGTGGGAGCTGTTCTGTAGCTCCCTACCATGTTGACAACTCTTCTGCTACATACATATGGTAAAGCAAATGAGCATTTTCCCTAGGGCGAATGGGTGTTACTGGCAGGAATGGGCGAATGGGTGTTACTGGCAGGAATGGGCGAATGGGTGTTACTGGCAGGAATGGGCGAATGGGTGTTACTGGCAGGATTGCCACTTCCTGTACTAGTGTGACAATAAAAACTCACTTACTGTTCTGTATCTATAGAGAAACCGCATAGCTCCCACAATTCATAATCAAACAATTTAAATAGTTTATTTGATATAAATTAACATTAGTCTGAATTTACATGCAACCGTTTTCTGAAGGAATATTATTTCCTTTTAATTTGGCATATGTACCCAGATATAAGAAAGAAAGGGATTCTTCGTCCAAAAAAATTGCCATGTGTTGGCACAGAGTACAAGAACACAAAGTACTTGTTTGCTGTTTTCAACCCCCCCCCCCCAAGCTGTGCACATAATATAAGTATTTGTCACAAGTGTAATCTGCTTTTTTTGTTTCTAACAAATATGATTCTTTTATACCTGTTGACATTGATATTTCTGGTAAAGTCTTTAGGACAGGACATTTTTTAGGTTTGCTATTTATTTTTACGCTGTTTGTTTTTTCTATATTGCCCTGCCTGAAGCAACCAGTTTCAGGTTCCACCTTTACTGTTGCAGGTTATACAATGAAATATTATTTTTTATTTTATTTATTTTTTTATGATTGATCGCCATTTGAGACCAATGATCATTCAGGAATCGAACATGGAATCTCTTGTTCCTTAAATTCTGCTAGAAATGTCAATCGAACAGGGAACCAATCTGTCATACACTGGTCAATGGATGTAGGTTCACACCCTTCTGCAAAGTTTCAGCTCATAAGATGAAGTCATCGTGCTGAACCCGATTTGAAGGAGCTCGAGGTGAAGCACTGCTGCGTCATCCAGCTCAGCCGATGCTTTGCATGGGGACCTGAAGTCCCCATTCAGAAAGAAGAAATGGACATCAGCCGTGATTTACAGTCATGTCTGATAACCCTGTCTTCAAGGGTGCTTAAAAAGAGACCACAGATCTATTGCATATCTATACGTGTATGGGCACCTTTCTTTCTTCTGTATGACCATTGCAGAGATTTTAAAAGTCCTGTTCTGAATTCTATGCCTGTATCCTGACTGCCTGCTTCGATTATCCTTAGCTGACTAATTCAAGATGAAACTATATCAATACCTCACCATTGCTATAAGGCAAATCATTTTTTACAGTTTCACTTTGGTACTTATCCAAGTATTCCCAAAATATGTAAAGCCAACCATAGACGTCCCGATCCATAGCCGGTTTGTAGCAGACTCATTACAGCTTGGTGACGTCACCACGCTGCGAGGAGTCGGCTACAGAACTGACTGGAATCCTGTGTGCTCTACCAAAACACGATTCCTGTCAAATTGTAGCCAATTAACTTGGAGGTGGAGGAGACTCCCCCTCTGAGTTAACTGCCTGCAGCAGGATCGGAGGATCGGCCACAAAAAGAACCAGCAGGACGGATCCGCGTGCCATTCGACCTGATGGCTCTTTTGGTCGGATCCTCAAGGTGGGCTCCCCTGCAGTTGCGGGTGGCCGACCTTTATGTGTTTGGCGGGAGCGAGCACGGCAGTCGGTTGCCCGCAACTATGGCCTGTAATCGGCCTGTCTGTTGGGGGCTTTACTCCTTTTTATTTTATTACTATATTCTATTTTTGCTCTCTTGATGCAAGCTCTGTTGAACCCATCCTTGTTATAGTGAGCACTTAGAAAAAGTAAGCAGTATGAGGGGGGAAAAAAAGTATTTAAATTCTGAATGAATAACCCCCACAAGAAAGCCCACAAAAATGTTTGTTAAATTCCATGTTCCCTGCATAACCAAAGTGATTATTACATTTAATGCATCTTTGTTTGTTTAAAGCCATCTGTGCATGCTGTACACCACAAAACACTTGAGATGTTCGCAGATGCTAGAATCAGTGCTGGGTCCTAAGAGCTTTCCATCTATGAACAGCTCTTTGGCAGGCGCAACATTAGGCATCCGCAAGTCAGTTTTCGGGCTTTAGCCCATTAGACCTGTAATGGGGTAATTTTTTAAACGTCCCTCAAGCGCCTTCACAATTTTCAGTCGTTTCCCAGGCTGCTGCGGCTTAAAAGCACCCTGGGAAACAACTGTGTAAATTTAGCCTAAATGATACCTCTCCTTTAATTTGTTTATGAAAGTAAAGGGAAACTACACCACTGACCCAATGTCCGTACTAAGAACATGCCTTCTAGATCAGAAGAATATCATTTGGCTGGGCAATGCTGCTTAGGATTTCACAGTTAGGACCAAGCTTTAACTTAGGAAAGTTACTGGATTTCTTGTGGGTACTTTTCTGTACCTAATATAATAAGGAAATTTGGAAATTTCATGTTCAAGTCATGTGTAAAACCGAGTGACCTTGCTTTTTTATTTGGTTGGCTAAAGTTTAACTTCTTGATCGATTACTTGGAGGTTGTGGTTGATGGCTAATCCATTTTTTAGTGATAAATACATAGGCAGCGTATCGGTATAAATAGCTGTGTATGCTTCTTGCACACTTTCTATACCCTGCAGGGCTTGTATTCCCACACCAGCAAAAAAAAATATTTCTAGCAAAATTCATTTGAAGAAACTGGAGCTTCTAGACCCTGACAACAATATTGTGTTCCTCCCAAATCTTACGGGTGCCCTAATTTTGCAGTTCTGGAAATTTTAGGACCCTTATAACCAGGGCTGTGGAGTCAGTCGAGGAGTCGGAGACATTTTTGGGTCCCTGGAGTCGGAGTCGGCAAAAAATGGACCTACTAAATTTAAATGGGAAAAAAATATATTTTTTTTTATTAAAAAAAAATTACTTCAAATGTCACAATTAACAAACAGTCATAATG
>CM070038.1:53642566-53656724 GCA_036250615.1 Ptychadena robeensis
ACAAACTTACAAAATCAGTGAGGGGTCAAATAATTATTTCCTCCACTGTATGTGTGTAATGGCAGTAGCATTATTAATATCAATATAATGTCCTTCTACAATACCTGTAAGAAGTAAGGCAATAAAACAGGGAATTTTGTCATACAAGTCAATTGTTATTGTCATTGATATGTGATTCTGCCATCTGTGAATAATAATTTATGAGGGGGCAGATATTATATGAGGAGCAGAAATAGCTCTGTGTGGCATTAAGGCCAGATGGGAAGTAGGTTCACATCCTTCTGCAAAGTTTCAGACACATTAAGCAGACATGTCATCTGAGTTTAAAGGCACTTTTGGTAATTCAGTCAACAGATGACAATGACTTCCTTCCTTTTTCCCCAATTTTCTGTAAAAATAATTTGGTTTTAGAAAAACATTTCTGTGATGGAATCTCAGCTACCAGGTTTATCTGTATATACACAGGCACATATTTACAAGAAATAATACAAATAGTTATCTACAGTGTTTGCCTTCAGACCAGCTGTAGAATAGACTAGCATTATTTCATGTCCTCTTTAGATCATGAGGTAAATCTGAGGCCTAGCTGTACACTAAAGGTGGCCATACATGGGTTGATACCCATGCAATTGACCGGCAATCTATTGCAGTGTGGTGATGTCGCAACACTGCACTTGTTTGCAAGTCAATCGACATGAATTGATGTGCACCATTTCACATATCAATTCCCATTTGGGTCCCTGATCCAGTGTTGTGAGCTATTTTCCTACCGAAAATGGCTCACAACAATGGCTGGGTGTGTCGGGAAGAGGGGGGCCTTGTCACACAGCCGTCATAGGCTTCCACCCCCTTTCCCCTGCTGGGAACCGATCACAAGCTGTGTGGGGGGGGGGGCTTGTGCAGCACAGAGATCAGAGATAGCCATATGTGTCTCTGTGCTGCTTGTCAGATCGACTGGGATTTACGGACATGTCTGTTTCCCAGTTCGATCAACCTTTTTCATTTTTCCAAGAAAGGCATACACAGCTTGATTTTGTAATTGATTGGAGCACAATCAAGCACCGTGAAAGCACGTTGCTCGATTGTGCTTGAATTTATTACAAAATCAAGCCGCATATGGACACCCATCTTGTATGAGGTACAGAGAAACTAGAATTAGGCTGGCTCTACGAATAATGGGATTAATTAAAAGCAGGTTTGTCTATACAAATAACAGCAAAACAACTGAAAAATAGGTATTTTATACTTTCTTATTATGTATTAAAGCTGTTCAGTATTAAGACAACTATAAATGCAATAATACTTGGCTTTATCATTGTAGTAGAAAGACTGAATATGAGATGGCTACACACTCTACTTCTCTTCTTTGGGACTATACACTTGTTGTCAGGCGAGGGATGTCATGTCAATACTACAAGTGGGTTTAATCCACTTAAAACTTTTTTTCAAATGTTACTGTGAAAACCTAATTTTCCTGTTTTAAAAACATTTGCCTATTGGCTTCAAGTCCTTGACCCCTTTAGTAGAGTTAACTGAACCACGAGTGCCTATAGAATATTGAATAACCTTCAGGTTTCAGTTAATCCAATTCATTTAAAAGATGTTTATGATGATGTAGACTAACCGTGCTAAATGCTTTGGTGATAATTTTGAATGTGCTAGGCTGCCTTTGGTCCATGATTTTTCTGCCTTCAGTACTTTTAATGACACAGAATACATGAACATAAATGTTGATAATTGGTTGCCAATAACAAAAAAAAAAAATAATTATGTGGAAAGTGCCCACTGGACACATTTACCATATTTTTTTTTTTTCTTTAAGAAGGTGTCAGGACCCTGTGACTGGACCGTTGGCTAGTTGTAGTTGGCCAAATTAAAAATGCCCTTCTGCAGTGCTAAAGGGGTTTCACTTCCTATCCAAATGGTTCTACCATGATCTGTATCAATATAAACTTTTTCAGACAGTTCAACTATTGTGAGTTATATTTCAAAATAATTATGGAGGAACACAAGTTATTTTTGGGAGTTGAAAGTCTGCCTGTTCGTAAAAAGCCTTAAGGTCCCCATACACGGGTCCGTTTCCCAACGGATTCCGGGACGATAGATTCCGGGCGCGTGCACGCCAATCGATCGTCCCGGAATCGCGTGAAGCCCACCTTGTCCGTCCGATCACGTCCGATCGTTGGGGGGGCCCAGAATCGGATCGGACAGAGAACCAACATGTTGGTCTTTCTGATCTGATTCAGCACACATCAGGGAGAGTTGCCATTTGTGAAATAAACGATCGGACACGGAATCGTCCAGGAATCCGTGGGACAAGGTGGTATGTAGCGATCGGACACACTTAATTGGCTGATCGATCGGACCTCCGATTCCCGCTGACATTGCCGGAATCGATCGGATAGGTGATCGATCGGCCATGGAATCCGACAATGTATGGCTAGCTTTATGTCCACTTTGTGGTTAAACGATTTCATTGGAAAAAAAAAAAACTATTTCTGAATCGCAAAACTGCTGTCAGATGAACCAAGACTAAAAAATACTTCTTATGGTTTGCTATTGGACGTCACCATGTTTTTGACTCACATTGATTGCATCAAGGTTTGCAGTATTTCATGGCATTGAACAGGCTTGATCAATACCATAGATTTTTTTTTTTTCTTCCTTGTTTAATTCTTAGACCTTTTGAACACCAAGTGAGAAATGTTAATAGCTCAGGGAGGATTCCTAAACATGACTGAAATTTAATCTGGTGTGAGCCAGCTTTTCCATGTAATTATGTGTATGTATGTACTGTATATATGTGTTTGTATAAATAAATAAATAAGCCCAGTGCTACTAAGACACACATTTTTGTATATAAAAATGTGTGTCTTAGTAGCACTGGGCTTATTACATGTTTTATAAATTTTAGATCTAGTGTTAGTTTTTAATGATGCACATAAAAACAAGAACAATTTAGTTCAGATCAGTAAAAAGGCTGTTTCTCATCCTTTACTGCACATTGTACTCAGCAGTGCAAAAAGCAAACAGATATGACTTTAAGCTACCCATTGTTACCACAACTTGATTATATATATATATATATATATATATATATATATATATATATATATATATATATATATATATATATATATATATATATATATATATATATATATATATATATATATATAACTGATTTAGAAAATGTTATTTCAGCAGTAAGGCTGAGAAGTTGAGACTTTTCACACCTTCACTTCAATTAGCCTTCAATTAGCTTCGATTGTTAAATGCATATTTCAGTTTACTTATTTTATCTGCACATGAATGTTTAATTATCACATCAGCCTCACTATCTCTAGGCTGTTTACAGCAGATTACAGCATAAAGAAGCTGTTATAGTCTTTATTCATCTTTCTATAGTTAGAGTTGCCATTTAAACACAAGGGTTTTGTGGGGGCAGTATGCATGCATGGATTTTGATCTGTGACCCAATATCTCTATTTAACCATAGAAATGTCCTAATTGCACCTAATGTAGAGATATCTTTTGGTCAGGCCTAGCTTGGTTAATTTGTCTTTCGGAAGGCAGGGAGGGACACTTACATACATACCCCTTGGGTGGTGGTATGGCTAAAGGTCCCCATACACGGGTCCGTTTCCCAACGGATGCCGGGACGATCGATTCCGGGCGCGTGCACGCCAATCGATCGTCCCGGACTCGCGTGAAGCCCACCTTGTCCGTCCGATCGTTCGGGGGCCCAGAATCGGATCGGACAGAGAACCAACATGTTGGTCTTTCTGATCCGATTCAGCACACATCAGGGGGAGCCATGTGTGAAGTAAGCTATCGGACACGGAATCGTCCAGGAATCCGTGGGACAAGGTGGTATGTAGCGATCGGACGGACTTAATTGGCCGATCGATCGGACCTCCGATTCCCACTGACATCGCCGGAATCGATCGGATAGGTGATTGATCGGCCATGGAATCCGACAATGTATGGCTAGCTTAAGGCTAAAGTTTTTCTATATGGGTTCTGCATATAGACTAGTCCCTTCTTAAAACTTAATGAAAGCAACTATTCTTTTAGAAGTGTAAGCCTCCTTCCGCTGTTTTAAAACTTGCAATTCTGCAATTCCTGGTCACTCTGGTGTTGGTCTTTATAAGAAGCTTCATCTCAGGAGATGTAATTTGTGAAGCCCTTGAAAGATCAAAGACAGCATGTGAGGCCTTTGAAAAATATAGCATTACACACCGCTCTTCTAAATCATGGGCCAGCTCACAGGAGAGAGTGCTCTGTGTATTAAAGAGATGATATACGAGCAGCTTGCTGACTGTAGGGACAGAATCAAGATGCTTGGGCTACTGCAATAAATGTTTGCCATTTCATGCTTATGTTGGAACCTGTCTCAAAAATGCTGTCTGTTTCGGCTGGTGGCCCATCTTTTAGATGAAACCCGTGTTAAGGGCAAACGGTATGTCTTTTGTGATGCAGTATCTTAGTGTTGTGATACGGACATAAACGGTGTAAAATAGCCATTGTGGAATCTGTGGCAGCTGATCATAATTATTCAGAATTGGTGTCATATAGAATAAACAGACCATGTATTTTGAAAGGCTTCCTAATGTTTTTCTGGTACACTAAATAAAAGCCATACAGAGGTCGATTTTGCGCTTGATATCCAAACGATCGATTGCAGTGCGAGCTCCCAGCGATCGTTGGTTCGGGAATCTAACACTGACAACCTTGACCGATCAAGCTCCTACTAAATATCGATCAAACAAGGATCTGACATGTATTTCCCTTGTTCATCACCATTAAGGGCCCCACACACATAACAAGCCACGGATGATTTTGCTGCCGACTGATGTGTGTGCGCTCTTGTGGCCGCCGGTCAGCGACAAAATCGATCTCGGGTGCCTAGATGGGGCAACAGATCCCATGTCCATAAATCTCTGGCCGATGCCATTAGTTTCAATGGGGACCGGTGTCTCCGTTTAAACTAATGGCCGGCACACAAAGGGTGCCCGCCGATGCTGTGAGCGATGGAGAACAGCGTGATGATGTCATCACGATGCTCTTGACAGCTCATCTGTCGGTCCCCACTCAGTACCTGTGTGAGGACCCTTACTTTAGAAGTATTGGTCAGGGATCAATTCCCCAAAGTGGTGCGTGTCGATGCCCCAAACAATCATTGTGTGAGCTTTCAATGTTTCTTGCGTCGCTACCTTGCGTTCGCACAACGGTCACCGGGGAATCAAGCCAAGTATGACCGGATTAAGTCTTTAAGGAGGGTTTGCTTGTGTGTCTTGGTTGACTCTTAAAGTTAAGTGACTAAAAGAATGTATGAGTAGTGTGCATTAAGTATCTTTATGTAATTTACACAAAGCAGTAGTTTATAAAGCTAAATTAGTGTAGCATTAGCGAGGGTGTGTTGCAATGAATACAATGACTGACACCAGATGATTAATTTCTATATTTAGCAGTGATTCTGCCATCCAGTACTGTCCAACATACATCATGCACATGACAGAATCATCTTCTACTTCCTCCACCCAGTGACAGATTGGTTTCTTCTATTAATAATATTTATTGAAAAAGATTGAAGACATTGTAAATTTGCCATCCAAGATGTAGTACATCCACATATCTGTTTTCCATTTCATTTCTTCCTTTTTCCAGTAGCTAAGGGCAAATGAAAATATAGCTACCGTATTGTCCGGCGTATAAGACGACCCCCATTTTTTCCAGTTAAAATATAGAGTTTGGGGTATACTCACCGTATAAGACTACCCCTTCCATCAATTTGCTTTCAATATGTTAATTTTTATGACATGGGAAAACTGCCTGCAAGTCAAGGGAAATCCACTGGCAAATGTGCCGGCACGTGTAATTTTTTTCGTCCAGCTCAGGGAAACTGCAGTGGATCCATGGCCTTACATATGTCTACTCTGACTTTCAATTTCTAGATCTCCAACAACTTTAAAAGTCCTATTTTAGTAATTACCATTCCTAATTTCACACCCCTAACTGCAACCTACTAATAACCTGTGGTTAACCAAGTGATTGTATACATTTAATTCAAAGAAATTTTAACTTTATATCATATCACATGATATAGTGAAGGTGTTTTAATGTGTTTGAGCTGCAATACCAGTTTTAGCCACTGGAGCCACATCCTTTAGTGAGCACGTTGGCTTTGTCTTACACATCGAGGAGGGAGAGAGGGAGGGGGGATAAGGGGGTGCTTCCGATGTCTGACAGGCACCTCTGGCTCAGAAGTTTCAGCACTCGGCGTATAAGGCGCCCCCTGACTTTTCAGAAGATTTTCCTGGGTTTAAAAGTAGTCTTATATGTCAGAAAATACAGTATTTCATTTAAGCAGACAATTTTAAGATCTATTAAAATTCCAGGCCATTGTCTTAAATCTGGTCTTTCTGGTAAACTCTCTCTATTCAGTCCTACTCACCTTAGTCGGTCTAATGCATGAAGGATCTTCTCAATGTCTCTCCTGCACTATTTCTAAAATACAAGATACTAATTGTGGCAAAATCTGTTCATCTTGTCATCTAAAAAGTTGATGAGCCTATTCCACTGCTCTTGTGCCCACATTTAGCATTAATTGCAATGCCCATTGTTCAGACAAATGTTGGGCAATGTGGAGATCTTTTGTTTGCCTATCTAAAATAACGTGGTGGTCTTGACTGCTCAATTACTTTTTTTCATAGTAGACTTTTGCATTGACCTGGTTAAAAAGCCAATGAACCATTAAAGAAAAGAAAAAGGCTGCTGATACATAAATTTTTGTAGCTTCTTTAGAATAGATGGTCTGCATTGATTTATTTCTGGTCTGTGTTAGTCAGATGGCTGTAGGTGTAGCTAGTAACTGAGGCTCAAGCAAGTAGACATTATAGAAGAACCTCACACATATTTGTATTATGAAATGCATGTGGGTTGTTCAAAGCTAAACTCTAGCTTATATTTTTAATATTTTTTTCTTCTACAGGGTCCTCCACCCCACTGCAAGGGTCAGTTCTTTTGTGTCTGTGGGGGTCACAGAAAAGAATACATACTCAACTGATCCCACTGCAATGGTTATTATATTGTATGCTGAACTTCTGCTACAATGTTAACCTTTTTGTCTTAAATTGTAAAATACACCATAGCCAATAAACCATATACCATATTATCTTCCCATTAATCATATATCTCTTCCTGTATATTGAGATGATGCTCTCCGAATCATCTCCCTTCCAATTCAGCGTTGCACAGATTGATAAAAAAAAAAAAAAATACGGGTGTACGATATAAAGTATCCATTGTTTTCCTCCTAAATGGCTCATTCAAACCTTGGATTTTTGTGTGGCGGCAGGTAGACATGTAGGCTATGCGGAGTGGCTTTGCTATAAATAGCTTTTCTGTACTGTAGTGCTGTGTGTTTCCATGGCTGTCCTGTCATCTAGAGGTCGATGGTGCTGCAAGAGAAAAGAGAAAAAAAAGCTTCTGTGCATTAATATTCTACAGGTGTCTGCCTCACAAAGGCTTGGGCGAGCATAGAATGGTGAAGTGAAATAATGTGCGTGTAATTGCATCTGTGTTCAGTGTACAGGCCTCTTCCTTTACACTTTATTAGAACTGAGCGAGATACCTTGTTTACTCGACCTCAGAAGTTTGAGACTGTTTTTTGTTTTGTTTTTGGACAATTGAGAGAGATAGAATACAGAAGTACATATGAATCCATCAGTTTATTGTTTTCCATCAATTAAACTTGTCTGTGTTTTGATTATGTTTTATGTTCTCCGCCACTTTTATAGTGTGGTTTTTAAATATTTATTCATTTATTAAGTAAAACATAATCAGGTGTAAAATGGCTCATAATGATGCAGGTCTGTGATAAAAAATGTACACTGGTAAATATATTCAAATGAAAACAGTAGTAACTAGTGAGTACTAGATGTGTTTATATATGTATTTAGCTCTTTGCCTGGAACTCTTTTCCGCTTTTCCTTTAGTGGGTCTCCATGCAAAGCAACGGGTGTGCTGGAGCAGTGCTGGGTCTCCAGCTCCTCCGATATGGCGCAGCAGCATGATGACAGGGAACCTCAAACGTCTCCTATTTAGAGCCGTGTGTTCCCTGCTTAAGTCTGCTAATTGATTCTCACACAAAGTATCCAATAACATTCCTATGGAAGTATAACCTATTATTCTTTACTGCTTGCACAAAGCTAAACATGTTCATTGTAAAATTAGACGGGAGGAGAGAACCCCACACCTAATTGGATTCCCCCTGAGAACATCTCAGGGGCAAGGGGACATTAACAGTCACTAATGTGTAATGAGATAACATGTGGATAATTTGTTCAAAACAGTAGCGATTTATTAATGTTTAAATTCAAAACATGGGACATTACAGTGTTGGTCGGTGTTACTTCCGCATGTATTGGGTACATAACAAAGTATAAGTAGATAATTAAATAAATATATAAAAAATATAATACAATAATCAGTGAGTCAGGATCAAAAGTCCTGTATTAACAGGATTGACCCCAACGCGCGTTTCGTGTAGAACTTCATCAGGGGGTATGTCTTTATCAGAGTAAAATCTGAAACGACAGCAGCAACAACACCAACAGAGGACAGACATGGAACATCGGGAAAGGGCGGTCAGCATCTCAAAACTACAATAAATCAGTCCCAAGATCAAAATTTTAACCGGTAATATTACTCACAATCGGACACCGAAAGACCAGTCACTGGGGCAGGTAGCTGCCAAGGCCCCTACCAGGGGGCAACCATGAGCGGAGAGCGGGAGGCCAGAACAAGGAGCCCGGCCATGAGCCAGGCCCGAACAGACCTGCACATAAGGGATGGACCTTTATTTGAGTTTTATGAATACATATAGGTTAGATTGAAAAATAAATATTGGGAGGGACCAGCCAAAAGTGAATTCGTGGCAAGTGCATATATTAGGTGTCTTAAAACACTGAGTTATTGTACGTGATAAGGAGGTGTAATCCTTAAAGTTGTGCAGGTAGGTAGTCTCATCCAATGATGTGGATGAATAGGTCCGATTGGAGGAGGTGTATAAACAATCAAACGGTCAAATAACACAAAAATAGTGCAAAAAATCATGTAGAGCAAGTAATAGAGTTGCCAAAACCATGAGTGGAGTGAAGGTAATGGGAAGAATAGTTGGGTCAGTGAAGTGTATATAAGGAATAGATGTGAGCATTTTAGAGAGCCATAGGTCCCCTAAGAGTAGATAAAACATAAAGGTTGTGGGTAAACTGAATGTCAAGTGCCAGTAGTCACGGTGAGGAGTGTAGGGTTATGTTAAACAACGGTACCTGTAACTTCACATGATTCATAGATGTAGTGGTGCAAATTGTCGTAGGTAGATCAGTAAGGTAAGCTTCCTAACAAGCAGAAAGATTAGACAAATGTATGCTGTAACAGAAGTCAAGGCAGTCACATGCGTAGCTATAGTAATGACAAAATCTTACTTTAAAGTAGTAGTTAGGTAAAAGGTAAATCAAATGGGTCAAGTGTGCAGGTACGGTACTAACGTCCCTGTGCTAGCTATCCGGCCATTGTCACCGTCAGCGCTTTTTGGCCCCCCACCGTCGCCACGTCGGGCGCACACGCCGCGCACCCGGCTCCTGCACTAAACTCCTCAGCACGCATGCGCCGGCAGCCCAGCGTGGCGACGTACGGACACCAGGAGAGTCCCAGTCGCCACAGCAACGGCCGGGGAGCAGGCTGCCACCCAGCCAGGGGAGGAGCCACACAAGAAGAGGGAAAACCCCTAACTCCGAGGCTCCCTCACCCGGTAGAGGCAGACCGCCCCCCGTGCCACCACCGCTGATCGATCGGTAGCTCCCCAAAAGTCTCCCACACCGTGGGGAAGCAAAGCAACACCCCACTAGAATGGGGGACTGGCGTTAGTGTCCGCAGCCCATGGTATGCAGCCACCACACACCAAAGTGACGGCCTAAAAGAAGGGGGTTCCATTGATATGTTGAAAAATTGTAATAAAAGTTGGTACAAAAATTAAGGGTTGCATATATAGAAATTAAATGGTAAAAAACCAAAGGATTTATAATGTAAGAAGTAAAATGGGTACAGTATATATATCCTAATTTTGAGATGTCATTGGTGATATAGAGTAACAAGTCATATATATATATATATATACAGGGTATGTAAAAAGTCTCATATTTGACCAATGATTTAAAGATATCATTTGTAATAAAAGGTAAGGAATAATACAGATAAAAGGTATATATTAGAATTCTGAAATAAATTAGTAATATAAGGTTGTGCGTAATATGGATTTTGAAATTTCATTAGTCGTATAGGGTGAAAGGTAATATAAGTAGAAAGTATATTTATTTAATTCTAAGATGCAATGGTAATCTAAGGTTAGAGAGTGAAATAAATACAGAGTATTCATTTTAATCTGGAGATGTTAATCGGCTAATCCCGGGGCTCCTGCCTATTCAAGTCCCATGCTTCATAAGTAGTGGAGTGTACCTATCTATCAGGTATTAAATAGGTAGAGTTCGTTATATCTTGAACATGGACATCATTCAAAAGGGTTGTAATTTATAATAATATTATGAACCTTCATTGTGTAAACTTGCCAGTTAAGTAAATAAGAATTAAGTTAAGGTCTATTCTAATAAGTATGTGGTTTTCATATTTAGATTTATAGTCCAGTATCAGCGTATCTAGGTTAAAGCCTTGGTATTTGGGCATAATAGGGTCAATAGGTTAATTATACTGTCTCTATAAGAGAAAAGGCAAAGCACAATGATAGGATATAAAAGATAGTGCAGCTGAACCAAAAATGGGTATCTTCTACCCTGGAAATATCAAAAACTAAAAGGTGCACTTATCTGGGTAATGTGACCAACATCCCAAATTGGGATGTTGGTCACATTACCCAGATAAGTTCAACTTTTTGTTTGCGGCCAGTCCCCCATTCTAGTGGGGTGTTGATTTGCTTCCCCACGGTGTGGGAGACTTTTGGGGAGCTACCTATCGATCAGCGGTGGTGGCACGGGGGCGGTCTGCCTCTACCGGGTGAGGGAGCCTCTGAGTTAGGGGTTTTCCTTTTCTTGTGTGGCTCCTCCCCTGGCTGGGTGGCGGCCTCCTTGCTTGGAGGATCCCCTGGGAGCTGCCACTACCTTTTGACTATACTAAAAACCTGACACCTCAGGCCACCTATGCTACTACGATTACTTGTCTACCACTCAGGGCTCACCCCTGCAGTCCACAGCAGTGGCCCCTCATTCCTCCTGCCTCCCACTCCGGGCGAAATATACCATCATTCAACAACTCCACTAACAGGATATAACCACACCTCCTGAAGAAAAAAATTTCTGTTGAAACGTACGTCGAGGTCGTGCAGACATTTGTTCCATATGTGCGTGGGTATCTGATCTACAGCCTACCCGGTGGATTAATTGACAGCCGGACCGCCCTACATTTCGCTTCGATTAAAGACTTTTAATTTTATCTTATGGACTTTGATTCATCTCATTGAGGCAACATTGGGACATTTTATTTAGTATAACAGTGACCGGATTATGATCCTTACCATTGTGAACTGTATCTAATGATCTTCGTTTTCAAATCCCCCCCTGGGGTCTAGTGTAAGAGCCGGGGTGGCCCCTCTGAAAGTACCCTTGTCTCTGCCGATAGGCAGAGAGAAAATAATAGATGAACGACGGGCCCTCACCACTCTGGGACCCGCCGCTCATCTAACCTCCCTATTTTGTGATTATAATTTGGGATGTTGGCCATGATCCCGTAAGGTGTCAGTGGTATCCTATGTACAATACAAGAAAAAAGCATTGCCTTATGTTCTCTTGCTTCATATCAAAGCTTCCTTTTGTTACCTTTTGTACTCTGGGAAGGATTTTTTTACAAAGAGCATTCTGATGTGCCATAACACATCACAAAGCACTGTGTCTTAAGCTAGCCATACATGTTCAGATTCCATGGCCGATCGATCACCCATCCAATCGATTCCGGCGATGCCAGAGGGAATCGGAGGTCCGATCGATCGGCCAATTAAGTGTGTCCGATCGCTACATACCACCTTGTCCCACGGATTCCTGGACGACTCAGTGTCCGATTGCTTACTTCACAAATGGCAACTCCCCCTGATGTGTGCTGAATCGAATCAGAAAGACCAACATGTTTCTCTGTCGGATCCGATTCTGGGCCCCCGATCGATGGGACGTGATCTATCGGACAAGGTGGGCTTCATGCGATTCCGAGACGATTGTTTGGCGTGCACACGCCCAGAATCGATCGTCCCGGAATCCGATGGGAAACTGACCCGTGTATGGGGGCCTTTATAGCAATAGCATTAAGGCTTTAAAAAGTCATTGCTGTAAAAGGTGTTAACAATTCATTGCAGCATACTGTGTGTTAAAATGCACTCCAGCATGAGGTTATGTGTGCCTTGGTGTGAATGGACCTATAGGATATAGGTCAAATACCTCTACAGCCATTTATTTAAGTAAACCATAGGTTTTTATTACAGATTTATTGTTATGTAAAACAGCTGGCTTTTTGAATCTTTATTGTGATGAGCTCCAGTCTACATTAAAACGGAATCATTGATACTAATTGGGAACACAGACTACTTGCATTTCACCCGGGCTCTGCTCTATTGTAGCTGCCCACTCCATCCATACCAATGGTACTCTTCAGATCTAGGAAAGCTGGTTCTCAAACACACCTACTTCCGGTTACTGCCTTTTACATTTAGAAAACCTGCTATAAAAATGATTCTGCTATCTGGAATTATATGTTGTCATGGTCTATGACTAAAGACACCAATCTGTATAGCCTGAATGGTGATAAGGAGCTGCGATTCTACAGGATTTAAAACCTCTGTTGCAGTATTTTCTTTCATCAGATCTGTTCCACAGTTCACCTACACAAGTAATGTGTGGCATGTTTATATGGTAACGTTATCTCCTGCCACGTAAAGGTTTGTAAAGATTTTAAAGACATTGACTCAAAGCAGATGTGTAAAAGCAGTCTAAGCAAACTAACGCCACTGTAGTAGTTAATGGTTTAAGCAGATTAAACCACATTCCATCATTTTATAAAGAAGCAGTGAACGTTTTTTTCTGTAATATTCACTCCAGTAACATACTAGGATTGTTAACCCTAATAAGATCTATATGATTTTACTTTATGGATGCCAAACATATTTTTAAGAATATATCAAACCTCAAGAAATAAAGTTCATGCTGCATGTACTTCTAAACAACTCATCAACTCTTTAAGTACAAAACAGATTTGTTCTAAATGTGTTTGGAGAAGATGTTGCCAGAGCAACCATTGCACTTAAAAGATTACTTCTCCAGGTTACTGCATAAATATCCTTTAATTTAGTTTAGTTATGTCATGGTAAACAAAATAATGACATGACATTTATTGACAATATTTTGTTAAAAAGTATTTACTTCAAGAAATCCTGCAGGATGTGTTTTTTTTGTATATCCTTAATAATTCTCTGGACATCTGGCCCACAAGCTTAAGATCAGCATCTAATTTTACGGCTGACCGACCACCATGAGTGCGCACTAAAAAAACAGTGCCCATCTTCTTCACATGTTAAAAGCCTTTTATGGCTAGTCCACACAGCCTTATCAATTGTCTGGAACTCCTGATTTAGCGGAGTATGTCTTTATTACTGACTTCACCAGATGATTGACTGTAGACAGTCCTTTATTTGTGCAAGTGTGTCAAAAAATGAGAGACTGCTATTTATGTCCTGTCATGCTTTACATAAATATGAAGAGACTCTGTTAGATGTCACATTGAAAGAAACTGATGGGTCTGCCATGTACTGGCAGATATATTCTTGACACTTCTGAAAAGAATTAATGGTTGGCCTTGTGCATTAATGTGAACTTGAGCCATAACCAATATTTGATTTAATTGCCGATTTTTGTATACAGTATCTCAAATGTCCATTTGTGCCATATACCCTACATGAATCAAGCTATGCCTGACCACTCCTCTTCATAACCACATCATGTGAAAAAAGCAGGGCTGTGGAGTCGGTTGATAAATTCCCCGTCTCCGACTCCTCAGTTTCAGATTCTTCCGACTCCGACTCTCCGACTCCTCTGTATGTAAT
>CM070038.1:53656824-53693716 GCA_036250615.1 Ptychadena robeensis
CATGTATTTATTCTTATAGCAGAGAAGTCATTATGTTCATTATGACTGTTTGTTAATTTGGACATTTGAAGTAATTTTTTTTTTAATTTAAAAAAAAAAAAGATTTAATTCCCATTTAAATTAAGTAGGAGTCGGAGTCGGAATCGGTCCATTTTTTGCCGACTCCGACTCCAGGGACCCAAAAATGTCTCCGACTCCTCGACTCCGACTCCACAGCCCTGGAAAAAAGCATTCCATTTGTAATAGCAAAAACTAAATAGAAAAAGAAATAGTTGCGACCATTGACCATTGTGTGAATCCATTGTAAATACTTTTGCAGGAGGCGTTGAGTAGTCCTAAACTACTTCCAGAGAATTTAACTGTTGAATGTTGTATTAGGTTGTCCTAGGATAGTAGTCTATTTTTTTTCTTCTCTGTTTGGCTAGAGTTTTATATTTTTATGTGAATGTAGGTTTCTAGGAAATGTCCAACCTCCCCCATTCCCATGGCACTAAGTGGAGTTGGAGTGCCAAGTTAAATACTTTAGAGGTATAAGCATGTAGATCTTTTCTCCCAAGGCAGTACATTTCCATATGTTGAGCTTGTTTAGGTCTGATAATGGCTGTTCGTATGCATGTGTATACATGCTACATTTTTTTAAGGCATGGGCATGTTGTATCATCATGTAGTGAAAGAAAATTGTATCTACTTTATTAAATGTGTTGTGCATTGACTAATAGATAAAACTCTTTTTTTAATGATTTGACTCGAACTGTCTGCCTTAAAACTTATGAAATCATAGAAAGTAAAGTAATTCAGTGAAACTCCCCCCAAACCATCCGGGAGACTGTTTTCTTAATTCTGCACGAATACCAAGCAGGTTGTCCCTATATTTAGGATGCACCATTCACAATCCTTGCTAGCCTATGTTCAGCAAAATCGATTTGTGAAACGATCATGCCATGCAATTGCAACTTCTTGTTTGAAGCATGTTGCAAACATCCAATTCAAATAATTAAAAACAAATATTTCAACATTTTTTACATAAATGCTGTAGAATTATTCTACAATGTATTGATTTAAAGCAGATTTGTTTCCTTCTGTTTGCATTATCATGTAAACCACCTTCAATAAATATACAGCACAGAATGGAAGCTAGCAGGATTGTCTGGATTGAGTTGGAATTCCAGGACGTCATTGTTACAAGTCGGAATTACAGAAACGGCCCTTCAATTAGACTTCATCTACATTCCTGACTTGTAATGAGGCATCTAGGTACATTAGAGACCAATCCTATCACTCTGAGGTTGGCTGGGGCCATAAATGTGACACAATGCCTTCTGGGAAAGTGCTTCATGCTGTAAAAGGGTTATATGATCCATGCATGAGCAATTCACTTTCTGACTGCTTTCCATGAAAAACGTTTTCTCTTTAGGAGAAATTGGATATTTCTTGGAAATCTGGGGCATTGGGAATCCCTGTGATAGATAGCCTTCATAAATATTACAAAGGCTTCAATTCACTAAAGCTTGTTCAAATGAGCAGTATTCACACTTCTAAATTATTGCTCAGCAACACATGCTGTGACTGCTTGATTCCTAGTCAATGGCAAATGGAAATTTCAATGTAATGCCGCATGATAATTGTATGTTGTATAAATACCGCAAGCATGGCCACTGTTCATTCTTAATGAGTGGCAGATTAAGAGGAAAAGTAAGCAAGTATTTTAGGAGATCCTAGTGATGATCCTGTGTTTATGTAAAATATGACATATTATTTCAGGTATAAACTTGTACACAGATTTTTTTTTTTCTTAGTTCTGCATATACCGTATATTCTTATCATATGCAGATAGATGGTCTTATTCAGATGGTCAATTGGAAAAAAAGTTGTATCCACAAAGAGATTGTCCATAAACCAGAACACACCGCAATTATCAGGCAGCTTTCAGACAGTTGCCCATAGGGATAACATGGTGGTTTGTTGTAAGTGACTGCCAGCCATCCCCAACTGCCCACATAATGTGTGAAATCAACACACCAAGACGGACTGTATGAAATGAGATTTAAGCTTGCAGTGTTTTGATAGTTTGCAACTACAGTATATTTGCTGATGTGTCATTAATCAAAGTCTGGAGTTTAAAGTGTGTGTAAAAATCTTACAACAGCCTACTTCTCTTTTAGTCTGGTAAAAATGCAATACATTTTAAGAATCTGTTTGAAAAATGCAATCCTATCAAAAATGTTGTGAGCTTATTGCCTTTACAAATGAAGCTAAAGTCTAGTGGGAGATCCCACTGCAAGGGTTAAAAATTAAGGTTTAGGGGTTTGGATAGAAGAACTTTTATTTACACACTTCTTTATTTATTTAATGGTTCTCCTCTGCCAGAATGGTGTTCAACCCCCCCCCCCCCCCCCCCCCCCCCCCCCCCATGAATTACCCATATCCCTGCACTGTAAAGGGAGGATAATACACTTGAGGTGACTTTATTTGCTTATTTGATATAACTGATAAATGATGTGCAGTGTGCTGACCTTATTCTGTACTCACTAGATGTTTTGTTTTCAGTCATACAGGCCCAACAGATCTTCGTGAATGACAAGTTGACCGGCATCCTCGGTAAGGAAGTCAGTTTGCCATGCACCATCAGCAGCAGCGACCCCAATGTCCGTGTGAGCCAGATAATGTGGGAAAAAGGAGGTAGCACCATAGCCGTATACAGCCCTCAACATGGAACTCACAATAATGAACCAGGCAACTTCCAGCTGCTGGAGCCTTCACCAAACAGTGCAACGCTGCGCCTTTCATCGGTCCGTGCCATAGATGAAGGAAACTATACATGTGAAGTAACGCTTTTTCCTGCTGGTAACCGCAAGGCTACGACAAAGCTGGTTGTCATTGGTGAGTCATTTGAAACGTTGTGAGGTCTTCCCGCACAGACAGAAGAAAAAGTGTGAATCTTCAGTGCAGGTGCCTAACGAGATTCAACATTTAGAACAGACAAAACTGAGCCACTCAAATTCTGCAGTTGCTGTGCTTCGGGATCAACTTCAGTCTTCATGCAACTTGCTAAGTTTGTCTTCTCTAGTGATGCGCAGCATAAGCAATATTCGTATTCGCATAATATCGCAAATTTTCCAGCACAACCCATTCATAAATTCTAGAATTTGTGATCTCCAGTAATATTACCTTCATTGCGTAAATATTTTTTATTAACATTTGCATTTTTTCATCAACTGGATGGAAATAGCTGATATCTCAGATCAAGTGTTTGCTTCAACGAAGAACGATCGACCTAATGATAGACACAAATTCTTGGTTTGAAGTGGGACTGGCATTTTTACATTTAAATTGAGACAGTTTTATTTAAAATATCAATTAGAGACCATAGAACCAGAAATTAGTTTTAAATAACATTTTATAATATAATAAAGCATTGTCTTGGCCTTGGCAGCCTTTTTAGGTTTCTTGGGTATACTATTCATATAGAAAACTGGATGCTCTGAGCAAGGCAGACTATTTATTATTATATATTTTGTTGCTCTAACACACCTTATTTTCTATCTTGCAGCCCTGCCTCAGAATTCTGCTGAAGCCAACCCTGAAGCTATAGCAAATGGTGAAGAGCAGACTGTAGCCACATGCAGATCATCCAATGGGAGGCCCCCATCCCGTATCACATGGCAAACCACTCTCCCTGGGAATGTTACCACTACCATGACCAATAACACAGATGGAACATATACTGTGGTCAGCAGATATGTGTTGACGCCAACATCCCAAGCAGACAGGATGCCAATTACCTGTATTATCAACCATGAATCTGTAGAGGTCCCTATTCCTCTGAAGCTGTCCGTAATGTGTGAGTATGACATTTGGTTTTTTTTCCTTCCCTGGAACGAAAGCACTGTTGTGTTTATTTGGATTCTTAGATTATAGAAATTAAGAACTCCTGTTCTAATATATATTTCAAGAAAAGTTCTTATAGGCACTCTGCCAATATAATCTGCTTTGGTATGCACACATATCTCTTGGGAAATGACTGGAATGGAATATAAAGGCTACAACTCTTAAGGTACCTATATACAGGTCGATTACTGTGCGGTCACCCAACAATCCCACTTCCTGGTTGATACTTTCGCTGGGGGCCCTCAGTCCCCATCCAAAGTAAAGTGGATTGAACAGGAATTTACCAACATGTTAGATTCCTGTTCGATCAGTTTTTCTATGGAGCATAATCGCTTTAGGTGGGCTAAGTTTAATTGAAAACAAAAAAAATCGATCCGTGTATGGCGGCCTTTGGTGCCTCTGATTGTTGAATGATTCTGTTGTTTCCTGCATGACATTTATTAAGTGTAAACATTTAAATCTTTTGCAGATTTGGCCCACAATAAAGCATGTCTGTCTCTTCATGCTTAACCGGTCTAAAGAGTTATTTTTTATCATAATTGAGAAAGTGTTTCCGCATACCTTGTTGGCTTGTAAAGAGCAATTTTAATGATTTTAATAGTCTGAGGGTGTGGAAGTTCTATAAGAAAAGGCAGATGGCCTCATTTGTTTACTGCATAGCTGGGATTTTCTTCCAGTATTGCTGCTACTCTTATTTTATGGGAAGTCAGACTGCATCTAAAAGCTAGAACATATACTGTCTTATCTTTTATATTTTCTGCTCCCCAATTGATTACTTCTGCATTGTGTGTTTAAGGGTTTTTTGATTCAGAATATTTGACCAATCTCCTTCACAGTTTTGCTTACTAGTCTCTAAAATTGCACCAAACGTATATGCAAATTTCAGAAAGGGGGTTGGTACATAGAAATAACTGTGATAAGTAGACGCTACCAACATCCAATAAATGAATTAAAACGAAAAATACAGATGCACCCCGCCAATGTAGGAGGCGAAAGTCTACAAAACAATGGCTTGTGAACTTTTTACGGTAGCTCAAAAAACAGATTGATGTATCAAGACATAGCGTATAGTGTAACAAAAAAAAGACAGTTTATTCACTGTATGGTGTTAGGCAATATTTCTCAACGCGTTTTGCGCCCTCAGGCGCTTCTTCAGGAGATAGCCAAAACAAGTAAGAGTAATCAGCTGCAAATAGAAAGGATAGTAATATAGTGTATTCCCCTCATTTATAATCACAGAGGGGAGGACTCCCCTCTTCCCCTCATTTATAATCACAACCAAGATTTAAATACACTATATTACGGTTATCAACAGGGGTACAGGCGCTACCCATATACGCACTGGGTTGGACCGAAGGAAGGTCCCCCGTTCCCCGGAAAAGACTGTACCTCCACGGCTCGAACCATTCAGTTCTAACGGGAACACTTTAGGGTAAATACATTTCTACCTCGAAATACACTTTTCAATTGGACTGGACACTAAACTGATCGACATACCCTCTTTCCTTTGTATTTGCAGCTGATTACTCTTATTTGTTTTGGCTATCTCCTGAAGAAGCGCCTGAGGGCGCAAAATGCATTGAGAAATATTGCCTAACACCATACAGTGAATAAACTGTCTTTTTTGTTACACTATACGCTATGTCTTGATACATCAATCTGTTTTTTGAGCTACCGTAAAAAGTCCACAAGCCATTGTTTTGGAGACTTTCGCCTCCTACATTGGCGGGGTGCATCAGTATTTTTTCGCTTTAGTATATGCAAATTCATTTTATAAAATCATAAGGTTTCAACATGATAAAAATGTCTACAATCACTTGTTTAATCTTTTAATTGATAGCACAATACAGCAATATATTGTGGATCATGCCCTATATGTTTTGATAATGTACAATTTGCCATGTATTAAATCAACACGTGAATAGATCCACAGAGTTTCTGTTTGTTGCCTTAGCATCTTAAAGTGCTTTCCTCTTTTTCAGATCCCCCTGAGATTACCGTTGAAGGATTTGATGACAATTGGCATTTAAAGCGCAACGGTGTATTTTTAACATGCAGTGCTAAAGGAAATCCTCCACCCGTATCATTTACATGGAAAACGTGAGTATCGCCAAGTAAAGGTGTCTCAAGAATCCAACTATACCTCATACGCTCATTTTCGGGAATATTGGTACAGAAACTAGGTCATTTCACGCTAGGCGCCTGATGTCGGTTAATAAAACCATGCATAAGCGTATTGTTAACGTGCGGTGTTGAGCGTCAACACAAAGCTCAAGTATGCAAGGTACAACAGGTTTCCTATAGACACTTACCCTGCAGTAATGCTCACTTAGCTAGTGTGAAAGGCTAGGAAAGGATTCATTCTCCCAACATTCAAGACTCTGTAGATGAGTCAATTTGCCTCTTCCTCCACCACCGCTACCTCCTCATTGTGGCCAATGTACAGATCAATCAACAAAGGAAGGCTTGGTAGGGTGGAACTACCGGTTTTCTGAGTTGTACTCATTCATCTGCATTGCAATCTATTACAGGAGAAAATAAAGTTTTGCTTTAATCTCCCTGGCGGTTCACTGAGGTGCAGATTTCTGTTCCAAAAGTGATAGTGTTTTGCCTTTCCACCCCCATCGGCGTCACCGATGACGCCGATGGGGGCGGAAAGGCTCTGTGTACCTGCAGCTTTTGTAGAACGTGCGCAGTTTGATTCACGATCAGACTGCGCCAGTACTTGCTCCAGGTGGGCGCGTTCATTTTGCGATTGATCATCAAGCGATCACCCCGAATGCGCATGGTGATCATTCGCAAAATCGGCCACAGATTGAAGCGCTATGGTCGGCTTTAGAGGTACAGAAAAAAAATTTTTATTTTTTTTATAAGTTTACACTTGTTTTCTTTTCTTTTGATTTGGATTTTCCAATCCAATCAAACGAAAAACCAATGTGAAAGAAAAAAAAAAAAGATTTTTTTTTTTCTGTACCTTTAAATCTCCCGCCCGCTGCGTGACGTCATCGGCACACGAGCGCAGATCACTGAGATAGGCGGAGACCTCAGCTATTTCTGTATCGGCTCGGGAGCAGCCAGAGACAGATCCCACTAGCAGAAACGCTCAGCGGCAGCGTTTCTGCTTGCGGGATCCACTTTGAGCTGGATTATAGAAAGGCATTTCTATAATCCAGTTCAAAAGTAAAAAAAAAAAAAAAAAAATTTTTTTTTTTTCCTCTAAGACCGGGTCCCGCCTCCGTGACGTCACACGTCACTCCGGGACCCGGAAGAAGCCGGCGATGGACGGGGAAGATGAACCCAGTTCGGGCGTATCGATAGTTGCAGTGTCCCCTTTGCCCGAACTGGGTTCGGGCATATCGCTAGGGAGGTTAAAGTGATATTGTTTTTTCTGTGTATGGAACAAATTCCTTTGATATCCACCCTCTTATACTCTTACTCCATTTTGCTTCTCTGATGCTTTTTTTTGGCAAAGATTTGAAACCTCTTGCTCGCATGTTTCAAGAAAGAAGGTAGTAAAGGAACTTGATTCTTTACCTATACACTTTATGTTAAACCCAACGTAGCATATCTCGTAATGTTTGGACTATATCTATACATTAAAAGGAATCTGTAAACCTCAAAACAACTACACTTTTTTGTTTTCTCAGAGCTGATGGATCTCCACTTCCACCAACTGTGCGGGTAAAGGATAATATGTTGTATGTGGACGAAGTGGATGAGCGTGTTAACCGTTCGTTTTTATGTGAAGTCTCCAATGCCCTTGGAAGCAGAGCCTATCGTCAGGATGTTCTTGTAAGAGGTAAATGAGTGTATTGTATAGAACTGCATGTGCGACTGGTATGGTGTGACTGTGTGGCAGTGCTAATCCATTGATGAAATTTTGCCCCAATGACATCTGGAGACAAAATGGCTTCTCTTCTGTTCAGCAAGTCATAGTGCTGACAATTCATATATACTTTTCTTCAGCTTTTACTTAACACCAAACTCTATTACTTGATGCTATCATTCATTCTTCATTTTCTGGTTTCCCATTAATAATGGTTGTGCTTTAGATGACACATGGCTGTATAAATTGTCATGCTTCAAAGAACATGCTGAGGTGCCATTTTGTCAACGTCCATCAATGAAAATAACCATTTTTAACCCCACCCCCCTGCATGACTTGGCACTTTCTCACTGACCCTTTAGGTCATAATAAATGGACTGGAAACTTGTGCCTTGCATGACCCCTTGCATGTAGCTCTTGTAAATTGTCTGACAGATTGCCATGGAACCCAAAATACAATTTGTCGTTTTTATGATTTCCTACAGAAACCCTAAAGGGGGGGGGGGTGTGGGGAGGAACAGTAAAAAAAATTTTTTTTACATAAACTGAGAGGATTTTGTTTTTGCTTAGCTTGGTTGTTATGGGTATTCATTTCCAAACTGAAGGAAAATGTGATTGCGCTAGTGATAACATTTATGATTTAAGAAGGAACAGGGCTTACAGTGTAGCTGTTTTTAATTGCGGTTTGAAAAGTCAGAGCTCCTGTCAAGTTATAAAAAAAATTTCTTCAGCTTCCCTTTTGATTCCCGTATTGTATATTACTGTTCGAGGAATAGGAACATTACAATGTGCCAAAGCCTTGGCAAGGTTCCTTCTGTGGCCCATGGTAATAGAAAATGCATTTATTCCCCTTTTGTGTTGCAGTTAGAGACAATTCTATGCTACTGAAATTAAATTGGTCAATGGTATGGAAAGTAGGGAGAAATTTGGTTGTGGAAAAAACAGCAGGAAAGACTGATATGTGTAGTGAACAAATGGATTTTCTACTATATATATACCCCAGTTTGTATTTATTAAATTAATTACAAATCCCTAAAACACAGAGTCACAGTGTGATACCCAGATATGTGTTTTTAAAAAAACCGAAGCTGGAATACTTTTGTAGCTTGATTTTTTTATTTTTTTTTTCCTGTTTGTGCTCCTCTGAGAAGTTGTCGGATACTCCTTATGCCTGCCATACACACACCGATTAGCGGCCGATTTTGCCACTGACCGATGGGCGTACGCGCTCGCGCTGTTGGTCGGCCGCCAATCGGTGTGCGCCCACATGGGGTGACAGATCCCTGTCGCCCCACAGCTCGGCCGTCCAGAGAACGGACATGTCTGATGTTCTCTGGCCGATGCGGTTACTTTCAATGAAGACCGGCGTCTTCATTAAAGGTAACAGCCGGCACACAAAGGGTGCCTGCCGATGCAGTCAGCCCGGGAATGCAGCGTGATGACATCATCACGCTGCATTCCAGAGCTCATCAGAACTCGTCTGTCGGCACCCACTCGGTGGGTGTATGGCAGGCTTTACCCTAAATGTGTTTTTTGTGATCATGCATAAATTTGGCACATAAGGCAAGCGGCATATGATCATTGTATTGGTCTGATTGAGAGAACATGGTTAGCATAATATAGACACTCCCCATATTGTTTTGCATCTGCATGAATGATTACAGTTCAAAAATGCACTGTTGAGCAGAGAAGAGAGCATCATTATTGGATCGTTTTGCTGCTGTTGCTTATCCCTAGGCCCTGTGCCTTAAAGACCTGATGGTATAGACCTTGGGCCAAATAGAATTGAAGTTTTCATGGTCAAAAATTATACATCAGTTGGCTTCCTAGTGATTTGTGTATGTGTTCATTTTGTTTTGATCAATGTCGCCAATGACAGTGACCTTAATTGGTATTGATTTCCTGCTTAATAGCTTGTCTGTCCATGGTCTGAAGACCTTTTTTTGATGAATTCCATGAAAGCCCCAATCTCATCATCGCTTTTTGTCATTTGCCAGGCTTAATCCTTTGATAAGCCATTTTACTGCTAACTAGGCTATACTTGACTGACTGGGAACAAAAAGGTTTTTGAGTACATTTCATCTTGAATATCAGTTCTTAGAAACAAAAAAGTATCAAATCTGCCATGCAGAAGTGTGGAAAGGCAAGTGTAAAGTTTCTACAGATAATGTCAGAGGGAAGGATTCAGTGAGGCTGATTAGTGGGAAATGCCAATCTTGTTTTATTTCATAGTCTTATGCCTGTCTGTTTCCTACATCTGTGTATTGCACTACCCTTCATAATCTGCTACGTAGCATATGCTGTAGTGAAACCGATTGACCTTGCTATTCCCAGAATCCCTTGCAGCATTTCTCTTGCCACCATTTAATTGCAGAAAGCACCTCTACTTAAAAACAGATAAAAAGGCCTTAACGCTGATGTGTTTGTTTTTTTCCACTTTTTTTTCCCAGATCTATTTTTAGAAGATGCAGCTGGTTGTCTATAGTTCCCTACAGCTGTAATCTGTATAACATAAACTATCTGGAAACACATTTGCCATAATTATCCCACTTGTGAATTTGTCATTTGTAAATCAAGATAATGGTGTTTGTAGGGCTCAGTCAAACATGCAAAAATGTGTTTGATTTTTGCATTATTTTGTTTTTTAAAGTGTTTTCTCTCCAGTTTAAACTTACTTGTATACAAAGGTCTAGATATAGCTGTATATATCTAATGATTTTGCTTAAAACAAATTTGGTTCACAATTAGTGATCAGGTTATGGGTTGTCCAAGTTGAATTGGAGGCTTCCAAACACCAATTACACCAAGTACAAATATCTATGGATGCAAAACTATGCTTGAGCTGTACTTGGTTTAAATAAAATAATAAAAAGCCAAGCTCCTTACTTGGTATCCATGGGACTGTAGCTTGACAAACTTTAAAGCTCACTTGCACATTTATCTTAAGGTATCTGTACATGCCTCAACTTTTGTTAAATTTGCTCTGATTTTTAGCTAGACCAACTTTAAATAACAACTGTCAATCTAATAATTTATCAACCCTTCTGCCAGTGTAATCTATAGTGTAATACAAAACCTTCAATTCAATTTATTTCCAGTTACGAAGAGAAGTGTGTGCACATGCTCCAAAACCTGATTGGATTCCAATCGATAAAAAAAAAAAGGCACCAGATACTTTTACAGTATTCTGAAAGACCAGCCAGGCCTATATTGATTTTATTTTTGAATTAACAGATTAATCAGCGTTATAGTTATAAACAAATATGTACAAATACAAGGCCTACCTAAATTGTTAATTAAATGGACTGGTTTTGTATGATCTTATAAGGTTGATCTTATTATCTATACAATCATATTTTTCCAGTGCCCTTTTCTGGGTGCAGGGGACCTCATCATCTAGTTCCATAGCTGAGCATTTATTGACCCTCTGTGCTGATGCCATTCCTTGTTTAGATTTAAAACTTCTAGCTAGCCAATAGTATGACACTAATGTGCAAGGGAAATTAAATGTTTAAACAGACCTGTGCAATCCTGTTTAAGAGGATCTTAAAGGTCTCAAACACTCTTCCTGCGTTTCAGTATTTTGAGGCTCCCTTACTGGCACCACATCTCCTTGCTCTTTTTTGTGCTTGGCAACTTGTATCTGAATAGGCGTTAATTCATCCCAGCATCAAGGCTTTCAGAGAACGTTCTGCCTTAAGGTCAGTTGGACAGCCGCTGAAACTGTCGAGATGGGCTCTTCAAATTTTGACAGATAACTTGGGTCAACCAACAAAATCTAAATGAAGTAAAACAGAGGCAGAAAGAAACAGAAGGGGGTAGTATCATTGCAACAATAAGTGCAATATAATTATAAATGAATTTGAGAATAGATACTGCAAAATATCATAAGGGGAAAATGTTGAATTTTGAGGATGTGCTTTTAATACCTTTTTAGAGACTGTATGTTTTAAAGATAACATAAGGGTGCGCCATAGTTTTCATCAGCCTTTGTTTCTGTGTAATCGCCCTTTTACAGTTGGCCCAACCAGGTGAAAGATTTAAAAGATTTTCATTTCCTGTTTTAACACTACGTGTCACATGATGACCTCAGGCAGTCAAGTGGTACATTACAAAGCCATGATTTAAATGTCCTGTTTTTCTGCCTCTAGTCTGAAAGGTGTTGAGTCACTGGCCATGCGTGACGAGAATTTATGTAAATCGTTCCTCCTGAGGACAGCTGTTGACGAAACCAGGAAAGCCAGGGCTGTGCACCAAAATATTTTCCTATTTAGTATAGCTCCTGTGTCTTACATGTTTAGTTAAAAGATATAATGTAATTTCTCCTTGAAACTCCATGATTTAAATCCTTCTAACTTGGTTATAGGACTGTAAACAGGTGAATTGCATAAATGCAGGGAATACATTTTTAACACACCTTATTATTAAACAAAATGCTCTGTAGAAATGATCAGCTGAATAGTGATTCGTAAGGTTTTTGCATTGGCTTCAGATTGTATTACCATTCATATGTATTTCATCTAACATGAGAATATATTTATTTTGTTTGTTATTTATTTTTATTATATCAGTTGCTCACCGTACCTGGATTTCAGTATATCGAAATTAGATTTGGGACAGGTGAATTCTAATCAGTATGTGATTGGACACCATTCTCTGGCTAAAGCCCCCCATGCACCTTTAGATCAATCCATGCAATTTCCTATAGATCTACCAACAACTATGTAGTATAGGTGCCTCCCTGAATACATAGTGATTGAAAGTTTCTCATATTATATGGTTTTGGTAGAAGAAAAGTTGATTGTACAGAGATTGTAAGGTGTATGGGGGGGGGGGCTTAAAACAGTATGACTAGTATTGCTTTAAGTTGTTTTATGTAAGTATGGGGGTTCTCACTGGAACTTCACATAACCTCTTCATGTAACAGCTGAGAATCTCCAATCCTAAGAGAATAAACATGCTGGGGATCATCTTCTCAAAGAATTGGGGTACCCCAGGATACCATCACAAGACCCAGTTCAAGGCAGCAACACTAAGAGGAAAAAGCTGACTGACGCACACAAATTAGTATAAACGTTCTTTTTTGGGGGGTTTTGTTCAGGAGCATTGGATGTTGCAAAAAAAAACAAAAAACGTGTGTTGCTGCCCTGGTATCTGTTATATGGACCAGCCTCATGTCTGTAGATACCTTTTGTATATAGGCTTTGTCCCCTTTCTGTAAATGTTTTCAAACTTCTCCTGCTAATTCTAAACTCATGGTCACTTTAAATGAAAATAACAAAACATTTTTTTAGAGGACATCTCCCGGACTATAGAAAGCAAAGTGTGCATTTGGAAGACAATAGCCTTATACAGGATATTTATTCAGAGGAAGAAACATTAGTGGTTCAGCCTTGTTCAGCTTCCTTCTCTTGTTTGGTTATTAGCAGAGGCCTCTTTGATCACTGTGGAGAATCCTGTATGAAAGATGAGTTAGCAATCAACAGGCTTTCATTGTGCTGGGATTGAGCTCCGGCTGACGGTGCCAGTGCATCGCTGTTATGGGAATATGAGGATTGGTGGGGGGGAGGTGCTGGGAACTGTACAAGATGGAGGGTTCCAGATTACCAGCATACAGCAACATGTTTCATCCATTCATGCCTGTTGAAGCAACTAGGTCAATTATTAACATCAACGCACGACACAGCTGCGCACCAATAATTTCCTCTTCCTTCTCATCCTGAATCGTTTCTTTCTTTTTCCCTTCCTAATCTTTTTGCAGTGTATTTACTAAACTAGCGGGGCTATTTCTGGTCTGACCTTGTTTTCTTTCACTATCTTGTTTTCCCATGCTGTTTTGCTGATGGGCCTTGAGAATTGTAAATTCCTCATATCTATGTAATGAGAAAATAAATTGTTCTCGGGGTTTGTGATTTTGCCTGCATTTAAGAAACCGTTTATGTATTTTATTTTCAGATGCACTTTTATAAGGAATATTTTGTTCCCACTAATGGGCTTAGTTATTAGATTTGTGAAGGAATGATGACAACAGGGTGCAAGAATGCATATAAAGCTGGGCATTTATGCTTTAAATTTTCCATTCAATTGACTTAAAATGTATTTATGAAGTCGATTATTTGATACCTTTTTTTGGATCCACCATTTTGGTCGGTTTTGCAAGTATCTGACAAGTTTTCTAGGTAATCACCTTATATGTGATCACCTTTGGAGCATTCACAAAGTGCTTCGGAAAGGAATCGTTCTGTTTTAAATCGATCACATTATGTGGTGGTAAAAATTATCCAAAATCGAACAGTGTATGCCCAGCTTAAGACTGGGCTGACAGTCACAGGTTGGTAGGGGACCAAAACTGAGATTGTTGATTCAACTACAGCAGTGAAGGAAAGTGGGTAAAACCAGCTCTCACATGTAAATATTTATTTGTGTGTTTAGTTGTTTACTTGGAGTTAAGCTGAACCCTAGTGAAAAAAGATTTAGTACTAGTTGTGCCTAGTGAATGATGAATAAAATGATTACCTTACACTCATAGCAACCATAGTTGGTCTTGATGGACACTCTGTAGTGTGGACAGGCGTCCTCATATTATTATGGACTTATGGTCCTCCATCGTAGGGAAAGATGTCAGAGACCTGCAACCAGCTGTCGTGTTAAGAAAACCTGCTATGAGAGTGGAGGAAGTCTCTCGCCTTTTTGAAAATGCTGTTTCTTTGGTGGTCATTCTAGTTCAATGGCTGTTGTACATTTGAGCTTCCTATATGAAAGTTGTAACTGAATTTTCAAGTGCTTCTTTTTTGTCAGTGGTTCAAAATATTAAATGTAAGACAGTGATGAACATATGAAAAGCATCTGAAACTGGATTTACTTGTAAAATACAGGATAATAAAGTCAACAAGATCTTATGTTTAGGAATTGGCAATAAAAATATGATGCTTTGGCCTACTTGATTAACACATTGGCTTGCATGAGTTAGTAGTAGCCATTACAAAAAAAAAAATTGTGTTGGCCTCTAGTGGTATGATTTCTTTACAATGGGGAGTTTGGAAATCCAGCTTCAATAAACAAACATGATGTTGGCATTGTGGGAGGGGAAGAGACACAACCCGCCACTGGAAAATATAACTGTTGCAACCTGAAGAGATGTAAAGTAAGTTGACCCACTGGTTCTCATGTCTGTTTTGGAAACGGCAAAGCTTTAACACTTTTACCATTGTTAGTGAGAGGCCAGTGTACTTTTTTATATTGATCTAGCTGTGCTCTCATATCCCCTTGGCATCTAGTGTCGTTTTTATTTGAACACCCAAAATCTGTTTCCTCTGCAGGTGAATAAGTTATCTAAGTAAGTTTAGTCAGTGTCCATCTAATTATTTAAGCATGACCTTCAACTTTTTCCACTATAACTCTAATGAAGCTGGTACACTGCAGTACAGAATGTTCTCTGTCCCTGTGATTTTTTTAAATAGTTTTTTTTTCCATTGAACAGATTTCTCTGAAAACATCTGAAATAATTGAAAGCCTTGGGTGCTAAGCAAAGGGAGCAAAGATTGTTAAATCCCAGCTCTAGCTTTTTCTTGCACATTTGTACCATCTTCTTGCTTATTCTGAATTGCATACTTTCATTGCACACGTGACATTCAAAACCCAACTAATTTCTGGGCTAACCTTTGCAGCCTTCTTTGGGTTAGATTTTGGTTACCACAATCATGGAGGTTTTATACTGTGTATGGGTGTTACCAAGGATAGTCTGCATGCACCCATTAAGAAATTTTCCACTTTCCATAATTTACCCCAAGAGCCAGCTGACTGTTTACATCATGGTTGAGAGTTCAAAAGAGAACTACTGAGGCAGATTGCTGTGATGTTTTCTGATAGCTATGAACAAAGTCCTACCAGCCGTGATCTGCCTACACCTGCGTATAGAGGACCCATTCTGGAATCAAAATGAAAGTATATGATGAAAATGCTTTCTTTAAAACAAAAGCAAAACCCCACAAATATTACATTTGGCATTTTAGAATTCTACAAAATCTAAAATTACATTTAAAATATTTATAATATTATACTTCTGTTGCACTTTTTGGCTGTATGGTGGTCAGCAAGATTGCCACTGCAAAAATAAGTAAGCAGCCACATATATCATATATAGTATAGTATTTTCAGGATTTTTGTCCAGTTTAAACATAGACTCTGCCCCATTGAGCAAGTAACTTCAGAACAGTGATATATTATTTTCAACCTCTTCTTGTTTAATAATAACAGGCATTGCTTACAAAGGGTTATTAGCATTATAATTGCTGCAAACTGTGAATTGAGATTTATTGTACTATAGGGTATAATTATTACGAAAGCCTATTGAAGCGATAATTATTTCCACAAGAACAATATATATATATTGCGCACACACACAAACACACACACACACACACTACAGTTTATCTTTTGTAGACATTTTAAATCTAGAGTAATATGTGTATGCTATTCAAAATTTCTGTTATTTTTCAGTGCAAAATGCAATAGTAGTCAATGCCAACATCACCCTCCAAGATAACTTGTATCCAATATACAAAACTTGTACTAGATAAGATGAAGCGAATTTCAGTTCAAAATGACTAAGGATGCAATTGTATTAGGGCGCGATCAGGCACGAGTGACCAGGCAATTTTTACAAACAATACAAATTTAACGTCAGTAGAAGTAGTTGCATGTGGGGAGGAAGGCCATAGGGTCACAGAAGTGTTTGTTATATTGTTGCGTGTGGGACTTTTTATTTTGCTTTGCTTTATAGGCATTTGTATGCCATGGTTCACTTGGTGTACAACGAAAGTGTTCTTGTTGCGAACATCATTGTTTAACTGTGATCTACACCTTTCTCCACCTTCAGCAGGTGGATGCAAGAAAAAGTGGGATTCTTTAGGGTATGTTTCTACAGGGCATCATGGATATGTCAGTGTGATGCATCAATGATGGCCAACCAATGGATTGGGTGATTGGGGGTAATGTGACCTAATAATTGGAATTGAAAAAAGGGGCCTCCATTTCAAGGAGCCTGTCCATTGACGGCGACACCTACACAACAAAGTGTTTTGCTGCAGTTGGATTGATTGTACATCCTCTATAAGCAATGTTGACATATTCTCAGATGCTCAGCTAGCAAGAAAAATACAGTTATGACACCGCAAAATCTTACACGTTTCATGTATTTATTGTAGCGTGATTTAATAGTTACATGCTTTATATTCTCTGGTTAACACGCAAAACGCTTTACTTCTTCACTTACATTCGTTTATAGTTATCTGTTGATTCTGCATCACTCTGTTTTCCTGCTGTATTTAAGTCTTGTTTCCATTAAATTCCAAGAATTTTAAACTTTCTAAATTGCCAGGCATAAGCTTGGTGTTGTGACCAATCTCCAGTGTTGATCATGAAATTGTGCTTTGTGGCTGAATGGCTTTTTTAAATTTTAGTGTGCAAAAAAGCACAAACTGGAAGACAAAATTTTGTGGCTAATAGCATTCTTTGAATGTGTGATTTTCAGTGGATGTGTGTGTGTGTGTAATGTGTGTGTGTGTGTGTGTGTTTTTTTTTTTATGTTGACCGTGTGTTAAACATTTAGAATTTTTTGGGTTGCCTTCATACATGCATGTCTAAAGATGTTCCCGTCAAAATGCATGTGTTTTTCATATGAGCCGCCTCGTTCATCCCTTGTTGTGCATGTAAAGCGTGAAACGGCCTTCAAGTTAATAGCTTGGGTCTACTACACTGCATGTTCTCCTCTTGACTTTCCATGTTGGTTTGTGCATGTTTTTAGAGTCTTCTATCTATGTATTCTGATACACTGGTTGGGTGGGGGCAGATGGACTGTTTTGTATTCAGGCAGGCTACAGTATTGCTATGTTTCTCTCGTACCCAGAACACGCAATGCAGACGCAGACAAACGCAGGAGCCATCGCTGGGGGGGTAATCGGGGTCATTCTGGTCCTCCTTCTTTTGGCCGCCATCATCTTCATCGTCATTAAGAGAAAAGGACTGCATGGCAAGCAGGATCGGGGCACTTACAACCCAAAAACCCGTGTATTTGGCACTGGGAAGCCATCTCAAGAGTTCACATACCAAGATGATGGGGAGTTGGACAAGCCTCTTAAAGGCCCTGGACCAATGAGGGACAGTGGGCTGAGTCCCTCTTTGGGAGAGGAGGAGGATGAGGAAGAAGAAAGAATGAAGTACAAAGTTTTAGAGGATGATGAGGAAGATGAACGATTTAATGAGATGGGACCCATGCTACAACTTAGACCTCACCCACAAATTGACTCCTATCTGGATGATGACATGGAATCCCAGACTGATGGGTCTATCATCTCCAGAACTGCAGTGTATGTGTGATACTCTTTGAGGTGTCAGTGTATCATTAAGCACCTGGACTTCAGAGTCTTCTATAACGTTCTCAATTATGGACTGAAGAGTGCATATCTCTACCCATCTGTCTCACTATTCATTTGGACTTTTTTGCCTCAGTGACATCATGAGACATCAAGACTGCAATGTACATCTAAGACAATTTGCCCTTGTGTAACCGTGTACTTAATCAGGTATGTACAACTCCATTTTAAAGGAACAGGAGATTGTATACATAATCTCCTGTACTTGATTACTGCCCATGCAGGTTCCCTTACAAGTGCTCCCAGGGACTGTGGTGAATCTTTCCCATCATTCCCTTCACCTGCACTCCAAAAGTGGATGTGCCCTGTTCTACCTGCCTTGGATATCTATGGACTGTTTATGGACTTTATATAGACTTTGCCTATATCACTGTGCTTCTTGGTGACCCCTCATTATTTTAGGGGCATGGAGAAGGTGCAGTAAGAGCCACGTTAGTTTTTAAAATTTGCTGTGCCAGGGGCAAAATGCTGTTTGCAGTTTTTACTCTATATACCTGAGAGTTCATTGATGGGGTTTTCACTAATATGAAGGACTGATAAAGGGTTATTATGAAGGAAATTTTACATTGGGTTAATAAAGGGAGGGATGGGGATTGCTTTGATTTTATGTTATATTTTTTTGTATTTCTGTAAAAAACAAAAAACAGAAAAAAAAAATTAAGATTGAGAAAAAATTTTAATAAACATGAAGAAAGATGCTCTGTTTATCAAACTAAGTTGTCTTGGATTTCATTATTTGGTGGGATTCGTGGTCCCATGAGATAGGTAGCTCAATGTGATTTTTTTGTAGCTAGGAATTAAACACACTAGGTATATTAAACACAATTTAATACAGTTGTGCATTCCTTTAAAAAACGAAATATATATATTTTTACATGCAGCTATCACAAGTACCTTGTGAGGTAAATATGCCTCTTATATCTGTTATAACTTTTGTCCACTGTGTAGCAAGGTTAAGTAACTTATTGGTGTGTTGCTAATACTTTAAGGTGTCCATCCAAATTGTGACACAATCGAGCAACGTGCGCAAGCAGGTAACGGACATGTCTGTATATCCTGCTCTAAAGTTATTCCTTTGGAATGATGTCACTATGTGATGTCACAATGTGGCGTTCGAACGGGTCATCTATCGTGCGCCAGTCAGGGCGTGGATGGGGACCTTTTTGTTTGTATTTTAAAATGGGGGGAAGTTACACAAAGGCTCCTATCGTGTACATTAAATAAGCATGCAGATTGTGTAATCTGACCCCGATCTGCATACTTATTCCGGTTGAGTCACTTAAAGCGCACCTAAACTCAAAAAAAAAAAAAAAAAATTTATTACATTTTTACTTACCTCTTAACTGTCTCAATAGCTCAAAGTTGCTCAAAACCCTAAAAAAAACATTTTTAGCTATGCTGCTAATGTCTGTGGGAGCAGCCATTTTAAATTCAGTGGTCGCTTCCAGTCTTGAATTAGTTAAGGCTGCAATAACGCCAGGGGGCCGCCAGATCAATGGACACAAAGTGAAAGCAGAAAAAACAGAACACAACGTGTGTAGCTGCTGAAGGAAGTTCCGAGTCAGGCAGTGTGAGGAGCTCAATTGCTGCGGCAATTTCAGGGGGGATTTCTCCTCACAGGTAATGATTTAAAAGATTTTATTTACATATTGCTCCAATAATGTAGGGTTGGCTAGCTAGGGGGAAAAGTTTGTCTGGTGGGTTTAGGTGCACTGTTATGGCTGACCCTTCTTACATTTGATCACAGGTGTACAGAAAAAGCAGACCTCTTATTTATGTGTGCACATCACAAATATGACTGCAGAGAATTTTCAGTGTTTATTTAGCCATTTGCTCAGAGATCAGCTTTGAAGATTGTGCTGGATAGAGATACAAGAGTTTACTTCTGACACTAATTTCATATCTATTTTTAATGTGGTCACATCTTGCAATCTAACTAGCTTTGTACATTTTCTTATTCGTTTTCTTATTTTATGGGCATTACTGTAACTGCAAATGATGTCATTTAGACATATTCTTATGATTACCAAAACAGATAAGCAAAACAGTTACTAAATAGTGTGTGTATGTATGTATATATATATATAATATATAATAAAAATATGCCCCTCCTGAACACACAGATAATTTACGGGGGATATTCATAGCAGATAAAGTACTCACAAAAAGTATCAATACAATGTGCCAAATAGAAAGCATCCCACAATGTAGGTCTTTCCTCATGAGGAGTTCTGATCATATGCTATATTTCCATATCCTCTAGTTTATGTTGTATTTAGCACCTTTTTTACTTTCTTTTTGCAATTATTATACTTTTTGTGTAATACTGTGGAATGTGTTGCATATCATTAGGCACCCCTTTTCCTATTATTTATATCACGAACTGAATCCATATAGTCATGAATTGTTATGTCAACCCAACAACTGCTCTCTTAATTATTAACCTGGAGAGAAAGAGTTCTCTACCTTTTTTATTTGGCTTCCATGTCTTAAGGAAGTGTTCTGCTTCTAGTCCTTTGGGGGTAAGGACAATACATTTACGAGAGCTCCTGAACTCCTCCTCTTCTAGATTTAAGCTGGGTCACATTCCATCAGTACAGTCTCATCTCATGGCTGAATACTTTATAATGGGATGCATTGTTTGTTTCTCTAAACAATGATATTGTGGCTGCCATGCCATTACCAGTAACCATTTTATACATGTATACCTCAGTCAGTGCCTGTGTGTTGAGCATTCATACTCTAGTCAGCATATATTATCTATTAGTTCCCTAGGGTACCTGTAAGTGAAATAATATACCATTCAGACAGTCAGGGGTGTCCAACTCAAATACACAGTGGGCCAAAATTTTAAACAGTCACAGAACAACCTCAGTATTTATTGAAGATATGTCTACAATTTAATTGTTCTTTTCCATATGTAAACTTAAACATTGAATTTGGAACAAGCTAAGTGTAACATTAGAACATGTGACATAAAATGTAAAATAAAAGACACATGGCATTCATTTCCTAAAAAAATAAAAATAAACAATCTCGCTGCCCAAATATGAATACAATCTGGGGCAGATCTAAGCTCCTGGGAGTTTGACACACCTAGTCAAATTTGAAGTTTTAGGAACTTGCAAAATTGCTTTGATGTGCTTATTTTATCTATGTAGTTAGCTATTTGCCTTGAGTTCATTTTAATGCAGGTCAATACAGATTTTTTTCTTTTTATATGTAACAAAATAAATTTGTGTTTTAAAAAATAAATAAATAAACATTTTAAAAACTTTACATTGTCAAAGTTTACATAGTCAGGGCTTTTTTAGAAAGGCGTTTCATTTAATTACATAGTGGGCAGTTTCTATTGCTATGCCAGAGTGATACAAAACATAATTATTTTAAGCCCTGTGAGAGCATATTTATTAAAGTTCTTAATTATGCTATTTGTTACAACCTAATTGTCTCTCGTTTTTTCTATTCCTGTAAGCGCTCCATAAAAGCCAGAGGCATTTATCGTTCAATGAAAACCTTCTGTCTCCTTTATAATGAACAGCAGCTGCCATAAAGCTTTAAAATGTAATGGTCATAATAGAATCTGATAGAGCCGGGTAAGGCATAACCGCTTGTTTTTGCTTTTCCTAATAAAATTCCTCTACTGAAAATACTACTTTAGTTGTTTTGGACAGGGAAACAGGTAAAAATATATAATTCCTTTTTTGCTAGAAGGGTTTTGGCAGTTTTTAGGATTTACCAAATTACATGTTCATATATGAACAAGAATCAAGGGAAAATTATGGATTTAACATTCCACTGTGCAGCCTAGTACTTTGGGTCTTTAGGACACATATTTGCAGGGAATATTTGATGAGAGATGAACAATTGTATTGGAAATTTTTGGAAATATTAAAAACAGGTACACCCCTATTTGTCTATCCCATATAATTTCAAATCCATAAGCTCTCCATAATACTGAAAAGTATTCTTGCTTCCTCAAGAGATCCAAACTTCAAACATCATTAAGATATTCTTTATCTCAAATTTAAATTCATATACATAGATCTATACTCACAGCTTTAACGTGGTAGGGATATAGTACATCTGACAGGACCTGCATTAAAATTTTATTTATTTTTATTTGTTTGTTGACTAATCCAATTTTATAATGAAGCCGTAAAGCAATCAATTTGTAAATTGTCCTCACTTGACTTCCTCAGACTGGTATAATTTGGATTGATTATCTTAAAACCTATTAGAATGTACAACAGAAGCATCGCCCATTCGCTGTTTAGTTGTTTTATGAAAGCAGAGTAGATGACATGAACACATATAGTTTAAAATAATAAAAGGTCCACATTTTTTTCAGTAAATTACTTTACCTATTCATGTAACTATAGCTTTTACTTCATTTGCACATTTGGTTTGGGTAATTGAACCTTGGCAAGTAGATTTGCCTTTACCTGATTGGATAGTTAAAGAGAAGTTTATCACAATTTTATTGTATGGGAGTCTCAAGTACTCTGCCTTATGGGTTATAGTATAGGATTATTGTGCTCTTATTGTGTTATTGTGATTGTATCAATATTTCATGTCGCATAAATAATATACCTTTTTAATCTTTGTGTATTTTATACAGTAACCATAACTGCAAGGGGACATATTTGAAGTACTCTATATCTTGGCAGACAAGGTACCCTGTTTTACTTTCCCAGTCACTAATGAGTAAAGGCCCCCATACACCTTACAATCTTAAAATACAATTTCTGTACAACTTTTCAACCAACTTTTCAATCAACTTTTGTTCTACCAAAACCATGTAATATGAGGACCCTTCTAAACCTTCCAATCAGTATGTATTCTATCAGGGAGGACACTATACTACATAGTTGTTGGTAGATCTAATGGGAATTGTATGGAGTGATCTAAAGGTGTATGGGGGGCTTTATGGGTAGCCTTCTATATATGCATATTTATTCTGGGTCAGTGTCCATTAAGGCTTACAGGGTCACTAGAATAACCATCATATTCCCAGATATCCACTTTTTTCCAAACCTCTTTGTAATGTAAACGTCATTGTAGAGATTGCTGTTGATTGCCTTCCATGTAGAAGCGACATGAAGTTATGGGAATATCTACTAATAAGAATCATTCTATTGTTCATGGAGAAGCAGGTGGGATTTTTTTTACAATCAACTAGAACCCCTGATCTGTTGGCAACCTTTAAACTATTGGATTTTCTGTCAGCCGTAGTAGTAGTTACCAAGATTAAATCGATGAAGCTTCCAAGTCGAGATGCACAAGCAGCCAGAAAATACTGATTTTTCTACATCAAAGGTTTGAAATATTCCATATGCTTTTCAGTGTTTTTGGAAATCTTTAGATCCACCGAATATAGCGCATACAGATTGACTGGATAGTTTAGATTAAATTCTAAACTAAAGTTGATTACCCAAGTAAAACCACCCGTCTGGAGTTTAGCTCCGGCTTTAGCTTGGAATTTTTGCTGTCCAACAGCCAGGATATAAGGTGCTGCAGTTTTTGCAGTGTACAGTGAAATCAGTGCAAAGAAATCAGTTAAGGAACCTTTTAGACTCCAAAAGTGAAGGTAAGAGTTGAGCTTCAAGCTACTCACAACACATTTAAAAGACATCCATCCACATTCCTGGCCTGAATAGAAGTATCGCAATTTAAATATTTTCCCATTCATTGTACATTCTCTGGCTGAAACAGTGTAAGTGGAAACGAGGCAGCAAGGCGAATTCTCCTTGTCAGTCCGCTTTGTGCCCTTTGGTTGTTTATAGCAACTGCTGCCGTGGACTCGGGCTCAGTCCTTTTATAGTCCCATCCTTCAGGAATAAGCACAATTGATCCAATCTAAAGGTGACCATACACGTGCCGATTTTTCGGCCGTTTTTAGCCGTTTTCCAAGTCTCCAGTGTTGTCATGCACACAGAAAGTCTAAAGGGTGTGTGTGTGTATATATGTATGTATGTATGTATGTATATATATATATATATATATCTATCAATTACATGACCCTTTCCAATACTGTGATCTAAAATATATATATATATATATATATATATATATATATATATATATATATATATATATATATATTTTAGATCACAGTATTGGAAAGGGTCATGTAATTGAAGTATTAATTGTAGTGCTCTAGATTAGCTGTCCTACCATTTTGTTTCATAATGTTCTGTGCTCTACAGTGCTGAATATTTATAAATTCTCTATTTCAAAATTTCCATGTGCTAGAGTTCAGGGGAAGGTCACCAGTAGTCCAGTCATTTTTGTTTTACGGTTGCATTATAGTGAGTAATTGTGATAAGTTAATGGGGGGACTGACTGAAGTTAAAAAAATATTTAATATTTCCACTGGTATGCAATATTATACCTTTTTGTACACGCATGTGTTGATTGCCTGCATTGGGTTGCGTTGCTTTATTGTCAACATGAAGCCCTGTATCGAAATTAAATTAAAATTGAATTTTTCTCTTGACTGATGCATCAAAAACGCATACCCATAAGTTAGAAAAAAATTCAATTTAAAAAAAACGGATGCGTCAATAACTCATCATTGACGCATGTCCCAACATGTCCTAATGCAACCCCTGCGTTAAGCCAGATGTGTTAATGCAATGCATCCATGAACGCCATGGAAACATATATATTTCCACGGCGTTAGGGGCTCCGTTGCCCCCCCTGCAATCCCTTCACAGGGAGTGCATCCCTTCACAGGGAGGTAGACGGAGCCCATATATATTACCTGTCTGCCGCACTGACTATTTACATAGTTGAGCTGATCCACTGTTGAACTGATTAGCTGATGGGGAGGTTAAGGCAGGGCACTACATCAACCCCCGGCCAGGTGGATCGGCTCCATGTCATGTAAACAGTCTGTGGCAGACAGGTAATTTATATGGGCCTGTCAACCTCCCTGTGAAGGAATGCGCTAAACGCAGGGGGTACTGATGTAGCCGATAAGGTGGTGGAAACCTAGCCTAACAGTGTCACCCGCAATGCACCTCCATATGGTCACATGAAGCCTCACCTGTAAGAATAGTAAGGTCCGTTTCTCTTTTCACAAAAACATTGGTGGTAGAACGAAGTCTCTTAAATTTGGTCTCCTACCAAACTACTAACTGACATTCCCTGTATTTCTGTGTTTTTGTAACTAAAGTTAGTTGGTAATGTTGTCTTTGCTAAAATTTGAGCATGATTCACCCAGTCTGCTCTAAACAGCTGATGTTCACATATTTTAGGCGTGATGTTCACATATGTCCGCTACATAAACTGGATCTTTTATGTGGTCCCTAATCTAAGGCTGCTAACTCAAAAAAATGTCTTTTGCAGCAGTGAGAACTATTGGTCTTCCTTGGTTGGGGCAAGGCTCACAGGAAACTTTTTGGGAATCTTCAGAACTGACCGATCTTCATGTCTTAAAAAATGTATGGCCTGTAGTGTCTATTTTGAACTGTGAATTGCTCTTAGTAATAATTCGAAAAATAGAAAATCCTGGTGACTTTACAAAGTTCTGTTTATTCTTAATAACACATTTTCTAATGATATCCTATAATAACATACTATAAGTAGTTTCCATAAAATAACAAGAATAATAATAATAAATCAGTCCAGCCTTTGCACAACACAAGTGATTGTCAAACGTAATATGACAAGGCGTGCAAAGCAATTTCAGATGGACTGACTTATAAATGTGATGAGAATGCCAGAAGTGTGCAAAGCTGTCAGGTGGTTACTTAAAAAAATCTACAAAGAACACTTTTTTATTTACTAAATAATAAAGTGTATCTTAATATTTTTGATGCCTTTGATTAAAATATTGAGAAAGGTAGGTGTTCAAAGTATTCAACATATTGGTACCGTATATACTCAAATAAGCTAACCTGAGTTACCTACTGTATTTTTCAGACCATAAGTTGGAGGGAAAAGTGCCTGCGTCTTATGGTCTGAATGCATGACCCCCCCCCCCCCCCCCCCCCCCCCCCCCCGGGCCTTGGCTGCCCGCCAACTCTTCTTGCAAGCAGATAAGCCCACGGCCTGATCCCTATCTAAACTGTAATGTTTATATCAGCAGAGCCCTGCTGATATAAGCAATAAGGAGAAGAGAGAGATGCATGAACTCCCATCTATTTCTGCCTTCTCTGCCTGTGTTGGAAGCTGAAACTTCCACAGACACAGAGAACAGGACAGACGTCTGCAGCTGTTTGCCCCCTCTTCCCTTCCTCCCCAAAGATGACATGATGTGCCGTGATACTAGTGCTACTTGTGACACCTAGTGGCTTAATCTGGTATTTGCATTGATTCAATTGATCTAAAGACTTCATATATTTATTCTCTGGTTTTCCTGCTCTTATGTGTGTCTGTGTGCGTCTTATGGTCCAAAAATAAGGTCATTTTATATACAAAAACTATATATGGGAAAATTTATTGACTGGAGCAGTGTTCTCCCCAGAATTTTTTTTTAGCCGGGCGGCGCGATGACATCATGACGCGATGACGTCATCGCGCCGCCTGCTCCAGTCCGGCGGCCTCTCTGATAGGCTGCCGGCCAGCGGCAGCACACAAATCCTGACAGGCGGCGCCTCCCCATTCTTCAGGAGCGCGCCGCAGCCACTGAAAGACTCCGGCCCGCGGCTCCGGTAGTGTGCCGCGGGCCGGAGTCTTTCAGTGGCTGTGGCGCGCTCCTGAAGAATGGGAGGCGCCGCCTGTCAGGCTGCTCGCTGTGTGCCGGGCGGGGACCAAAATCTCCCGGGCGGGCCGCCCTGCCAATCTGCTCTGGGGAGAACACTGTGGAGTTTAACCTAAGGGGGGGGGGATGCAAAGTCAGAGAGTGGAGTTTTCTAAATGAGAAAATATAAAGAAAGCACCATTGCCTCTAGGAATGAATCAAACACCCTCAATAATGTTAAGAGAACACAGGTTCATTGATATAACAGGGTGGGTTTTCACAGCACTTCTTATGATTCAAACATGAAAATAAGTTTCATTTAAGAAATCTTTATTATTCCTATTATTGGAACCAGTACATGGAATGAAAATGTAAACTAATTTTCATGTTTTCGAATTGAAATTCCACCTTCTTCAGTACGAATAGTACACTAGATGGTCGTGTCTTGCTGTTTGTCTACATTTCACAAGCCAATCTCAGGAATGCTGCAGATAGAATATTCAATACACACCGGACCATTCACAGAGGCTTCCATCGCCTGCAGAGAGACCAGTGGAACACCCGGACAGGTAAGTGGGACCCTGACTCAAGTATAAGCCGAGGGAGACTTTTTCAGAACATATTTTGAGCTGAAAGCTCCGCTTAGACTATAGTGTATACGGTACACCATTTTTATTCATGGCCAAAAAGAAACTTTACTCTTTTTTGCTCAAATACGTGTAATGCTGACAGCTTCCTTTATGATTTATGTCTAGTATGATTTTAATGATATGTGCTCTTGAACTAAATGGAGTCTACTTTAAATGCTGAAAGAAGTATGTTTTAGTTCAGTGGCAGACGAGCTGACATTTAATTCCCACAGGTCAGCAATGCAGGGAAATGACGTAAGTAAGAAGCAGTGAGTCATCCTTTATAACCAACACTATACTCTTACATAGTCTTTGAAGATCTTTTTTCTTTTTGGAATCTACCCTGCTATTATATAAAGAAAGGACAGAAGTTTTGCTAATTCTTCTAGGACACCAGTTCAAATATGAGCGATCCCTGTATGTCACAGATAAGAAAATTCTGCGCCATAGGAACCATGTTATTCACTGCAGATCCTAGTGTTGAGTCACAGACTGGCTTTTTATATGGAAAAGACACAGAAACAAATGTAAAAGCTGTGTTTTATAACCATTGCCAATAAAAATGTTTTTCAAGCAGCTGGTCCTATTGTACAAAAAAAAAATGTGCGTAATATGAATTACAATGGTTACAGAGAGAATCTGCAAATATTTGTGTCAACCACATCTTCTTTTTTATTTGAAATAAGTACTCTAGAAATTTGTATTGGCTGTTTTCCTTTCATTATATCTGCATTTGTAATGTGATTTATTTCAAAAGAAATGTGTGTTTTCACGGCTACATCTAGTGGCAGAATGTGAAATTGCAGCTACAGTGTAATCTTATGAAACAACAAGTAATTATTTGAGATCGGCACTTGTACATGCGAATATTGCAAGAGCAATGCATGGTACTTTCCCCAGAATCTCGAATATTCAAGATTACGAAGACGTAGCACTATTTCGCAAATTCTCGAAGTGCCGATATTCACAATAAAAAATGCAATTCAAATATCTGCACTCAACGCTACTGGTGCACCACATCAGCCCCCTCAGGCATGTGCGTTTTCACCACATTTTGCCCCTTTTTTTTAATATGATGATATAATGATTTTAATGACTCCAATGCAGTTCTATGCTAATAATGCATCATAAATGCATAAAAAATTCAACAGCATCATGTTTGATGTGTCCATTTTATTACCAATTTAAGCGTCAATGTGGGGCAATGTAGTAAGTGGAGTTCAAACAATGCAATGTTAACACCCCTGTGTGCCCACCGAAAAGCATTTAGATACCATTATGCCATGTCAAAATTCCCACTACGCACAGTGAAGTGTAGCCAAAGGTTATCTCTCCTTCACCCCACAGCCCAGCTGAAAATGAATAACGTGACAGTTCGAGAAATTGACCAGGACCACCAAGCATGGAGATGTGCTCACAGGGTTAAACCATGTATAATAAAATGTTATTTCTTCCTATGCCTAATCTTTGGCTCTATTTATGAATTACTTGCAAGTTAGTACATTCCCTGGCCCTAGCATTGTATACTTGTAGGAAAACTCAGCTTGGCTGCTTTGGAAAAGTTCCGTAAAGGTAAAATCGCTATTTGTAGCATTCACAAGTGTATGTCCTAACAATACACAACAGAGGAGGTATTTGTGACCAGATGCTTCCAGAAAGGGCAGAGAGTAGCCAGAGCTGTCAGTTAAAACCTGTCAGGAACAGATGCGGGCTGCCTATGTCTCCACAGAAGTAAAACCAGTATATCTCTTATTTCTCTAATTTTTTTCCCCATTTACAGTTTTTCAGTTTCTCTTTCCTTTCCTCTTCCCTCCTTGTACGTAAGGAAAATGCAATGTGACCCTTTTAATTTAAATTTCAGCTTTCCAGTTTTCAGATGTGAAATCACTTTTTGAAATATAGTCAGTAACACACATACTCTCCTATTTACCCCGCTGGATCTATAGAGAAGCAGTTTAGCCAATCTTGGGCATCAGTATTGTCAACATATAGAGGTACAGACAACATATGGAGTAGGTAGAGTTAGATGGACTAATGGATTTAGGCCATGTGTCAACTGCTTTTTCCTGCGTCCAGCTGGTGGTTTGCCCATGGGTTAGGGGCTTGATTTTCAATGGACGTGTGTCTGGCGCTACAATAAAGATGCAGCACTCCGTGTTTTAAACCAAAGAGTGCGGAGTGGACACTGTGCCACTCATCAGAAAACTGGAGACTAAGCCTTACATTTACTTTACATAAGTAACAACTAACAAGGCTGTATAATATCTCTAGTATTATTAAATCAACTGGACTCGCTGAAGTTTTCTTGAAGACATTTCACTACTCATCTTACTGGATATTTTTCCCATTTGAGAGAAAGGTTAATGAACAAAGCGAATTATTGTCAGAAACCCTGCCAGTCATAAATGATCTCAACCACAAAAGATGCTACAAAAGTTTGATATCATACATGAGATATATATATATATAAACACACACCTGCTTGCCTTAAGAAGGTTGCAACCCCCAGCCTATTATGGGGGGGGGGAGGGGAGTGGTATTTAGACAATATCTTGGAGCCTGTGAAGTTAGAAATACTGAAGCTGCCATTGCTGATTTGGTTTAAACAGAGTATCCCTATTTACAGAGTCACTGACCCTGACAAAGAATGTAATCAGTGAAGTGTCAAATTAGATAAACATGAGTGCCTTTGGAGTTTTTTTTCCCCCTAAAAATAAATAAATACAAATATTGCAATTTTTCACACTTCTAATACAGTCTTCTATGCATCTCTCCCATGCAGTACACGCATCTGGTAGGGGAGGACGCTGCTCTTAAGCTGCCAATACACTGGTCATTATTCCTGTTCAATAAAGCCACAAAAATCAATCATTTAATTGGGTTGTTTTAAAATAGATTATTTTTTCCTGACTTAGATCGACAAAAAGGGACCAATGTTGAGCAAAAAAAAAAATCAAACAATCCATGATCAGGTTTGAGCATATCATTGAGTGTATCTGATCTGTTTTTATAGGTATTTCAACTTATTTGTATCTCATCAGATTTCTGACCATGCACACACACCTTTTATCTTTATTAACTGGAAAGGAATTACATTAATGGTATAAATTTTGCATCGATCAAAGTGTGTGGTAGAACGATTGATTTGATATTGAATTGTCATTATTTCAATTGCAGAAGTGGATAAGATTGAAAATTGATCAAAAGTTTTTGCATGTATGGCTACCGTATATTTATCTGCAGTTTCATTTATAAACATGGACATACTTTTCAGTAGGCCAGCATATGTATTCATAAAGGTAGGCATACATGGGCAGATTCTCCCTCGATAGATAACGTCATCACACTGCAGCCAGCCGCTCAGAGAATTGGAAATGGATCAGTCTATGTAAAGAGTCTATGTTGTATGTAGTAGAGTTTTTTGTTAATGGAAATTTTGAAATAAATTAACAGTTTAATGATACTCAAATGTACTTTGTCGGCCCCCCTCAGTCCTCCACTTGCGGTCCCTGAAACCTGTTATTGGATAGGGCATAGGAACTCACCTTTTCGCCACTCTACCGCTGACAGGTCCTAGCCTGGGAACTTCTTAGAGTGGGAAGAGGAGGAGAGGCGATAAACATACCTGATAGGCATACCTAAAAGCGAATCCGCAACCCAGATAGAGCCTGAGCTCTCCTCTCCTCCTTTTCTAGTGTTGGAGGGGGATCAGCAGACTGGTGATCGCCTTTGCTCCCACTATTCCACCAAAAAATGGGGTGTGATTGTATAATATATACTGCGGCACATAACCTGAAAATAGGGGCATATAACCTTGGATTCAAAGGCTTTGATGATATTATTATTATTATCATGTATTTATATAGCGCCAACATATTACGCAGCGCTGTACAATACATTAGAGTGGAGATACAGCACACAATAACACACAGGTACAGGTAATGACACAGGAGGAGTAGAGGACCCTGCCCGGTTGGGCTTACAGTCTAGTAGGTTGGGAAACAGAGTATACAATGGGTGGGGGGATGGGACTGGTATGGTGGTGATGTTAGGAAAGAGAAGATGGATAGGCCAGACTGAAGAGGTGGGTTTTTAGGGCTTTTTTAAAAGTGCCAAAAGTAGGAGCAAGTCTAATGGGATGAGGGAGAGAGTTCCAGAGAGTAGGAGCGGCCCTAGAGTAGTCCTGAAGCCTTGCTATATGAGGCACATAACCTTTGACAATGTATATAACACAAAATGTTCATGATCACACTACAGTGCTCACTAATGCTTGAAGTATCATTTCAAACAAGTTTTGTTATTAAAAAATTTAAAATCTTCTAGCTATGCCTGCTGAAATTTTTCATTAAAAATGCTTATACAAGTCAATATATATACTAGAAATATATAGATTTACAGTGGTATCTGTGGCCTTTTAGTGATGGCGAGTGGCCTTCCATATCAACTCATAATCACTGCTCTAACGTCTACCTTGTGATCATGTCAGGTCCGGGACAGCTTTTTTGTCCCCATAAATCTATAATCATTTTGCGCCTTTTTCTGTAAAGTCAGATGCTGTTAAGTCAGATGCTGTGGTTGCTGAAGCTGACCCAAGTGCCCACTTTGCACTTTTCACTTAAAGCATTGTTTATGTTATCTGTCCTGTTTTCTTGTGGGTGTCTGGGTATTTATTTTTACAAAACTATCATGCTGGATATAGTTAGACATGTTTGTACTGAAAAAATAAACACTGTGTATGAGTTGGGAGTTAGGAGGAGATATAAGACAGATGCAAAAAGTCATTTAATGTGCAGGCACTCCGGGGTTGTTTCTAAAACCCGTTTAGCCCTATGGAGCAAACGCAGAAAAAAAACAGAAAATGAGCTAATCAGCAACCACAATGGTTGTTGTTTTTATTTTTTATAAGATCATTTGTATCCATATCTTGTTGATTGTTTTGTGAAGCAGAGCACAGACATTTGTCTTTAACTCAAGGGTGTCAACCCTCAACAGAAAGTGCTGCCAATGTGAAAAAGATGACCTTAGAAAATAGTGGCATTATTTAATTAAAATGAAAAATTATGAGCTGAAAGTCAGTCAGGTTTAAGGTCTATTGAGGAAATGTCTTTTGGGGTTTTAAATTCTATCCTGCACTCATTTTGTCCCATAGGTGGGCATATTATACAAAGGTATTTTACAAACCTTGTATACCCTTATTTTCAGTTGGGAATACAAACTTTTGTTGTATGCTCATATAAAAAAAAAAAAGTAATTTTTCTTGTATTTAAAGTGTTGTCCTCTCCTAAAGAAGCAATGGAAGATGTGAAACGCGTTAACAATATAATATAATAAGACATGACATTAATTATGTATCTGTGATGTATGATTTGTAATACTATATGTGTAAATAAAACTATGATTTTATGTAGAAAGCAATTCTACTTCTAGTAGCTATCTGCTTATACGCTATCTGCCATTTAAATTGCCCCCTGATAGTCAATGTTTAAACAGACAGCAATAAAAGCCAGAAAATAACCCTAAAGATAAAATGATAACTCTATTAGATATTGATTAGAGCAAGGAAATTGATAAATTAGCTGTGAGTAAAGTAGAGGTTAAAATATAAAAACGAGGGTTAGGGATTAATTCCAATGACCGTACGAGTACACTCTTCTTTCTTTATAAGAAGCTGCTTCTGCGTCATCCACCCTTAAACTACAGTCGCAATACTCAAGTGAGCAAGGAGTTGAGAGTGCCATTTGTATGCAGCCAGTCAGCTGGCGGCTGTTAATCTTCCACTGGCTGCCCCCATTCTAACCTAAAGGTTGGCTGTCTAGCAGCTGCAGGTGAGACTTGACATTTGCCAGTTGCCCTGTGGTTGTGGGTAATTGTATGAACCTAGCCAAATGTTTAACCACAATTGCTATCCTCTGCAATGTATAACAGAAACTACACTTTTTAAATATGCATTAAGTCTTTAAGCTGGTTCAATTCTTTTATTTTATTTTTTTATTCTGTGCAACCAAAATTAAGTCAGTCGATAGGATATCGATTCTGAATCCATCAAACTTAATCCATCGAACAAATGATGGAAATAAAGCTGTGAATGGTCAGGTTGGAAAATGTTAGTGGATTGTACAAGTTTCTAACTGGTTTTCTATGTATTTTGGTGACTTTGTATCTGATTGTACCTTTTCCTGGAAAATAAGGCTTTCTCCGAAAAAAGGCAAATGAAATATAAGGTTTCTTCCCAAAAATAAGGCACCCCCGAAAAAATGATACTGTAACTCTGGACAGGGGGGATCAGAGGGGGTAGTCATAATGACAAAGGAGGATCAGAAGGGGTTACTACAATGGTAATCTCCCTCTCTGAGTCTCCTGTGCCATTTTGATTCCCCTCCACTGATCCCTCTGTGTCATTTTAAGTGATTCCCCCACCCTGATACCCCAGTCTTCATGAAAACATAAGATATCCCCTGAAAATAAGATGTAGATCATCTGTGGGAGCAAAAATGAATATAAGACACTGTTTTATTTTCAGGGAAAATATCAATCAAGGTTAAACTGACAGTGGATATTTAACTTCCCTGTCAGTACCATTCTTTCAAGGTTTTTGCTACGAGAAATGCAAACCAATTGTGATGATGTAACCAATGTATTTCCTGGCCACTCTGATGGTTAGAGCAGGTTAAATCTCAGGAAAACCGGTATGGGGTTAAAGTCAATTGAATTACAATGATTTGTGTATCCCTTCCTGGACATTTATGCTCATTGTTGTTTTTCCCTGCAGAAACTCCAAACTACGCCGGAGCTGGAGCCACTGGTGGTATTATTGGGGGAATCATTGCTGCCATCGTGGGTATAGCTGTGGTGGTGACTGTGATCCTGATCTGCCGACAGCAACAAAAAAATCAGACTGCTAAGGATGATGATGAGTGAGTATAAAGCAGTATGTTCTATCCCTTTTTTTCCCTAGTCATCCATCCCGAGCCCACCTTTCAATCATTACATTTTGCATCATATGTCCATATTACTACTGCTACCTATTTACATCAATAAATGTACACCAGTTTCTCCCAGCAACAATATTCTGTCTGCTTTGAATAGAGGCCTTCAATGACATTGTCAGAATGTCACTAAATCTAAAATAGTATGAAATAAAGACAGATGTTGAAAAGAGAGACAAAATTGGAAAATATAAGCAGATTAAACTCCAGCCTTAATATAAATAAAGAATGGCTGACTGTGCAGGGCTGTATCTTCTCCAGCCCTAGATTTGATGGAGACTGATTACTGGTAATTGTAATTTGAGGGCTGCAGGGAGGAAAGATATTCATTCCCAGCCAGGACAAGTGTCTCATCAGCCATATTGATGTAATGACACATAAAGAGTATGGAGTCACAGATGATATGATGACCCTGGTGCTGATTCCACCATAATATGACAGAGATAAAGGAGCGAATGTTTCATTGCCGGAGCAGTCTGTGATCAGCTGCCCATGGGCTAATTCTGCAGATGTACCCAACTTAAATTCCACAAGTATACATTGATAAAGTGACAGGAGGGTGCCATGTTTTCACCTGTGATGGATGAAAGTGTATATCCATGATGCTATGTTTTTTATACACCTTAGCTTGTGCTAATTTTATTATATTTATTTTCTGCTGTAGCCTGTAAAATGTCTTTCATATTGCAGTATCAGCCAGCCCAAATGTTAAATCCTACTAAAAGGTGTTTATAGAACTTTCACGATTATTAGAGAATTTTCTGTGTGAATTTTTGCATCCTTTATAGTATAAAACATATGATAGATCAACCAATGGAAGTGCACACGCTGGTAATGTGCAAAGCTTGTGTGGAAACTTAGTAAGGTTTTCTATTAACCACATAGAGAAAATCTTCTTTGTGTTCATCAGATATCTTTTGACACTTTATAATTGACAAGTAAAGCCGGCCATACACGCACCGATCAGCATCCAAAGCAATGGACATGTGATTTACAGTACTGTCTAATAAACCTGTTTTCGAGCGAAATTGATTGATCCCGCTCGAAAACAGGAATGCCCGCATTAGATATGTGCCAGATAGATGGTCGTGAGCACGCACGCGCTTGATGCTCCATCGATCTAACCCATATCTATGCATTTATAAGCACCTTAACACTGCGCAAGGAGAGAGAGCAGCCAGTAAGCTTTTAGGTTAATGTGGATCACTGGCCTAATCTACAAGAAATACACAAAGCAATTAAATTGTATACATGGCTCCAATATATAGACAACAGTTCAGGAGTTAACCCTTTAATCCTTTAATCAGTGTGAAGTTTTAAATAACAAAAGATCTATTCCAATACTATCTACAACCAAACAGGAACACATGAAACAAAGGGATTGGTTGTTGGTATGGAGTGGATAAACTAAAAAATAGTACTGACTATTTATTTAAAGGAAATTTTCATTAGCATTAAAACTAACCTTTTTTGAAGAGAGGCAAACTAGGACCCCTCTCCAGATTCGCTACACAATTAAAGAATTTTGACAGTCAAAGCACACATTCCTCCCATAATGCAATGTTTCATGCCTGAGCAACATGTTCACCATGTCTACAAAAGATTTTAAGTCTAAAGTATGGTTTTTTATGAAAATGGAAAAAATTTATTTTGATGTTTGGAAAGACACCCTTTAACACCATGTATATTCCCCAATTCAGTGCTCTATGTATGAGCAACCCATGGGCGCCCAGTGCATGCAAAACTTACAGAAAGACGATTGCTTTAAAATAACTCAAAAATGGTGTAAACGTATTGCATTCTATAAATGTTGTGTAATATATTTCCATCATTATTTTCTTTTCTCTACTTATCCTTTTCCCTATTTGTAAAGTTGTGATAAAAAAGTGACATCTTCTAACTTTCTGTTTTCCAGCTTGGAGGGTCCTCCAGCATATAAACCACCTCCACCCTCCTTGAAGCTGCAAATAGAAAAGGTAATATCAAATAAAAAATAGTGAACTAAGACACCGAAAAATAAAAATTTTTATTAGATGTAGCTCTTTAAAAGTAATCCTCAAATCCATTAATCTCCTGTCCCATATGGTAGAGTGGGAATCGTCTCCTGGTACAGCATCTGTGCCCTCTTGGCTGATATCTGAGGCTTAAAGGAGTTGTGATGACATTAAGTGAAATAACAGAACACTTTCAGGAGCTTTTTGAGGATTTTGTTGTGGACTGAGATGGTTGATTTTACTCAGAAAATCCTTTTATGGTTTATTGCCCTCAGTCTTACAGGGCTGTGAACCATTTTTTTTATCAGCTTTGGATCAAAGTGGAATAATATAACGACTGCTAAGGTTGTTCATTTCCTTTTACGTTTTAGAAAAGAGAGAGTGACCTCTCCCCTGATGGGGTGGCCCACATCCCAAATCTAATTGTATAGAGAGAATAGTAGGGAT
>CM070038.1:53693816-53709592 GCA_036250615.1 Ptychadena robeensis
CCTTGTTCGCTCAAGGGGAAACAAACATAGTAGCAGATGTTTACTTTGTAACTCATCCCTTCTATTCTCTCTATCCTTTTACGTTTCATATATCACAAACTGCTATGTCTGCTAAATGGTTACAGCCAAAATAATCATTATATCTGGTGTTAGTCTAAGGGTTTGCCCAAAAGCCATTACAAAGTCAGAGTATTAAACTGTCTTGAAGGCCTGGACTTAAGGAGGAGCTGTTCTGATCATTAATTCATAATGGTGGTTTCTTGGTATATTAAAATAAAAAGAACACATCTGCTAAAACATGTTGTATTTCACAATAAGTTACATAATAAATCATCTCCAGGCTGCGTGTTGTGACTTAATGATAACACATACCTGCAAGGGATGGAATGACTTTCTTATTAGCACACCATGTTAGTATAGTTGTGAAACGAAGAGCTACAGTAACAGGAAATTACAAACATACAAAATACCCGACATTCCCTCAGCTTCTATACAATAAGGTCTTCCTGATTTTTGTCTCTACCATACAGGTCTATATATAGCCATATTCCATCCACTATTCCATTGTTTGGTTTCCAATGGTTTACATCCGATTTTGTCTTAATCCCCATAGAAATGTCCTTGTTTCCTCCCAGTAGGCATAGTGAAAAGCTGTCAGGTCACTCTGAAGTTCTAGCTGATGTGCGGAGTCATTCTTTAATGATAAATGTTTTTGTTACAACAGTCTGCAGAAGAAATGCCACTGAAGGCTGTACCTCCACCAACGGAGTCCACAGATGATCAAGATATTGAATTAAATGGGAAGGTGAGTCTTACAAACCTGTCATCCCAAATATATATTGATTCATCTTGTGAACCAATCTGTCCCAACTGACCACATTTGATGTTACTATATTGGTACAACAAAATGTATGAGAATAAATGTGGATCTCTACAAGCTGTAGTGTTGGTAGTGATGGGCTAGTCGATGTAACCGAAAACGGTCTTCTCTCTATGGTGCAAGCCCGGTGTGAGAAGTCTGAATACTGAGGAGAGGTATAGAGGAGAAGGAAAACAACACTATTATTAACTCTTGGCTTAGGAGAGGATGATAGCTAAGCAGCGTTGGTCACTGTCTGAGACAGTTTCAAAGGTTGAAAAGCAATGAACAGACAATTGAATCTGAATTAGGCCATTAGGATTTTTTGACATTACGCCGTAATTGGAACTGTAGACCATCCACACTGCATATATTGGTGCGTTTTGAAGCTTGAGGTTTTAATGCACTGCATAGCATACACATGGCGTATATGGTAACAGAGATTTCCTATGGGAAAATAGGACGTGAGTTACTGGCAGTGCAAAGCAGTGTGTGTAATATGAAATAGCCCCTAGTATCCTTTAACTGAGCATAAGCATTTACATTTTTTTAAGTTTCTTACATATGCCTTTTAAGGTTGATAATATGTGCAATTATGTGAATGGGTGTTGTAAAAGCCAAAAATCTGTGCATCTCTGCAACCATAAAGAATAGATTTTATTTTACTATGTATTACTAGTGTGAATACAGCCCCCCATACACGTTTAGATTTTTACCCAATTTTCAGCCAAATGACCATGATGACGTCATCACGCGCGGTCAATTGGCTGAAACAAATTGGGTAAAAATTGCCTGGGCACCCTTGGGGTATGTTTCCTCTGTGTTCCCGGCTCCGTCAGGTCCCCCGCCAAAGGAATGCGCTTAACATTACCAGTAGCAGCGGCTGTTGACGGTTTGCCGATCCGTTGTTCAGAGATTGACTTGCTGCACTACGTTGACCTTCGCCGGCAGAACGAGAACAGCCGCTGCTGTAGACAGGTAATGTTTATCGGCTGTCTCCTGTGTTCTCTGTGCCGTCGGGTCCGTGCCAAAGCAATGCGCTTAGCGCAGGGGGGCTGACAGAGCCGAGAACACAGTGGAGACATCCCCATCCAAAGTAATTAAATCAACATGGCCAAGATCAATTTGGCGTCTGATTTCGGCCCAAATGACACTTTTAGGCTTTAGATTTCCACCCGATGTTTTGCCTAATCGACCGCCATGAGTCAGAGGATAGGTCGAAAAAATTTATGGAAATTTAAATGTGTATGGGGGGCTTACCTCAGTGTTCTATAAAATGTACTGCCAAAGGGAAGGCTCTAAAAGAAGAGCGAGCAGCGAGGTGACCTTCTTTCCTTCTGCTAGTTTTCTATGCAATCAATAGACTGGTGTGGATGATGTATTGATGCAGATGATGTATTTGTTTTTCCTCAGCTGTAACATGCTGTCCTGTGCTGTGCAATGTTTCATGACAGGGTAAACAAATCCTTTTTAGAATCACAATTACCTCTATTTGAAGATTAAAATAATTTGTCATTTGCTTCCAGACACCCCCAAAGTATCAGATGACCCCAGAATCTCAGCATTATGCAGCAACCTTTCAGAGTGATTACCTAGAACATGAGAATCCGATCTACAATGATTTTCAGCTCCCAGAAAATGCATCCCCCAGAGAGGAGCAAGGATTTGTGATGTCACCGGCTGTGTATGTGTGAAGACTACAGGGATGGCTTTGTCTATTGAGGATTTTCAACACACTCTGTTCTGGGAGAAATAAGTGTACATACCTTTAATTGTGGAGGTTACTGGTATACAGAGATTCTGTGACGTGGACTTTTTTGCACTAAGATGGAGCCAAGTGCTGTTTAGGCATTGTGACTGGGACTCAGTAACAAAAAAAGTTATGTATTATATCATCAAGCATTTAAGAATGCATGACAATAAGTGCCATGTGGATTATTAAAGGCACTGATATCCTAAGGGTGCACGGGGTGGTAAAGGGATATTTACGTGGACGAGAGCCATATTCGGAAAGTATTTCAATGAAAAGCGTTTGATGGAGGCTTGAATCGGCCAATTGCATTCTCCCTTTCATGGTTAAAGGAAAACCATATTTCTTTCTGATAAATGTGAATGTAATCAGTCTAATGTAAATATTAATGCCATTGTGTCTTAACATAAAAAAAATAGGTAATATATTCCTGCATGGGGGTTATCATATTTGCCCATAACATATGCCAGATCTCCTTTACAGAAGTCAGGGACAACAAAAAAACTGCAGGATTCCTACAAGAATAAGAAAATGTAGGTCCCATGTAGTGGGACGAATGAATGATCCTTTTTTTGGTCGCCGTCCTTGGTGCACCATGGCAAAGTATTTTTGGAGGAGGAAGAATAGGAAGATTTTCCATGTTGTAAAAGTGTTTTCCAACGTGCATGCTGAGTAATGTGTTTGTGTAATCTGTACATTATTTAGGGTTAGAACCTGAAGTGAAATTACAACTCAGATTACGCAATTCTGTAAAATCTGGTGCATGTCCATTTCTCAACTTTGTTTACAAGTGTTTGAGGCAGACCAGCCCATGCTGCTTCCTCTTACTTAACTACAGTATCGCTAGCATGATCGTTGGCATAGAAAGGAAAAATGAAACCTTTCCTGCAGCAGACACATTTTATCTCATCAGTCCTGGCAAAGTTACTACTTTTAATGATAAAGGTACACGTTTAAACACATTCCTTAAAAGGCTTTAAAGGAAGGAACTACTAAAATGAAATTTACAAAAGTGAATGAAAGGTATATGTTATGTGAAAAATATAATATGGTTTCTCTTTAAAGTGAAGTATGGAGAATTTGAATGGCTGCTGCAGGCAACAAGAGTAGTTTGCCTTCAGACACATGTGATCCCTGGGCCCAATGTTTCAGTATGTAAATCTGGAATATAGTGTTATGCATGAAGTGGGATGGTGAATGTACAGTGTCTGTTTGACTGTTTGGCTGTTTTTATTTCTGTGAAAATATTGTACTAATACTGTGATTACATATCAAGGTGTGTCCTTCCTTTTTAATTTTTCTGTTGTCTATTTTTGATAAATCATTAAAATCATTTTATAGTATCAAACTTACTCTATATATTAATCAAAAAATATTTTGTGGTCTACCAGTTGGTTCAAATATACACTACAAGAAGAAATATTCAACCATGGGTATTCATATAGAAATACCTCCTCCCATATATTTGTGGTTGTAATGGACTCCACTCTTCTGGAAAGGCTGCCCACCACATTTTGGAAAGCCCAAAGGAGCATTTGTCTGGTTATATATGGCTAAAAGAAACAAACCCCTGATTTACACACCAAGCTTGCTCACCCATATCTTTATGGGCCTTAGTTACTGTAGTGTACTGATCCTGTTGGGAAAAGGAAAGTAGCATTCCCAAACTGATACCACAAAGTTAGAAGCATGAAATAGTCAAAAAAAATTTATCCTGAAGTATTCAGAGTTCCTGTCGTCTGGAACCAAGGTGACAGGAACTCCACACAGTAATGTAAAAAAAACTATAATCCCCACTCCACCAAACTTTACACACAATGCAGTTTAGCATGTGCCATTCTCCTAATATCCACTAAACCCAGACGTGTCCATCATTTTGCCAGACAGGGAAGTGTGAGGGCATACAAAATGTAGGGGTCTATAGCCTATGCCTATCCAGAAAGTTGGAGATTTCTAAACGATTAAAGTTTAGATAGATCAAATTTAAATCGTATACTGCACACATGGTTTGATTGGCGAAAATTGTTCGATACCGATCAAAACATTGATTGGAAAATTATTAGACATGTTGGAAAATTTTCATCAATTGTACAACTATCGAACTACTATCGTAGCATTTTGTTTGTTTGTTTGTTGGGTCGATTGTCTTTGATGAACATTTTTATATATGACTCTTTCCTGTGTTTTGTGATCGGAATACGACCAAAATTGCTGATTTTTGTTTCGATCGAACCTTCCATGTGGGTCTACTTTGGATTTGCTTACGATCGGTGCCTGATCAAAAAATCAAGATCTAAAATCGGATCGGAAATCGACCGTGTATGCCTAGCCTATGACTCTACCACCTTGTTTGTTGCAATACCATCAATTTCTGTATAACCTTTGAACTATCAATCAATTCTAAAGTAGGGTTTGATTTTTCCGTTTGACTGAAAGAAAAAGATCCTTTAATGATCGATTCCTTTCACCCGAATCAATCGGCATACACACTATAGTTCATAGTTGAACATTAAGCAGTCATCGGTCATGTTGGTAAGCTACAATCGATCGTACAAATATCTTTCTATGTATTCTAATGGATTTATATTGGTACATATAGTACTATGTAGTATGCACACAGGCCTTTGGAAAGGAATTAATCGGTTTTGAATTGATCACAGTGTGCCCTGGTACTATTGATCAATGTTAGTAGATATTTTAATCATATAATCCGATTGAATCTATGATCGATTTTCAATGCTAAAACACCCCCACAACCTAGCCTTACACATACAGCAGATCTAAATACACTTAAAGGAGTGCAGATAATAAGGCAAAACAGGGGTTAAAAAAACTTTCCCCCCCCCCCTCCTCACACACAATCCCTCCAGACATTTTACAACACCCCCCTCCCCACACACAATCCCTCCAGCCCTTTTACAACCCCCCTAAGAACCTTTGCCTTCCCCCATGTTACAATTTACTGTACTCACCGTCTCACTCAGAGCCGGGAACACAGGGGGCGTGGCAGCAAAGACTAGTGTGCTCAATCAATCCAATCAGCTTCCGTCTTCCTGCCCTGCCCCGCTGTTCTGCCTCACAGACCCTGCCAGCTTCAGAAGCTGCGGATTGAGTGCCGGGTGCTCAGCATCGGAGTGGAATGCTGGACATCCACGGGAAAAGCGGGCCGTAGTTTGAGGACCCCTGTTCTAAAGAATACCTTTTGGAAAGGTTAAAATATACAATGCTCAGCATAAAAAAGTACACCCCACTACATTTGTCAGAAAACCTTTAGTTTCCTTCCTTCCAACATTTTCTATGAGATACTGTATTACAAAATACTCCCATGATTGCAAACAAGATTTGTTCATTTTCACACACAAAAAAGTGATTTTCCTAACAAATTCATTCAAGCCCATGATGCAAAAATGAGTACATCCCAATTATAGTCTTAGGAGAAAGGCCACACTTAAGGCCCCCATACTTCTTACAATCTTTCCATACAATTTCTGTACAATCAACTTTTGTTCTACCAAAACCATGTAATATGAGGAGCTTTCTAATCCTTCCAATCACTATGTATTCTATCAGGGAGGCCCACTTTACTACACAGTTGTTGGTAGATCTAATGGAGATTGTATGGATCGATCTTAAGGTGTATGGGGGGCTTTAAGACTACAAAATTCTAATGAACAGGCATTTAACCACAGGTGAGTCTAATGATTCATGTAAGAGGCGTCCAGCTGACAGGTGACTATACAAACTAAAGCCCTTCCCATTTCATGCTGTCAGCAATGGTTCCACATAGAAATGTCAAAACATCTGAGAAAGGAAATCATTACTCTACACAAAAAGGTGAGGGCTACAAGAAGATCAGCAAAGCTTTACGTATCTGTCAAAATACTGTAGCAAAAGTGATCCAAAAATGTAAGAAAGCCATCTTACAGAGACGTCCAGGCCGTCAGCGGAATTTAACATCTCGACAGGAGCGTCTTCTGATGAGAAGGGTTAAAGACAATTGCCATGCAAGTTCACTGCAGTTAGCTAAAGCAGTAGAAGGCCAAACTGGAGTGACCGTTTCCTGTGACACCGTATGGTGTACACTGCAGAGTAATGGCATGTATGGGTATCGTCCACGAAGGAAACCTCTCTTAAAGCCCAGGCACAAAAAGCACACCTAGAAAATGCTAAGGCCCATGCTGAAAAAGATGAAGACTGGAACCCTGGAGTGATGAGACAAAGATCGCTGTTTTTGGAACTAATGGTTTCAAAACTGTATGGTGTAGTAAAGGTGAGGATTTCCAAGTAAATTGCATGGTGCCTACAGTGAAACATGGTGGTGGCAATGTCCTTATATGGGGCTGCATGAATGCTGCTGGTGTTGGGGAGCTGCATTTCATTGATGGTATCATGAACTTAACAATGCACTGCTCTATACTGAAGGAGAAGATGCTGCCATCACTCCGTGCACTTGGTCGTCGTGCACTTTTCCAACACGACAATGATCCAAAACACACATCCAAAGCTACTGCTGCATTTCTGAAGAAGAACAGGGTGAAAGTGATTGAATGGCCAAGTATATCTCGCGATCTAAACCCAATCAAACACCTGTGGGGAATTCTGAAGCGACAAGTTGAGCATCACTCTCCATCCAGCATCCAGGCTCTAAAAGAAGTTATTCTTGAAGAATGGAAACAGATAGTTGTTGCAATATGTCGCCAACTTGTTTATTCCATGCCTAGAAGACTTGGTGCTGTCCTTAAAAATCACGGTGGTCATACAAAATACTAGATGTAGTAGTTTTTGTTGTGGGGTGTAATCATTTTTGCTTCAACCTATTTGAGTGAAACTTAAGATTTTGTGATCTAAGTTATATTATAACCTTAATTTCATGTTATGGAGTTAAACGAGTGTTCAATAAAACTCTTCTGAAAATTTTTGAAATTGTTCTTTTGTTTATTAAGCTACTTTTTTAAGGGGGTGTACTCATTTATGCCGAGCACTGTATGTATATATAGATAAATGAAGGACACTGTACATACTCAAAACAGCGTAAACACAAAGGTATTGTAAAGAGAAGTAATTTATCAAAATGATAACAAAAAGGCTGTGGTGAGTGCGCAAGTCATTCTGCAGAGGAGACGGAAGCAGCACCAGCAGGGATGTGAGGTGCATGTAAAGTGGATGCAGAGTTCAGGTGGATCTCACATGGAGCACTAGCCAGGAACATCAGCTGCAACACACTGGACAGAGCAGATCAGCTTGTGGCCTAGGACTGGTGGAGGGAAAAGGGAAGCCCAGTACATATACATGTACAAAAACAATTAAACTAAGAGGAGAAAGCAATTTGGGAAAATTTCACTCAGAGGGTTGAAGGCTGCTATTTGGCGCTTCTGACCAACTATGTCACGTCTGACCCATGGCTGACCATTGAGGGAGAATGGGGCAGCCGGAGGGGTGGTTGACAGCCATCCACTGACCATCCAGATTATGTTCTCAACTGCAACAGAGTGGCATGGGTCATCTGCATTCAGCCTAATTAAGACTGGGCACAATACAAAAATGTATTTTACAAAGCTGAGATTTGCTTCTGTATTGCTATAATTTTTTAATTCTTTGTCTTAGTTCAATTGTGGGAGGACATCCCTCAGAAGACCACCCTCCACCTCATCAGGAGCATGTCCAGCATTGTAGGAAGGTCATACACACTACTGAGCCTCATTTAACTTGTTTTAAGGACATTACAACAAAGATGGATCAGCAGTGTAGTGTTTTTCATCCACTTAAATTTTTAATGTGACTCCAAATCCAGACCTCCATGGGTTGATAACTATGATTTTCATTGATTTTGTTGTCAGTGCATTCAACTATGTAAAGAACAAAGTATTTAATAAGAATATGTAATAAATTCAATATCCCTTTATTTTATAATTTCTTGAGCAGTGTACATATCGCACCTATATGCAGTATTAATCCAGGGAGAGCGACCCCTAAGGATAAAAAGGAAAAACGTACCTTTCCTCCCTGTCACTCCTGCACCCCCTTAATAATGTAGAGCATGCTTCTTACAACCAGTAGCCAATCAAAGTCATCCCTGCTGTTTACTACAGGGCTGCCATCAGAAATTTCAGGGCCCCATACTAGGTAGTTTTTTGGGGCCTCTTACCAATAGCACCCCCTGATCTGAGGGCTCCAGAGGATGCTTACCTAGGGGTGCACATAACTTTTTTTAGTGAGCTTCTCTGATGAGTACCAGGAGTGTTTGGTATGCAACCAATATGTAGCATTTTTTTTTTCAATAAGAGAAGTCTCCCTCAGTGTCATCTGCATCAGCTTCCTGCATTGTAGATTCTGCTGCAGATGGACCTCCCTGTTCTTGATTGAGCCTCCGATTAGTTGTCTCCATCCACAGGTCAACAGCTGGCTTTGTGTCAAATGCAACTCTCACAGTACAATACCGTTTGAACCCCCAGATCTCTTACCTCAGTAGTCAAACAGTGCTTTTCTCTTGTCGGATTTTACGCTAAGGCCCTAACACAACCGCAATTGGATCCGCTGGGTTCCGAAAAGCCTCCGTTGTGTTCTTTTAGATGCGGATGGCTGCGTCAACATCAATGTGATGGAGGCTTGGCCCAGCAGTTCCGGGGCTCTGACGGACTGTTATAGCCCCATTGCCGTCAACAGGCAGCTTGAACATTGTGTTAAAATTTTAGAAGTGGAGCCTTGCATATGCCTACTCTGACTTTCAACCCCCAGATCTCCAACACCCTTAAGCTAGCGACACATGGTTCAATTTTGGTTCAATTGATGCTCGATTAGATCGAGGAATTCACTTGTCTAATCAAAAATCGATCTTAATCGCATCAACATACACCCCACATTGAGTTTGCAATTGTGGTGAGATTTCGATTCCAAAATATTACTAAAATCTTTGATTTTGGTATGGAAACGATTGAAGTTCAGATTGACGTGGTCTATGTTATTATATCGAATCTAATAGATCCAGGAGAAACACCACAAACATCGACGATTATAAAACGATTTTGGCACAATCGACGGTGATTTTCCAACATGTCTGATCAAAATTCGATACATTTTTCTGCCTTCATCGAACAATTATTGTCGATCGTACCATGTGGGCATTTCTCGATTTTCGTTCAATCGATGAAAAAATTCATCTAATCAAGCATCGATAGAACCAAAATCGAACCGTGTGTGGCTAGCTTTAGAAGTCCAATCTTGTTTTTGGATTAGCAATGTTTCCCTGCGTTTATCCATGAGACATTAAATGTATACATTTAACACATCTAAAAAATATGGAGGATTGTGTTTATATTTGTTGCTGTTGTCGTTAAGCTAGGTTTCCTGACAACTTTAGGTCTTTACATAGACTGGCCATACACATGTTAATGTTTCCATCATGATTAGATATTGATTTATGATGATCCTTTTTTCAATAGATTCTCATTACAATTTTTTTTTTTTAAATCTAAAAATTTTACCTTCTGAGCGTTGGACTGAGTTTCATGCAGCATGAAACTCAGCCCCAGTTAACTAGAGCCGAGCTCTAGGTCTCGCCGTCTGCTTACGGCGGTCAGGGGAATCGGCATGTATGCCGATGCTTCCGGGTCCGCCCCCGATCGCGTCACCGGTGACGCGAAGGGGGCGGGGGTAGGCGGCGCCATAGACCTCCGTCTAACTGGAGGGGCGTCGCTTTTCTTGAGCGTAAGTCCGGCGTCTCCAGTGGCGCCGGACTTATGTGTAGGTCCTCCAGCTGAGCAGGAAATCGCGGCGGAGCATATTGTGCTCCGCCGCGATTGCCCGTGGCACGGTAATGAAAAAACCGTGCCAAGGGCGAAACGCTCAGGAGGTTAATGGAAAAAAATACAGATAAATCCTTTTTTTTTATTACTTTTGGACGTGGTCAGGTATATTTGATTATTATTTTTTTTTATTAAATACAACGGATCAAAAAATGTAATGCATTATTGATGCATAATATTTCTTACTTTACCTGTCTCCATGTGTCATCAATAAATGATGTCTATGCAGTGTCCTGAATTCTACTCAGTTCCTTGTCCTGTGTGTGAAGAGAGTGTTACTATTGTCTGCTCTTTTCATCTGACCATGAAAATACATTTATATGCTCTCTGACCCAATTTACCTGCTACTCAATGGAATACACTTGTTTTTATCCTAACTCAACAACCTGGACTGAATTGAATAATTGATTATAAAGATGTTTTAGCATGAAATATTTACCCCAGTCAGGTACATTAAATGAAAAAATAGGCAGCAGAAGAGTTGTATAGCAGAAAAAAAAACGGGCTCTTTTTGGCATTTACTCTTGCCTAAATATCTTACTATGTACACAAGAGCTATGTACACAAGTTAGTGTCAGCTGCCAGTATTGCACTTGAGCAACGTAACCAAGCCCTACGAAAGAGAGCCATGGATTGTAGCCAAAATGCATGTTCGCCCTCCTTCTAGCCGGCAAGCAGTACGGGTGTTCGACCTGCCTTGTTTGCTGGCGAGAAGGAGCTCCCTATTCTTCCTCTGGTGGGATCAGGAACAGCGAGATCGTGCCAGAGGAAGAATCTGTTCACTAGAAGACCGGCCATGAAGCCAGTCTTCTAGTGAGCAGCCAGCCCATAAACGTCACATCAGGCTATCGCAACCAGGAACAATGCGTTTCAGGTACTGTCACATCTGTTTTTTTTAGATTCAAATTCTGTCTGCGAACAGGTGGACGGCGGACTCCTTCAAAAGTCTGATCCGCCCGTTCGCGGTCGGACCTTGCCGAAGTTCAGCCATCACTAATGGTTTCCATGCGCTGATGATGGCCAACAAGCCTAAAACAGCTTTATGCAGCTTAGAATAAATGGCTCTGTAACATAAGGCAATGTTTCCACGGCGGTATGGGCTCCAATGGCACCCCCTGCTTTAAGCGCATTCCTTGACAGGGATGTCAGCATAACCATCCATATTACCTGCCTTAGGCTATATTTGCAATGTACACCAGCAGTTCTGGATATGCATTTGGCTCATGGGGCATAAAGGAATGATTTCTATGGCTTCACCCACTGTCCTGAAGTGGGATTTGTGATGGATTGCAGCGTGTAAATACTTCTATTTTGCTTGACTGTGCTACACACTGCTTGAGTTGGCTTTTTGATTCCTTTAATGCCTTTTCACCATAAAGCCTGCCATACACGCACCGACGGTCGGTGACAAAATCAGCCGCTGATCGGGGGTGGCCATATTGGGGCGACAGATCCCTGTCGCCCCACAGCTCGGCCATCCAGAGAACGGACATGTCCAAAATTCTCTGGCCGATGCCAGCCCATGCCGTTAGCTTCAATGAAAACAGGCGTCTTCATTTAAGCTAACGGCGGGCACACAAAGGGTGCCGACCGATGCTGTCAGCTCTGAAGAGCAGCATGATGACGTCATCATGCTGCACTTCAAAGCTGATCTTAGCAGCTATGTCGGCCCCCACTCGGTATGTGTGTGGGGCCTTAACTTTCATGGTTGTTCCTCTACAATAGTTTATTAGAAATTGGTCAGAAGACTCTGAAACATTGTACATTAGTACAACTTTGTTCACTATCATCTTTTTCAACCAAAATTAAATGGAATTCTGTATTGACTTGATAAATTTAATGCATTGAACTATAAAAAGTGGTAAAGTTGCGAAATCCGAGTTAATATGGACTCGTGTAGGGTGAGATAACAATTTAGTGAACTGCCACTCCCATGATACACACTGCATACTTCCAACCTACTATTTCACGTGTTGATTTTTGCAAAGTTAGAACGTGATCTAAGTGAAAAAAAGGCAGTAGCTGTCAATATTTGTTAGGGCTTGTATCAATTTGGCGACATGGATGTGTCAATTTGACATGTCCAATCACGCCCAGTGTGGGGACAGTTGCATTTGCTCATGTTCATCATGTGTTAAGCATGCATTATTGTAACCGAGCACTTAATGCATCCCATTTACCCCTAAGGGGGAAAATTGCTGCAAAAGGTTTTTTCAAAGGATGCAACCTACCTGGAACATGTCCTGGCAATGATCTGCCCATAGAGACAGGTATTGTACAAACAATGGGCTGTGTCTGCCCCACAGACGCAGGGGATATGATGCAGTGGAGACAAGTCCTTAGACCTTATAACACTGTACTAAGTGATGAATTAATTAATGCTAGTACAACCAATGCACTCTGTGACATATCAGGCCTCATCAAACTCCACCCCTGCGCCCACACACAAACAAACACATGCGTGGTGCTTACTGTTACTTAGCTCTGCCAGCACAGGGCACTACAGTGTCAATGCAAGAAGCAAAATATTTCTTAAAAGCACAGCTTGCCAACAAATCCACTTGCAGGAGGACAGGTACCCTGTTTCCCCGAAAGTAAGACCTACCCCAAAAGTAAGACCTACCCCGAAAGACCTAGCTGCTATCCCCCCTGTGCTTCTAATATAAGCCGTCCCTCGAAAGTAAGAACTACCTTGTCCAAGAGAAAGCTTCCATATTTAGAAAATACATGACAGGAGACGTTTTGTCACCTCTTCTAAACCCAGAAATATGCCCAAGTGCATTCTTTCGCACCTAAAATTAATATAAGACAGTGTCTTATATTAGGGGAAACAGGGTATACAGTGGAGGAAATAATTATTTGACCCCTCACTGATTTTGTAAGTTAGTTCAATGACAAAGAAATGAAAAGTCTCAGAACAGTATCATTTCAATGGTAGGTTTATTTCGTTGTCGAGGATATTTTGGACTCTCGTTGGTTCCGCTGGCCGGCTTCAGTATCTGGTTTTGTGGGGAGGGGTATCCTCGGAGGATGCTTCATGGGAGCGGCCGCGGGTCTTCACGCTCAGGTTTTGGTTGTCCGCGTTTCAGTGCGCGGCACCCTTTGAAGCCCGGTCGCTGAGGCGGTCTGAGCCCGCACTTGAGGGGGGGGGCCATGTCAGGGTCCGGCTAGCCCAGGGGGGAAGTGCCGGACGCCATTCGGGGTCCCCAGTTGGTTAGTGGGGTCCACCGGGCGGCGTGGCTGCTCCCCCTAGAGGAGACATACCTGGGGAGGTGGCGCGGGGTAACCCCTACCATTGGGTGACCCCGCTCCGGTGATGGCTCTGCACGCAAACTGTCACATAAAGTATATATTTTTAGGATTTTGGAGCAGCTCAGAGGTTATAAACTTTAGTGTGGGCTTTAAGACCTCATTTATATTGAGTTACATTAGTGTCAGAATTAGAGCCTCTTATTCTTATACTTGTTTGTAAAAACAAATGGAAACTTTTACAAGAACAAAAAGCATGCGACAGATGCTGCTAAAAAGACATTTGGCAACTCGGTATGAGTTTGTTCAGCTAGTTCTGAGGATACGTATGTGAAGTATATTAAATCATCATGGTAATGAATATTTAATATAACTGTACTTTATATAACTATGTTAGTTGTTAGCTGCATTTATATGCTTTATGTATTTATCTATCCGAAACCAATAAACTAACCCAACCATTCTACAAAGCAACTTAATTTTTTTTTATAAAATATACAGTGGAGGAAATAATTATTGACCCCTCACTGATTTTGTTAGTTTGTCCATATGACCAAAGAAATGAAAGTCTCAGAACAGTATCATCTTCAATGGTAGGTTTTTGTAACAGTGGACAGATAGCACATCAAGCGAAAATCGAAAAAATTACTTTAATAAAAGATAGTAACTGATTTGCATTTCATTGAGTGAATAGTTTTTTGAACCCCTACCAACATTAAGAGTTCTGGCTCCCACAGAGTGGTAGGACACTTCTACTCAATAGTCACCCTCATAAGGACACCTGTCTCTAACTATTATTATTATTATTAACCATTTATTATATAGCGCCAGCATATTACGCAGCACTGTACATACATTAGAGAGGAGATACAACACAGTTAACACACAGGTACAGGTATACACAGGAGGAGTAGAGGACCCTGCCCGGACGGGCTTTCACAACTAGTCACCTGTTATAAAAGACACCTGTCCACAGAATCAACAATCAAGCAACAACTCCTAACTCTCCAACATGGGAAAGACCAAAGAGCTGTCCAAGGATGTCAAGACAAAATTGTAGACCTGCACAAGGCTGGAATGGCTACAAAACAGCAAAGAGGTGACAACTGTTGGTTGATTGTTTCGAAAATGGAAGGAGACACAAAATGACCATCAATCGACCTCCTCTGGGGCTCCACGCAAGATCTTCACCTCGTGGGGTGTCAATGGTTCTGAGAAAGATGAAAAAGCATCCTAGAACTACACGGGAGGAGTTAGTTAATGACCTCAAATTGCAGGGACCACAGTCACCAAGAAAACCATGGAAACACATTCCACCGCATGGATAAATCCTGCAGGGCTCGCAAGGTCCCCTGCTCAGGAAGGCACATGTGCAGGCCCATCTGAAGGTTTCAATGAACACCTGAATGATTCAAGAGTGACTGGAGAAGGTGCTGTGGTCGATGAGACCAAATAGAGCTCTTTGGCATTACTCAACTCGCTGTTGTTTGGAGGAAGAAAAATGCTTGCCTATGACCCCAAAACACCGTCCCCCACCGTCAAGCATGGGGGTGAAAACTTTTTTGGGGGTGTTTTTCTGCTAAGGGCACAGGACAACTTATCGCATTAATAGGACAAATGGACGGACGTCCATGCTATCGTGAAATCCTGAGCACAACCCTCCTTCCTCTGCCAGGAAACTGAAATGGGTCGTGGATGGGTGTTCCAGCATGACAATGACCCAAAACATACAGCAAAGGCAACAAAGGACGTGGCCAAGAAGAAGCACATTAATGTCATGAGTGGCCTAGTCATGTCTCCAGACTTAATCCATAGAAAACCTATGGGGAGTCAAGCTCAGAGTTGCACAGGACAGCCTCGAAACCACTTAGGGATTTAGAGATGATCTGCAAAGAGGAGTGGACCAACCATTTCCTCCTAAAATGGCGCCAACACTTGGTCATACAATTACAAGAACGTTTGACCTCTGTGCTTGCAAACCAGGTTTTTCACCAAGTATTAAGTCTTTTTTGTTAGGGGTTCAAATACTTATTTCACTCAATGAAGCAATCAGTTGCTATCGTTTATTTAAAGTTATTTTTTCGATTTTCCTTTTGATGGCTATCTGCCACTGTTA
>CM070038.1:53716078-53749051 GCA_036250615.1 Ptychadena robeensis
GTTGAAGGTGGAGAAGAGGCAGTGAGGGTTGGGTGCTTGTGAGGATATGAGTGAGGAGAATAGGTTTGTTTGGCAGCAGTAAGCTCAGCATTGAATTGCTCGAGTTTGGTCTTGTGGAGGAGAAAGTCGGTGCTTTGACCAGACTTTCTCCACTTACGCTCTGCCTTGCGAACATCTCATGGTTGCGCTAATTGAGTGTTTACCGGGTGGTTAAAAACGACCCATTTAAATGAGCTCTAAACAGAGCCTGACTAGACAATAATATAAGCTTACCTTGTAGTGGTAAATCAGTGGTGGGCAACTGAGTTTACCTGGAGGGCCACAAGTACGGCCCTCAGCATCACTAAAGGGCCGCACATAACATTTTCAATTATTATTTTTTTTCCCAAACAAGCTTTATTGAAGGATATAAAGTATTAAAGCATTTTTGGGTAAGCCCAGCTTTTGAAAGCATACATTAAAAGTAACAATTTGTAAATGCTTTATACTTGAAAGATAGAATTTAACAACAACATGAAATACGATTATATTAAGTAGTGAAGAAACAATCGTTTTGGTAAATCACATGTTATCCAAACAATAATAATAACATATTGGTATTATGAGGACATAAATGTAAAGAAAGAAATTAAAGAACATCAAAAATAGAATGAATAGAGTCGACATGAAATGTTGAACTTTCCCCTCTCCTCCTCTAGGGGAGATGCAAAAACAAATCTAGAATTCTAGAGGAGGGTGGGAAGGCCATTCTGTATATCAGGAGTATGCCTATATGGATATAACTTTTCCGTCGTGTACTACTAACCATAGTGTGGATACATTAACGGGTGTCTCAGTCCCCTCTAAAGGGGCAGGTGACAGTTAAATAGCATCTAACCGTTAACCAGGAATCTGAGAGTGGCATGGAAAAAAAGGACAAGATGGGGGGGCCAGATAACTTGATGGGGGGGGCCAGAGCTCTGTCAACCCATGGTGTCCAGACTCCCAAGAAACGAGTGAGTGTGTCGTGAGCCATGTGTATTAGCTTCTCCATTTCTGCTATACAGTCTATTTGAATAAACCATTTACCTTTCGAGAGAGTTCGTGAAATTTTTCCACAACAAGGGTATGAGTAGTTTTGCCACGTTTAGCAAATGAAAGATCAAGGAACCCTTGTATGTTTTCATTACCATATTTGTGGGGTGGAGAAGAAAACACTCAGGTGTAAAAGCTAAACTGTGGCCTGTTATATCTTTAATAACCTTGGCTACCATTGACCAGAACGGAGTGATCAAGTCACAGTCCCACCATATATGCATGTAAGTGCTTTCTTTCAAGTTGCATCTCCAACATTTGCCATCGGACTCAGGAAATATGTGAAGTAGAATTTGAGGTACTCTGTACCACCTGGTGCGAAGTTTAAAGTTGTTTTCCTGAATCCTAACGTTCAAGGAACCTTTACTGGTAAGCATGTTGATCTTTTCCCAGTCTCTAAAGTTATATGCTCGGTAAAGATCTGGGGGATCACAGTTTCTTCCATTAATCAGTGCCCTCCCCGGTGGAAAGGATTGGTTATGCACCAAAGGCGTCAGGCGGTTTGGGAAAGTGGTCAGCTTACACAGTTTTAGCGTATCCTGAAAGGACTAAACAGTAGCGGAAGTCAGCGGTGGGAGCGTGATTCTCGCGGTCTTTGATTTCATGGCAAGCCATAGAAGGTGTTCTAATGGCACTTCTGTCAGGTCGTTTTCTAAGTCAACCCATGCTTTAGAGGAAGAGTGAAGTCCCCAGTCTAATAGTTGGCAATGTGACAAGCTCTATAGTATGTTTCTGGGTCCGGAAGGCCCGCGCCTCCCTTTGTTTTGGGGGCTATCAAGGAATTGTATGCTAGCCTTGGCTTCTTATGTCCCCCAAGAAATTGTCGTAATAGGGTATGTAAGGAGGTGAAAATAGCTTGGGTATAGAGATAGGCACTGTTTGGAAGAGGTATAGAAACCTAGGGGTGATGTTCATTTTTATAATGGCCATCCTGTGCCATTTGGCCAAATCTGCTTCAATTTAATTGAGGAGAGGTGGGAAGTTGAGGTTGAAGATCTCTTATATTTTTTATTTTTAATGGAGCTACCCACTATCCTAGGATGGTCTCTTATCTGTCTCCAAGGTGAGGACAAAGAGTAAGGGAGACAGTGGGCACCCCTGTCTGGTTACGTTCTTTATTTCAAAGGGATTAGATAAGGTATCGTTAGCCCTGACCCTAGCGTAAGGGCATTTATACAGAGCGGAAATTCTTGCCAGCATTGTGCGTGGGATTCCCAAGTATTCTAGAACCTTATTCATGTATTCCCAATCTAATCTGTCAAATGCTTTTTCCGCAACTGTTGAGAGGAAAAAGCATTTGTCTTTAATCTTAGTTGTCCAATCAAGTATATTCAGGACGTTAATCGCCCACCTGGTCCTTGTGTATGGCTGATGGTAAAAGCGGATTCAACCTGGAGGCAAGTATTTTGGCAAAAAATTTTAAGTCCACATTCAATAGAGATTTTTTAGTATTGTGCCGGAAACCCATCAGGTCCCGGTGCTTTACCCGATTTAAGAGATCGAAGCGCCTCTTTGAACTCCTCTACACTGATCGGTCTTTCCAAATCCGAAGCTTGTTGTGGGGAAATGAGTGGAGGAGAAATTTTTTGCAGAAATCCCTTGATTTTGGTGGGTCTGTCTATGTCCTGATTTCTAGGTAGGTTATACAGATCTTTGTAGAATAGTGCAAATTGTTGAGCAACTTGTTCAGTGGTGGAATGGGTCCAACCTTGTTTGTCGGTGATGTGGTGGATGTTTGTAGAACAGTTTCTGGGAGTGCACATAAGCTCTTCTGGAGCGTACATTTAGTTCATCCTTCAACCGGTTCCTCAAAGCTATTAGCTCATCAAGAGTGGTTGCTGCCATGTTCGCTTTGTGAGATCTTTCCAGATTTGAAATTTGAGCCAGCAATTGGTCTAAGCTAGCTTGCGCAGCTTTCTTCTACCGAGAAGAATGCGCCATGAATATGTCTCTCAACACGCACTTGTGCGCCTCCCAAATAGTGTGTGGAGAATGACTAGTAACGTTGTTCCTTTCAAAGAAATCGTTCAGGTCATTCTGGACAGATTGCAGGAGCTTGGAATCCCCTAGAAGGGATGAGTTCAGTCTCCATATCTTTTTTGCTGGAGGATCTTGTCTTAGTTTAATAGAGAACCATATAGGAGCATGGTCCGATATGGTAATAGTGAAATCCCAGCTTCAGTGAGTAATGAGAGGTCCTTCTGTTCGATTCTTGTGTACTTATTATGTGGAGGTGAGAAGAATATGTAGTCCTTTGTGGACAGATGCATAAACCTCCACGTGTCCTGCAAGGTTAAGGTGTGTAGCTTATTTTTGATATTTCGTAATGCAGCGTATGTCAGCGATGAGGAGCCAGTTGAGGAATCCAATGTGGGAGATAAGGGTACGTTGAAGTCTCCCCCCAAAATCAGTATCCTAGAAGTAAACTCCATTAGTAAAGTTGTTATTTTAGAAAAAAATCTGGTTTGGTTCTTATTTGGACTGTACACATTTGCCAGGGTAATGGGTGTCTGGTCAATGGTACCCTTGAGGAATATGTAGCGACCATCTGGGTCTATGAGTTCGTCTGTTTTAGAGAAAGCTAAAGATCTAGTGAAAATAATTGCTACAGCTTTAGTCTTGCGTTGGTGGCATGATATACTTCTGGAAATTAATAGTTAGTCAATTTCTGTATAGCAGGTGTTTTAAAATGAGTTTCTTGCAGAAACACTATGTCCGCTTTATGTTTTTTTAACAAGCTGTAACACTTGTGTTCTTTTGGCAGGGATATTTAAACCTTTGGCATTTAGAGATGCACATTTTATACGAGACATTGTGTCATTCAAATTGTTTCAGCGATCAAACAATGTCTATAAAGTAATGTGGGGGTCGGGCTGGTACACCCAGGAAAGTAGTACCGAGTCGCTAATATGGCTGATATACAGTTAAACCGGAAAGGGATATTATCCCAATGATCCTAGATAAACCGGTTTTTGCCAGTCAAGTGAGTTTCTGAAAAAATATATTTCGTATTGTGTAATGCTATAAGTGAATAAGACACTAAACTGTGGTAGGGGGTGGGCTTGGAAACATATTACCGTCCTAGCGGCAAGTGAGAGAGAAATAGTGAATAACCGCTATGGGGATGAATTATGTATTGGGTTAAAGCGCGTACATTCATTAAACGGGTAAGAGGTCATACGCAACACCAAAAAATCTGAGTAAACTTAATCCAGTATAAAGGAAATGAACTGTACCTTACTGATGAACAGTGGCAGCTTACATAAACACATTTCTAGTTACCTTCGCAGAAAAGCATGAAATAACCATCAACAATTGCAACAGCGCCATCTAATGTTCAAAATTTAAACTGACCTATTTTATTAAAGGAATGCATAAGAGCCTAGAGGTCAGTGTATGGATTCTAGATTGCCAGAAAAAAGTGGTCCTCCGACACGTACTGCTAACCTATGAACTTGGCTTACATGAGGAAAAAGGGATATGATAGTGCATGGGGGAGATAATAATATATCAACTTGAGAAGGAGGAAGCGTAATGTTCCTGCGCATATGGGGGTAAACATCTGAAATACACCTTCAATCAAATCGCTCCCTTATCAGCGTGCATATTGCCCCCTAGTTGTAATGTGAAAAGATAATAGTCAGGGGTGTGGGTGAGAAATCTCAAAATCCACACCCCGGAGATATCACCCCGCTCCCATGTCAACACACTCCTCATGTGATATAAGAGGCCAGGCTCTGCGGTAAATACTACAAAGGCAATCCAATAGGAATAAACAGTGCGTCTTAAATAAATGACAGTCTTATGCTTTTATAGGCCCCAATCTAGCATTCTAAATATAGACATATAAGAAAGTGTAAAACCAAATATACTTATCGAAGCATGGTATGAAGGTAATCAGCTGCTACTGTGCCGACTGCTATCGCCTGACCTAAGAGTCACCAAAAGATATGCTAAAGTCACAACAGGGTTCTTCTGGATTCTTGTCTGCGCGTGCGGTGATAGCTCGGTGACATCTGTCTGTCCATCTCACGTCTGCCTCTTGAGGATGACGGCATGGGCGTGCGTTGGTCCTTAGGCGTATTTATTCGATGGGGCTGTGTATGGTCTTCCTCACGTCTTTTATGCAAACAATCGGCGTACCACTCTGGTAATTGTGGCATAGGGATCGGGAGCTGCTCGCAGAAGTGGGCAAGTTCCGCAGAAAAGCGCAGTTGAATGGGTTTATCATCTTTCATGACTGATAGTCCAAAGGGGAATCGCCATCTATACTTGATGTGCTGCTCTCTAAGTATGGTCAACAAGGGTCGAAGAGCTCTTCTATTGTTGAGTGTCACAGGGGAGAGATCTTGAAAGATTGTTACTGTTGAGCCGTTAAGTGCGAGTGTCTCCTGTGACCGCATTTTCTGTAGAATTGATTCTTTGAGATTATAATCGGGCAAACAGCAGACCACATCTCTGGGGGGGGAAGCAGATCGTTCAGGAGAGACTGGATCGCCTCGGCCAGTTGTGGTGTTTCAATGGTTTCGGGAACACCTCTAAACCTCAGGTTATGTCTTTGCCCCCCTGTTGTCCAGATCTTCCAGTTACTGGTTGACATAGATAGCTTGTACATCATATTCTTCCATTCTTTCCTGTATAGCCTGCATTTCCATGTCTTGGCGACTCTGTGAGTCCTCAATTTCTTTGATCCTGGAAGAGATAGACCTGATGTCCGCCTATAGGTCTGAAATGACGGAAGATAGCGTTAGCTTTGATGTCTGACTTAATTTCGTCAGAAAAAGATTTAAGGTCTGAACGTCTGGTGACTTGATCTTTATACCCTGATCCACTTCGTTTCGGTGCGGTCTGAGGCTGCATGCCGAAACATCTCAGGGATATTTTTATTGGAGCTTTGTCCCTTTTGCATATAAAACTCTTGCTGTTTGCCGACTTTTCCCATATTGCTTCTGAATTGTGCGTATTTCTCTCACTTGCCCTGTCAGGACTTCTAGCAGCAGGCCATCACCTGCTGATGCAATATACGATAAATAAAATGTTCACTTAAAGAATAGTGATACAATTGGTTGAAATTCGTCGAGATTGGTAGTTTATGTACCCGTGGTAGTGTGGGATGTGCACATAGAGATAAGAGTATAATCTGGAGGGTCTGTCCAACACTGTATCTTCCTTCTATTCAGGACGAGATTCAGAGTAAATGCCCATCAACTTTAGTGCGGCAGAAGGCATAGCTAGAAGACATTATTTTAAATAACAAAACTTTTCATTGATACTTCAAGTATAAGGGAACATTGTAGTGTGGTAATGCACATTTTGTGTCTTGCCTCTCCTCCTCTTCCCACCCGGGTGAGGACACATCAGCAGGAGATTTGGGGGACTGGTGAGTTCCTATGCATTAAAAGTTAGGTTTCAGGGGCCGCTAAGGAATGCCCAAAGGACCACATGTGCCCCCCAGGCCACAGGTTGGGCACCTTGGTGGTAAATGTTATGTTTTATAAGTCCTGCTCCTCCTGTTTTGTTAAACTAAGCTGAGAGAGAGAGTGGTTGGCATGATCAATAGGTCATGTATTTGTTTGCAGCTTGACAAGTGGCAATTTATTTGGATACTGATAACCGCAAACTGCAAGCTTATTTGAAGAGATGTATTGTGCTTGCAGGATTTGAAGCCTCTTAGCTTGTATTTATTAAAGTAATACCACCAACCTGGCCCTCTGCCAGTTGCCTGCTGTTAAGGACCACTGCTATTTTATTTGGGCATATTTCTTTTGAGGGAAAAATACTATTAAATTATTCATAATTGTACATAATATTTTTTTGAGAATGCATAGAGCAAAGGAGCTGAAAACAAAAAAGAAACTGGAGATGCAGCACCACCAAGTGACCAAAGAAAACCAAACAGATAGGAGCAGTAGCAAGCAGTAGGTAAGAGTAGCGTCCAATACTACAGGGCATTGGGTTATACAGAACACTTCAAAAAAAATAAGTGAGTACTGAAAAAAATAAATATATTTTCTCTTTCATTCACTATTAGAGGAGAGACACATGCAGGAAATAAGGAAACCAGTGTGATGACCACAAGCAGTACACAGGAGAGAAAATGCAAGAAAATCTAGGTGTTTCTGCAGAATTTTCAGCATGTTAAAACACACAACATGCCCATACATGGTTTGGTATTTTCAGTTGACAGACTAAAAACAATAGATTTTTAAGTCAATCATTACGGAAATAGATTCCCGCACACCTGGTATGTTTGACCAAAAGGGATCAAAAATTGATCGAGCAGTGATCAGACATGTTGGTATATTTCAGTTGATCATACAAGTATCTGAAAGTTATTCCATCTAATTGTATCCAATGGTACATGCACACAGACTTAAGTAAAGGTTTCAATCATGTTTAAAAGCTATCACACTGTGTGGTGGTACAAATCAATTGATGTTAGACTATCAATATTTATATCACACAAGACGATCAAATCTAAGATTGTGCAATGTTGAGCTAATCTCTAGCATCAGTGGGGCATCCATTCAAATGACTGGTAACATCATTACCTAGTTATATGGAGTGTCAAATTTTTGGTAGGACAGAAAAGCAAAAAAAAAAAAAACTCAGTTAACTGCTGTTGGCACTACTGGAAGGCTTCTCAGCAGAAGAATTATGTCTAAAGTCGGCCATAGACGTCCCGATCCGTGTGCTATCCGAGTGCTAAACTCAAGGTGGGCTGTCACATAGTTGTGGCCGACCAACCTTTATGTGCTCGGCGGGAGCGAGCACGCAGGTTGGTCTGCTACAACTATGGCCGGGAATCAGCCCGTCTATGGGGGGCTTAAGGCTATGTTCCCACTTTGGCGATTAATCACCTGCAGAATGGCCTGCCAATCGCCTACACTACTTTCAATTGGTTTGTCCCCATTAATAGGGTTGAAAAAACTGACCATTTTTTTTGTTCCATTGAATGGAAATATGGAACCCTTTAGTTACCTTAATTCGATCAAGCAGTTCAAATCTTTTAATTGGTTTGAAGAAAAAAAAAAAGAAATTTTGTAAATTTGAGAAACCAAAAACGAGCATAATGGAGCCATAATCGGCCAAGTTGGAAAATTTCATTGATAAAATTTCTGGGCATTGACGTTCCAATTCCTGCACGACCCGACCGGCTGAGGCTTTTTGCTGCTCAAACAAATGAAAGGAACACTATGAAAACACAAGAGGTTTCAACTGGAAAAGATCCAGTACTGGATATCCACACTGATCTGGAATGTGTAAAGCCCCCCATACACCTGTAGATCACTTCATACAATTTCCTTTAGATCTACCAACAACTATGTAGTATAATGGCCTCTCTGATAGAATACATAGTGATTGGAAGGATTAGAAAGATCCTCATATTACATGGTTTTGGTAGAAGAAAAGTTGATTGTACAGGAATTGTATGGTAAGATTGTAAGGTGTATGAGGGCCTTTATGTGTTGTGAAAAAAAAGGATGCTGTAAGCAATTATATCAGTAATATTATTTACTAATCAACGCACTTTGTTAATATGAAAGTTAGGAGCTTCCTTAAATTTTTGATGTGTAGTCTTCTAATAGTTGTGAATTCTTGAATGGCCCTGAAATTTTCTAAACCAGATTTTAGTGCAAGTAAGTAAAGCCCCCCAAACACGCAGTGATCCCTGCAGCTGGTCACTCTGAGAATTGAAGCACAACCTTTTTGTGCCGTTCATTACTTTGGGTGGGAACCCTGATCCCCATCCAAAGTAATACGATCGCACAGAGATAAACCAGACATGTACGTTTTTTGGCTGATCACGATTTGGGCCACATGGATTGATTGCTCCATGTGGCCAGCTGCCTTTTGCAGGTGATTTTGCAGCCAAACGATTGGCTGCAGATCTATGTATGTATGTATGGGGTAGAGATGGTCGAATTTTTCGACTTGCTTATTTTGTGAGCTAATTGCAGAGCCCCTGAACATGGTATCATCACCAAAATTTCTGGAGATGTAGGAAAGGGTTGTGAGAACATTTGGAAAAAACATTCTTTGCTCTAGCACATGTAGTTTTTGAATGAATTAAGTTACAAAATAAAGTCAAAATTCAGATTTTCTAAATTTTTACTTGACTTTGAACTTCATTTGTGCAAAAACTATTTGTGTTAGAGACATACTTTCTTTTTGGGAGTATACCCCAAACCCTTCTGTACATCTCCAGCAAGTTTGGTGTTGATGCCATGTTCAGGGGCTTTGCAATTAAGTCGAAATCGGCGAAATGGGACCATCTCTAGTATGGGGGGCTTATAGGAACTCAAGGCACACAACCTAGTGCAACACAGTAAAGTATTGTACATGGTAAAATAAAACAAAATACTCACATTAAAGAAGGCTTGCAGGCTTAGCAAGGACTGATCTCTCAGGGCCGTGTGCTTACCAGGATGACGTCACTTCCTTCTTGCTTTTGAGAGCTGCACACCTACACACAACTTAAACACCCACCCCTCATACTGACTCACTTTCACTCCACTGATATCACTGTAACTGTGTAATCACTGCTGATCGTTTTGCGCAACTATTCATAATCTTTCTTAGTGTATGAGGGGCTTAACTAGGACTGATACAAGGAGTAGGATAGGTAGACCACAGTAAGGCCATACGTGTCCACATTTGCCGGGCAGATCCCCTGGCTTGCGGATGTTCTGCAATTTACCGTATATACTCAAAAATAAGCCGAGGTACCAAATGCATGGTGGGAAATGCATCAGCGACAGCACAGAAACACACAGTAAATACTCTTTTGTTTTGAGATATTATTTGAACTTATTTGTAAGTTTATTGCAAAGCCCCTAATGATATCATCACCAAAATTGCTGGAAATGTAGAGACGGTTTGTCGGAACATTGTAAAGAAATTTTTTTTGCTCTAGCTCAGTGGTTCCTAAAATTTCCCTGCCAGGCGTCTCTTTTTTATATTATAAAATTATCAAGTCCCCCATTCAAACAACATAGGTTCAGATAAAGGGCAATTTCACACTAGCCATGTTTGATTTGCAATACGGCAATCAAGCATGGATTGAGTAATGCAAGGTACACAGTTTCCAAAAGGACCTTTCCTGTACCTATTTCACTGGTACCATGTATAGGGTTTGCCGTAACAATAGCAAAGCAGCCCTGCAGCATGCATATTTGGGGCCGCAGCACAAAAGTCTCTCTTATATGGGAGACGCAAGCACAGTGCAATGTGGAAACAGAGATTTTTAATATCAGCAACAATTCTTTTTTCAAAATGTTCCAACAACCCCTCTCTACATCTTCAAATTTGGTGGTGATACCATGTTCAGGGGCTTTGCAATTCACTCAGAATCCACCCATGACATGCTGTGATTTTCAGTTCTTGACTCAAGTATAAGCTGAATTAAATTTTCTGAGCACATTTCAAGTACTGAAAATTCAGCTTATATTTGAGTATGGACAGTATACCGTACTAATAAAAATCAACCATAGCTTTTTGGCAATAAAATTGTAAAAGCCAACCATTCACTTTGTATGGTGTGCATTCTGTCACCAGGTTGGTGCCCACCCTGGTTTCCTCTCTGGAAGAACAGAATGCCGCATTCTCAACCTGCAAAGATCTTAATATGAAGTCACCAAAAATTTTACCAAAAAGCTGATATAGCAACATAGTCAGTTTAGCTGAAATGTCAATATAACAACTAAAAGGGTTTTAATTAGTTTGTATAGGATGTGATAGGATATGTCATAGCATTTTCCAAAATTTAGCCTCTCCTGACTAGAGCACCTTTCCCCATACATTTGAGGAGTAAACCAACTGGCTTATTGGCAAACTCAAAAAGTGCCTTCTTATTTCAAACATTAAAGAGAATATATACTGAAAAGAAAATTCTATATATAAAATTAAAGTTTGAGTTACCTCTCAGCTGGTAAGCACCCGGCTTTCCCCTTTGAGGCTTTGTGGGTCTGTCAAAATCATGTTAATTAAAAGGAAGCTCTAATTGCCATGTAAACACACCAAAACTCTGCCTGAATAGCGCACAAGTGTAGCATAGCGCTCCAGAATCCTAAAATATTGTACTTACCTGTTGTTCCCTGGAGTCATATGAGATTCCATATTTATCTGACTGACACGGGGTTAATTCAGGTTCTATGTTGCGAGTGGACATCAGAGGCACGATATAATGGTTTTCAATGGGGAAATCGTCTATGTGTATTTTAATACCGAAATCAGGTACTTTCCTAGCTGTCACTGCTTCGAGAGCTCTAGCTTTTCACCACAGCACTGCATCATCAGAGAGAAGGAGGGGCAGCAAGGGCCCTTCTTAATTTACTCATTATAGGTTAATTTTTTTCACAAAAAACTCGCCTGTGCTCTGCAAGCCAGCAATTCTGCATTGCTGCAGGCCTGCCAATTGTTTCAAGCGAGGAGTTTTGATCCAGTGTGGTTGAGTGCATTGAAATCAGAAACTCAGCAAAAACTCACAGGTAAGTGATTCGTCGGGACCCCCTTCCTTAAGCGCAGGTCCCGACAGATCATATACACTTTACCTGCCCAGCGGATGCTCTGTTCTCCACCAATGCAGGGATTAACATAGGGGAGGTACATTGTATGTGATCCCTGCAAAGCACTGTGCTGAACGAAGGGGTCCCGACGAAGCTGTGGAGACTAAATCAGCAGTCTCTGTTCTGCCTTTCTTGTCCCTTAGCCACATGGATTTGTTTGGTTAGCTGCTTGCTCTTCATGGTGTTATGCCACTTGCTTAGTAGTTTTGGGGTGTGTTTATAGTGAAAGATCATGTGACACTTTCTCTTTACAAATGTAGACAATTAAGTTTTTTCGTTTTTTAGATCCTTCAGCTAGCCATGCATGGTTTGACTTTTAGGGCTTTTCCCCAACTTGGCAGCTGCCCAAATGCTGTTCATAAACTTTTTTTTATCATGGAGAGTCAATGCAACCTCCCCCGATCATGTCCATAGAGAATGAATGGACACGGTAAAAAAATCTATTAAAGTTCATGGGCGCGCTTTGTGGGGATCGGCCGCCTGCGGGCAAAAACTTGGCCAAGTGAGGACATGCCCATTTAAATTAATGGAAGTGGCCGCCCGTGGTGTCCACGGCACAGTTCAAAACCGCGCCGCCCGTGGCCAGTTGCGCAAGTGGGGACAAGCCCTTACAAGATCCATCTTAGATGCGATCACTGTGTGTAATTAAATATCAATCGATTTGCTAGAACTTATGAACTTTATGTTCAATTTCGATCAACCATACAAGATGTGTTGGAATCGATTTCAGATCGTTATAAGAATATTGAACTGTGTATGCTACATTTATTTCATTCTGTTCAGTGACATCCCGTGAGCTACATTTGTATCACTATTTCTGAGGTTGAAGTAAAACTCCAGCACTGTAGGGTCTGACAGAGTCATTGTAAAAGACAGGACAATGGGCGGGGCAAAGCTATGACCTCACCCATCCCCATAGAACTCTATAGGGTCGTATTATTACCGCACCAGTGTGATACGTGTATTCCCCGCATACTAGGTAGCTGTGATGTACATTAGGGAAGACACAGCTACAACCTTTACTACAATGCCCTGTGAGCCTCTCGTCGTTCATTAACCCTGGAACGTCATCATCAGCCGCCAAAAAACGTCACAGTAACTATGACAACTACCTAAAAAATGGCGGCTCCGGCCTTAAAACGCGGAGAACTATGGGGCGGCTCACATGACCTTGCACTACGACCTCGGTGCCGACTTCAACCAATAGAGAGCCAAGGTTGACAAGACTGAACGAATCACAAGGCGACTGGCAACAAGTTAGGCTGCGTCGCAAGAAGCCGGCTGATTGACGGGGACAGCGATCCTATGAGATCAGGGAGAGGGGGCGTGGCTGCGTTTTTGTTTCATTGCCGATGAAGAAGAGGCGGGCCTGCGGTGGTCAGCGGGTTAGGTTGCCTGTGTCGTGTGTGAGTGTGTGTGAAAAATCCAATCTCAGGAGAGGAGAGGAAAGGTGAGGATGGGATGTGGGTGAAGGAGAGGGGTATAGGGAATGGAAGCTAGGTAGTGGCGGCGGGGGTGCTGGCACAGGTAGGGAATTAGTTGGCACGATAAGTATGAATGGGACATGCTGGGGAAGGTGAACATGCAGGACAGGGAGGAGACTGCACGCTGCTGCAATGGGAAACTCATCCCTGCCCTGTGACTCTACTTAGGGGGTCACAAGGTAGACTAAGGCCTGGAGATCACATGGGGGTTGTTCTCAGCAAGCTGAATACATTGTGATCTATGAGAAAACTGACAACACAGAGCAATGTCCCTTGCCTCTCTCCTAGCTGGTTAGCATTACATTACAGATGTCCTCAGCTAGTAACACACTTCCTGTCCTGGCGTGACAACAATCCGGTTATTTATAGTCAGCGTTGTCACTGATATGCTTAGTTAACACATCAACAACTATTTCTTTAATTTACAACATTTAAAACATTGTTCACAGTTCTTAATAATTTCTAGCTTTTGTCTTATATTGAAACAGCAGCCTGAAAAATCTTCCCGCAACATAGACCCCCCCATCCCCCTGCACGGAAATACAAGTGCGGTCTGCATCTGTGTTAAGGTGCCGGTGACCTGCTCAATGTAAACAGGCAGATATATCAGAACAGGATTTTTACATTTAGAACCGTAGTCTCTTTATTTTTAGATCAATAAACATGACAGTCTCTGCTTGAAACATATCTGAGCATACAATTTGGTGCCTTACAGTGTAACAGTCACATGACTCGCCTAAAACAATGCACTGCTTGTGGGGTAGATAACACATCTAAACGAGTATTAGTTTTTAATTGCAACTCTCCTTGTTAAAATGCTGGTTATTATGCTAACCCATAGAATGCAATACATTATTTATAGACCAGGAGTGCGTATACAGATAAGGAATGATAGAAGTCTATGTGTGTGCGTGTATGTATATATATATATGTATACACACACTTGTATGTCCTACGTTCTTTAGGGTATTTTCCAGTAAAAATGTGAAACCTGAATACATATTTTTTACAAAGCGTATATGCTCTTGCTTTTTCATCTGCCTTATCTGTGTTCAGCCTTTCCTAATATGTCCTTGCTGTCAATAAGCTGCTGTGGTAGCAGAAGTTGTTGTAGCAGCCGAGTCATTCACTGTAAGGTCCTCAGTAGGGCTGGACGATATGGCAAGAATTTATATCACGATATATTTCTTCATTTTGGTCGATACGATATATTTCCGATATCAATATGGAGAATATTAAAAAGCCTCCGGAAAGAACTGCTTAGGACACACACAGTGGATGTCCGCTGCCAGCAACCCCAGCACAGCTCAGTGCCAGTAGCACTATGGAATGGGCAGCACTATTTCACCAGGGGGGTCAGTGCACCCACCTCCCCTAAACTGATATCCCTGTATACCCCCCCCCCCCCCATGTCACAGAGTTCATTCTATGGACAGGAGACATGCCGGGATCAGCCTCCCCCCTCTGTGTCCCCTGTCCATAGCAGAATGAACGTCAGAGACACTGGGGAGGCTGATCACGATGGATCCCCGTTCTATGGAGATGTGCCTCCCTGTGCATAGAGGAGGAGATCTCTGCTCCTGCACATCTCGATGGGGCGGCAGCGTGATCTCTCTCAGGGAATGGGGGGCGGCAGAGGGAGTGCTCGCCCAGGGAGACGATCTCCCTCGGACTGCCCCTGACTGAACGTCATTCAGTGACAAATGATATGATTTGTAAACACATTTCCCATATTTCGATATAAAATTATATCGCGATATAAATTGATATTGAGTTATTGTCCAGCCCTAGTCCTCAGTAATCCTTCCATATAGGATAGGTGAGGAACCCATACAGAAACACATAATATTGCAATTATCTGACATAAGACATAAGTATTAGTATATGGTAAGTGAAATATATTTTCTGACCTGTAGCAATTCCCGAATTGTACTGTCCTTTACCTGATTTGTTCCACTTTTTTTCAACTGATATACTGTGCTGAACTAAACTTGGTTTACTGTGCATTGATTCTTCATGTGCTCTCTGTTTGTTAATTTTTTTTAGTAATCATGGGGAATGTTATGGCTGCCAGCTCTCCCTCTCCCCCTCCTACAATGACTCCTCCAGGCCCTGGTTTAGTGTCTGTACCACCTGGCTTCACAATGCCGCCCGTCTCTGGCCTGGGCCAAGTAACAGAAAAGAAGGAAGCTCTAGAAGAACGGTTACCCAATCCTGGCACATTTGAAGAATGTCATCGCAAGTGCAAAGGTGAGTCTAGAACGCGGAGCTCGATAGTCAGTAATAAAGTAAATATTAAAAAATTCACTATTTTAACTTTGATATTTTTGTAAGCTTAAGAAATTTCCTTTGCATGTAATCTACCACAATTTCTCAAGTTCTTTGTTCTTAACAGAACATATATAGATTGAATGAAGTGCCGTGCTTTAAGTGTAGGTAAACCTCTGAGGCTGAGGACGCATACACACAATAATTCACCCCTAAATCACTAGTTTGTGAGTTTTGTAAATAACCCTATTAAACTATTTATTCTGGGCATGTGGCTCAAAACCTTATTTTTAACCTTAGTTGTGGGAGAACCTACTTAAACATACCATTGAGGATTTTTTTGACAGAACTGGGCATTCTCAGACTGGTGTCACCTGTGGACGAGTCTTCCATCTGACAGCTCTTCTGCCTCCTGGGCTAGCGTTTTGCCGCTAGCCCAGGAGGCAGAAGAACGAACATGTTGGCTCGGCTGCAGGTGGTCGCACCTTTGAATAGAAGTGTTAAATTAGTGTTGAAGCTTACTTATACTTTCTATTTGGCCAATTGCTGTGTTGGGTTGTGTTACTGGCTAAAACAAGAGAATGGCACTTTGTGTAATTGAGTTCTAAATTATGTGTCTGATAAATTAAAAAAAATCTTAAATACTTGTTTCTCTGTTCTTTACTTTCTCCTTACAGAATTATTTCCCATGCAAATGGAAGGTGTAAAACTTATTGTAAATAAAGGGTTGAGTAACTATTTCCAGGTAAGGCTTGTTTAAAAATAACAAAAAAAAACCCAAAACACTCCAACCATAGAGACATTTATTTTCTCTTCCCAAACCTGCAGATTAAATCACCCAGCCCGTTATATTTCCAGGGTGACTCTGGGGGGGGAAAAAAAATAATAATGAACAAACGAAACCCATGCTACTCAACCTGCTGCCGGATCACTAAAGGTGGCCATACACAATTAGGTTACCCATTCGATCAATGAGTGGTCGATTGCAGTGTGCGTTCATCGAACAGAAAATCAAACAAAAAAACCTTCCCATGTCTGGGATCGATTGATCCAGCTTGAAAAAGGTTGATGGAACCGGGAACTAATGTCTGTAAATCCCGGTCGATCATGGATGGGGACCACAAATCCCCATCACGGCGAGCGATGTGCACACCCAGTGTTGTATGATATATTCTGGTAGGAAAATATCTTGCAACACTGACTGAGAGCAGGGCACGGATGGCTTGCAGCCATTCTATGTCCCACTCTCAGTGCTACCTGTCAGCAGCTCACAGCTGCTGCTCCCATTTGAACGGGATGTGCACCACTTTGAACATTGATTCCCATTCGATTGTTCAGCAATCAAGCGCAGCGTGGTGACGTAACTATGCTGCGATCGAACTGGTATCAAGCCAGTCACTACAATTCTGCAAACCAAACGTGTTTGTCTTGGGTGACAGAATTGTGTCTGTACAGCACAATTTTTACTTTTTTGCTGCCTAAGTCTTACTGCCCACTTACCTGTTCAAGTTACTGATCTTATCCAAGGTCATTAATGTCTTTTAGTAAATGTTTTAATATCTGCCCTTTACAGAAAGTGTAAAGTGTGCTATATTAGGCTATGTTCCCACATGTATGGCCGCGGTTAAAAAGCGCGTCTCAACAATTGAGATACTGTTTTTAACCGCAGCCATTCACATCTATAGGCGCAGTCAGGGGGGATTGGTGAGCCAAGGGAGGAGCCCCATTCAATAAGATGGGATTTAGAATCGCACCGCAGGTGGCCACACATGTGGGAACATAGACATGTAGATAGACAGGAGTTGGGGCATATGTATATAGTTGTGACCAAATTATAATCAGAGGCTTTTCTAGAAAGGGCAATGAATTTGTCTTGCTAAAATTATATTGTAAAAATTTCTTAATTTGAATGTCCTTCCCCTAATGACAATAATTGTTTGCATGCATGTCACAAGCGCAGCCATTGTTTTAATAAAAGCAATCATCTAGTGTGTAGCAGCATTACGTAAGTCTAGTGACCACGTACGCATCCCATTCATTTTGATTGTGGGCATCCTATCAAATCCTGCGTTCTAAAAATAGCGCCATAGTGGGACACTTCAATTCCAAATGAATGAAATGCGTACAAAAGATGCTGTCACTAGCCTTAGCCTAACATGACAACACAGGAGATGGTCGGTTTTACTTTTACAATGGCTGTGTTAGGCTTGGACTATTGGAGAGGGAAGCACAGGGTCAGGAAACAAAATCTGACTGTTGGAAGAAATAATTTAGCTTTTTACCCTAGCAGTGGGGTGGAGGACCTGCTGCAGTTGGTAAAACATTTTGCCCATGGTTCATCTTAACCTCCCTTGCGTTACGCCCGAAGCCAGTACGGGCGCAGTTTGATCATGAAATGCTACAGGCACATCCGTGCCTGTGGCGCACTAGACCTCCATTTTATCCAGAAAGATAGACCTTTTTTAAATTAGTGTTTTCCTGGAGACATAAGTTTGCAAACCGTATTCTGCCTGAAGTTGCTTTCCCATCCTTATTGACAAAGGCTTTTGCACTGTTATGATATCCGTTTTCAGTTTCTTTTCTATCTCCCAGGTAAACCATACAATCGCACTTAGTACTGTTGGTGACTCAAATTATCATTTTGGAGCGACATATGTTGGAACAAAGCAGCTAGGTCCAGCAGAGGTAAGATGATGATCTAGAAGTCTAGGTTATTTTACCGTGAAGTCTGTTTTGAAAGATCTTATCAGTAAATGACTGTATATATTTGAGTATAACCTGAGATTTTCAGCATCACAAAATGTGCTAACAAAGCCCCCCTTGGCTTATAACCGAGTCAGGATACCAGGTGTAGCCTATCCCTGTGTTCGCTGGTCTCCCTGCGGGAGCTGACATCCACTGTGGGTGGTCTGATAACTGCTTGGTCTTCTCTCCTCCTTGCCATCAGACTCTTTTTTTACTGCTGATGCCAGTCAATGAATGTGCTCAGTGGTGTAGGAACCACTGTAGTGCCCACTACCATAGCTACAAGGGGGCTCACCACTCCTGGCTGATCTGTGTTTTGGTATTTTGTCTTTTTTCCCCAGGTGGTCTGGGCTACTGAAATGTCAACAAACTAATTCCCAACCCTAGGCTTCTTCTTGAGTCAGTTTTTCCAGTTTTTGTAGATAAAATTAGGTGTTTGCTTATATTCGGGACGGCTTACACTTGAGTATATAAAGTAGTATTTTTATATTGTATATATTTTTGTATACTTTTTTTTTTCTGCCTGAACTGAATGTAGTAGAGAATGTTGAACAGATAAGTCACATAGCACTGAGAAGGATCTAAGCACATCCTGTAAAGAGGATTGCAGTTGTGTTTAAGCTGAAATTGTAATAAGCATGAATTGTTAAAATAATGATCTAATAAGCTTACAATCTTTTAGAAATGTAGTCTTTCTTGCTACATATTGGATTTGCACTCACTAATAGGAGTTTAAGTGTATGTCGAGCTTAAAACATATGTAGAGTGGTGGAGGATTAACCTCTTACTTCCTTTCGATTTGCAGATCGAACAGGCTGGACATCCTCTTGTTTTAAAATGTATGTGGTTTCTCTTCTTAAATAGTACAGACTGCAAAGTATACTTTGTGTACCAAAAACACCACATCTACTTAACCTCCCTGGCGGTTCACTGAGGTCCAGATTTCTATACCAAAAGTGATAGTGTTTTGCCTTTCCGGAAAGGCTCTGTGTGCCTTGCACTCTGTTAGAGAAATGCTGGCAGGCACACAGAGAGCCAGTGGTTTGCGCCTGATTCCGGCATGGGCACAGTTTGATTTCACGATCAGACTGCGCCGTACTTGCTTCGGGCGTAACGTTAGGGAGGTTAAACCGGCCATAGACGATATGCTTGGCGGGCGTTAATCAATTCAAACCGCAGCATGATGACACATCATGCCATGGCAATCATCGTTCTAAAAAACCAGGGCTTGTGGAGTCGGCGATAAATTCTCCGACTCCTCAGTTTTCAAATTCTTCACGACTCCTCGACTCCGACTCCTCTGTATGTAATTTGATATGTATTGTATCCATCCATTGAAGGAAAGGAAGGCGAGCATACATTACCACAGAAACTACTGGCCAGGAAACCAACACTGTAAGGCCAATTAAAGCAGGAAGGAAGTTAGGCAGAAAGATGCTGCTGCTTTCCTTAAGCAGGCACCACGCTGTGATTGATCGGGATCAATTGAACGGAAATCAAGTGCACCACATGGGCACATCAATTCCTGTTCAATGGGGACTCGTTATCTCCAGCTTGCAGTGTGTGATTTACAACACACCACAAGGTGGGGAGAAGCAGCCTGTCTCACACAGCTCCAAGTGAGGAGTGCTGGCTCCGCCCCTTCACAATGACAGCAAAGGCTGTGGGGAGGCAAGAGCCGCAGAGTGTTTTAATACTTTCCATGAAGAACTCATGTCTCCAGAAAAGTATTGGAGTCTTTTCAACACATGTTGGAAGCCCCGTTCATCAGTTCCTTCAAGCCGGCTCTATTGATCCTGCCCGAAGGAATGCGCACAAGAGGTAGGTTTGTAAACCGATTGAGGTACAATCAATCACCATGAGATTGTACTCAAATCTTGTTACAGATCTGCCACCCGTGCTGTGCCAAGCTTTAGGATAGTGTTCTGAGTCTTCTGCTGAAGAATAGGGCAGTGGAGATGGCTCCAAGAAGGACGGCAGGGCGAAGGGCAGACTTCAAACAGTTGATTCATGTTTGCCCTGAAGAATCCACATTAGTCAAAATGTTTGTGTAAAAGTTTTAACAATCATAAGTATTTCGTCGCCCTCAGGACTGAGGATTGACAGGCGGTTTTCCAACTGTGTTTACGGTTCAGGTCTCTGAAAGCTATTGGGCAAGTCCATTCCGTCACATTACAAGCGTCTCGTAGTCCGGACAACACACATTTACTTCAGGTATTCAGCGAGAGTTTTAAGAGACTCGCCATAAACGCATCCGAGCAGGGCGGCCGATTTTGTGAACCGACTGGAGATTGAGTCGAGCAATGAATGAATAAAGTTTTGGATTCTCTGTTGAAATTCTTCGAGTCTTCCAAATTCGAATTTTGATTCGAGCTGCAGAAATTCTTGACTTGTTTTCAAGTCGAAAATTTGCTAAAGGTCGAAAAACTTCGCAATTCAACAGGAAATTTGGGCATAAAAGCCTTAAAATGCTTCATAAGGTCCAGAAAAATTCACAATAGGTGGACAAATTTGGAGATTTGCATTGTATAGAGCTTGAGACTTATTAATAGAAGAATCGAGTGTACATAGTAGTGCAGAGGCTTTACAATCAGAGCTGAAGGTTTAAACCCGCAATTTATACACAAACTGACATGTTAGAGCAAACAATTATGGTAGGTCCATTTTTGCCGACTCCGACTCCAGGGACCAAAAATTTGTCTCCGACTAGGACTCCACAGCCCTGACTAAAATACTACCATTTGCGATTCGACCTCAATACTTTGGGTGGGGACCCTTGTCCCCATTCAAAGTACTGGCGTCAACCAGAGAAAAAAAACATTTGTTCTGGGCCTGATCAAAGTTTATGTGTGTACGACTACGAACGGTGCTCATGGTGGGCAATTCGTTTTGCGATGATCACCAAGAGATCACCCGAATGCACATGGTGGATATTCGCAAAATCGGCCACAGGATGAAGCGCAAGTAGGTACAGAGAAAAAAAATTTTTACAAGTTTTACACTTGTTTTCTTTAGATTTGGATTGGATAAAAAAAATTTATCCATGCAAGTCAAGACAAAAAGGAAGAGAGAAAACAAATAACACAATAAAAACAAATACAAAAGAAAAAATGCTGACTGATTTACCACCCCCCCCCCCACCCCATCTAGTACTAATACCCCATCCAGAATGATCCCTCTTCCTGACAGACACCCTCAATGCTGTATGATCCCCTCCATCCTGACTATCCGCCAATGGCTGAATGATCCTCACACCTGACTTAATCCTCCAATGCTGACTATCCCTCCATCAATTCAGATCCCTGTCATTCTGACTGACATCCTCTTTGAAGATAATCCTAAATTGCATATGAATGTCCCCCCGGGGGGGGGGGGCATTAATTGCAAATTAGGATGGGAAGAGACATGGCGGCAAGCTATTCAGAGCACAGAACAGAGAAGAGCAGAGAGTAGTGCTAATCTGTGCAAATAATCTGCAGCTCTCATTAGGCAATGAGATGGACTGCCTTCAGAGGACACAGACGGAAGATGAGGGGGATGGGACATGAAGGTGGAAAGCTGGAAGGATCGATGAGCTTCAGCCAGCAGCGCAGTGTCTGCTTGCCCGAACCCAGTTCGGGCATATCGATAGTTGCAGCATCCGTTTGTCCGAACTGGGTTCGGGCATAGCGCTAGGGAGGTTAAATGTACTAAATCCAAATAAAGCAATATTATGGAATTTAATATACCATACAATCAGGAATATATTTGTACCTTAAGGGCTTGATCCCACTTTGGTGGCTGGCCGAAGGCAGTTGACAGCGGGTGTTTTGTCACACATTCACCCGCGGTCACTACCACATTTCTTTTCTTCATAGTGCATGTTGGTGTAACTACCCCGATGACGCCCATATTGAATGGACATGGTTAAAAATCGTGCCCATATGCGTTTTTTGACTGCGTCCATGTCTATGGGCTAGATCAGCCACGACCAGCCGCCCAAGTGGGGACAAGCCAATTTAAGATAAGAGGTCTGCCGCGGCCAGCCGCTACAGTGGAGACGAGCCTTAAGAACATGTATCTTGGATGATCCCCAGGAGGTAGAGGATAACTGCACTAGACACCTTGAAAAGGGAAAACAGCCATGCAGACTATATTATGAATGGAGTGACTTCTGTCCAGATCTTTTCTAATACCATGGAGTAACACTATTTCCTTATCCATACAGCCATAGGGTACATCAAGATCTCATTTAAGGCATATCCAGCACATGGGCCAACAGGTTAATGCAAGTACTTGTATCTGGAACATGCTGTTATATTTTTTGATACTTGTCAGCAGGGTGGATTTGATTTAAATCAAACCGATTTAAATCACGATTTAAATCACTAGTCTGTAAGGCTCGATTTAAACCAAACAACTTTTCATATTAGTTTTTTTTTATCCCCAGTTTAGGTTAATCATTCATATATGGAGAACTTTTCTGTTGCACTTAGTTTTGAGAACTGAGAAAGTAAACCAAGCGTCTGTGATAATATCTTGTAGCAGAGAAACTTGATTATAATAATCTCAATAATCTTACAAAAACACACAGAAGTTGATGGCATAAGCACATCACCCAAAATCTACCTTGAATAGACACGGTTGAGGGGACACAAAAGCAGATTTGGCTTATGAAATGACATATCCCCCTGAAGAAGTCTTCAACAAAATGCACGTTGGGGTGAAATTTGCGCCATTTTGACTATTTTAATTGTCTACGTGTACAGATGTGTACATCTGCAACATTGTGCATTGTTTCTGATTGATATGATGTCATTACTTCATCTTTTTGCACTGTCCCCTTGTCTATTCCAGGGGGAATTTTGGGTGATGTGTTTATGCCATTATCAACTTCTGTCTGTTGTTTTTGGGATGTTTTTTATGGAATTTATTTACCAAAACATTTAAACATAATATTTTGAGATCTCCTTTGGCTGGATTATTTAGGAAATTTTTTATTGTAAAAGCAGTGGTAGTCTTCCTCATGTGGGTCCATGATGCCTGGCATATATTCCAATATCTGCTATGCTATAACGATTTAAGAGCTAATACTGAAGAAACTCACTAGATGGATGAAGTATGCCGAGAATGTCTGGGTGCTTATATTTGATGGTCCTGATCAGGTACACTGCCTTTTCATAGAATCATGTTATTCCATATACACAAATATTGCTGCAGACTGTCATCACTGTTGTAATTTATTAATGACAATCTTCCCATTTCCTGTCCTCCATCTAGGATAGCAGCATTTATAACTGCAATACAAATGGGGAAAATAAAACATATATTATTATATAGTAAACTAATCTTAAAGGGATAAAGTCATATCTAAACATAATCACCTAGGAACAGCACTGCTAAGCATGAAGGATGCGAAGAGGATAGAATCATTTTGTACAGACAACTGTTTATACTTCTGTTCTATTTTTTCCCAGGCATTTCCAGTTTTAGTTGGAGATATGGATAACAATGGCAGTCTAAATGCACAAGTAATCCATCAAGTTACTCAGTGTGTCCGATCAAAGATTGCAATTCAGGTAAGATATTTTAAATGGTATATCCAAGAAGTCCAAGTGTCAATTCTTATGGTCACAATACTGGAGAAGGCTTCCATTAATTTCTGGGGAGCTCTGCCCCAGTTATCTTGTATATTGTTATCTTATAGTGTAGCTACTTCGGGTGAGTTCTATCAGCTGAAAAACTCACCCTGAAATAGCTACACTTAAGCTGGCCATACACCTTTTGGATCTGTCTGTCATATATCCTTTAGATCTACCAAAAACTATGAAGTGCCGGGTCCTCTGCGATTGAACACATGTAGACTTGATAACATGGTTTTGGTAAAACAAAAGGAGATCTAAAGGAAATCTGACAGAGAAATCTAAACGTGTATAGGGACTCTTAAACTCACCCTCCCGCCGATTCTTCAGTGCCTGCCCCGATGATATCACATATGATGCTGTATGGGTGGGGTGTAGGTGGCAACATTGATCTCCATATAATGGAGGAGGTGTCCCTTGTTCCCAGCATAGCTACGTATGGTTCCTCCCGGAACGCAGCTGCACTTGATGTGCTCTGCCGCTCGTGGAGTGCTTTTTGAAAAGGAGCGTCAAGTGTGCACAGCAGCACACACAGGACATTTTTCTATATTATAGTCTGTTTAGTCTGCTCCATGACTACATGTTAGTAGCTGTTGTCTTGTTTTTATTTGTTTGTATTTTATTTTTTTTGCGTCTCCCATTAGTTGAAAGCCCTCCAGAATCTCTGAGCATATCTAGGAAGCATATTGTTGTGCTTATTCAATGTGAAATTTTATTGATGATTTTCAATAAGATGCACTTTATAGAAGTGCATTGGGCATACTACTGCTAAAGACCAGACAGAAGTCTCCTGGTATGGAAATATAATATTTTTTTTCTGGTTGAATTTTTAAAATTCCACTTTCTGACTTTGGGAACAATTCCCCAAATTGTTGGAGACGTAGAGAAGGGTTGGAGAAATATTATAAAAAGGAAAGAATTGCTTTTTCGCTTGTCATTTTATGATGCATGAAGTTGTTGAATTTTCAACTTACATTTAATGTATGCAAGAACTGCACATGCTTGAGAAATATTTTTTGTAGTGTTCCCCCAGCTGTTCTCTATATCGAAATTGAAACAGGGCTCTCAATTGCCCTAAAGTGGATGCCACATCCCAACTAGAATATATATCAGAGAGAACCGATTTGTTTGTTCTGCCGAACCCTGTTCCCAGGATTAAGACCGCTTGGGGATTTTTAAGGCATTCAATAATATTTCAATTATTTATTAACGGTAATAAAGTTGCAAATAAACGACAGTTACAGTTTAAATCAATTCACATGTGTCACAGAAATTGACAATCTAGTACATGCATGGTATCTACTCAACGCGTTTCGCCAATTGCTTCATCAGGAGCATCATACCGTACAATTTATGGTCATTCTGCAAACATCTGTAAGCAATAAAACATCCATGAATTTGTGTGCCTGTGTTTATATTCGTAAAGGGAAGGTGGTTGTCCTTACCGATTTAAGTAATAATGTTATCGTGGCGTGGTCCAATTCCGGGCCCCTTGGCCTGTCTATCTCCGCACTCTCCCCCACCCAGGTAGGCGATCTGAAGTAATTGAGCACAGGGGGTAGTATCTAGAGTAAGTGTCGTATATTGAATTAGTATTGTGGTTAGCGTTGTACTGAAGGGGGTGGGTAAGAAAGTGTTCAGGCATGGAAAGATGTGGGAGGAGTCAGGGGACCAAAACCGGTCCTGCCCCCCCCCCCCCCCCCCCCCCCCCACTGGAAAAGAAGTTGAGGGATAGGGGTGTGACCACCAGTAGATCCTCTGGTGTGTCAAGTGTTGGGAAATATGTGCTGTGAAGGTGTCTAGGTGAAATAATTGTGCCAAACAGTGTATGTTCTGTGTATTGTGGGGTATGTATGTGATTGAGGGATGACTGTCTTGTCTAATGTGTAGGTATGTGAAGGAAGGTGATATGTGTAACTTAAAGTGAACCCCTAAGGGTTATACTACAGTGTATAAATGGTGAAGGGTGTATTGAGGGAATATGTTTAATTGTGTGAGAAGTACCCCAGGGACAGTCTTGTAACCAAAGGCGAAGGAGGGGGAGGGGAAAGAAGTGAGGATAAGATCACCAGGAGCCCCAAAGAGAAGGAGGAGCGGGTAGGAGAGTGAGAGAGCAGAGATTGTGCAAAACGTCCCAGAAATAGTGATAGTAGGTGTGCTGAGTGTGTGACAGGGAAATGTGTATAATTGTGAGTGAGAAAAAGGTGTGCACTATGTGTGTCATAAACCGGAGGTAATGTGACTCTAAGTGTCATGTGACCCCATCTGTGGTGTGACAGTGATGTGTAGGGTGATGCCTCCATGTTAAAGTGAATACTGCCCAGCTTACACACTACAAACCAAACAAAACCATAGATCACACATGTATATGAAGAATCATCACCTAGCCTACATGAAAGTAAATGAGCCCACCTCAGTTCTGTTCCAACATACAGTGGAGGAAATAATTATTTGACCCCTCACTGATTTTGTAAGTTTGTCCTGACAAGACTGAAAAGTCCAGAACAGTATCATTTCAATGGTAGGTTTATTGTAACAGTGGCAGATACACATCAAAGGAAAATCGAAAAATAACTTTAAATAAAGATGCAACTGATTTGCATTCATTGAGTGAAATAAGTATTTGAACCCCTACCAACCATTAGAGTTTCTGCTCCCACAGAGTGGTAGACACTTCTACTCAATTAGTCCCCCTCATTAAGGACACCTGTGCTTAAACTAGTCACCTGTATAAAAGGCAACCTGTCCACCAGAATCATCAATCAAGCAGACTCCAAACTCTCCAACTGGGAGACAAAGAGCTGTCCAAGGAGCGAGACAAAATTGTAGACCTGCACAAGCTGTAATGGGCTACAAAACCATAGCAAGAAGCTGGGAGAGAAGGTGACAACTTTTGGTGCGATTGTTTCGAAATGGAAGGGCACAAACTGACCATCAATCGACCTCGCTCTGGGGCTCCCGCAAGATCTCACTCGTGGGGTGTCAATGGTTCTGAGGAAAGTGAAAAAGATCTTTAGAACTACACGGGAGGAGTTAGGTTAATGTACCTCAGATAGTCAGGGAACATTCAGTCCCAGAAAACCATTGGAAACACATTACACTCGCAAGTGAGTTAAAATCCTGGCAGGGCTCGTGCAGGTCCCCTGCTCAGGAAGGCACTGTGCGGCCGTTCTGAAGTTTGGCCAATGCACCTGAATGATTCAGAGTAGTGGACTGGGGAGACGGTGCTGTGGATGGATGTAGACCCAAATAGAGGCTCTTTGGCATTAATACTCGCTGTGTGTTGGTTGGAGAAGGAAAATGCTTGCTTATGACCCTCAAACCCGTCCCACTGTAAGCAGGGGGTGCGGTGGAACTTTTGCTTTGGGTGGTGTTTTTTCTGCTAGGCCAGGCACATTTCGTCATTAACGGGAAAATGGACGGAGCCATGTATCGTGGAAATCTGAGTCGACACCTCTTTCCCTCTGCCATGGAAACTGAAAATGGGTCGTGGATGGGTGTTTCCAGCACGACAATGCCAAACATACAGCAAAGGCCAACCAAAGGAGCTGGCTCAAGCAAGAAGCACCTTAAGGTCATGGAGTGGTCCTAGTCGTCTCCAGACCTTATCAATAGTAACCTATGGGGGAGCTCAAGCTTCGAGTTGCCACAGGACAGCCTGAAACCTTGGTGTTTTAGAGTCATCTGCAAGAGGAGGGTGACGCACATTCCTCCTAAAATGTGGCGCAACTTGGTCATCATTACAAGAAACGTTTGACCTCTGTGCTTTTGCAACACACGGGCGGTTTTTTCCACAAGTATTTAAAGTAGCCAGTACACGTGTCGGATTGCCATGTCCAATCGATTCATTCATCCGTCGCTTCCGGCGATTTGCTCGGGTGGAATGCAGGTGTGATCAATCGGGCCAATTAAGCGTTCTATCGCTGCATACCACCTTGTCAACTGGTATTCCGGCACGATTTCCGGGACGATTCGTGTCCGATTTCCATCCGATTCCCACCTCACAAATGCGCCTCCCCCTGTTGTGAGAATGTGTGATAGAAAAAAACCACATGTTTGGTTCTCGTGACGGATCCGATTCTTTGTGGGCCCCCGCAATCGGTACGTGATCGGTAGGACAAGGTGGGTGGCTGCACACGGATCCGTGCACGTCGATTCACGTGCACGCGCCCGGAATCGATCGGCCCGGGAATCGGCCGGGTAATCGTACCCGTGTATGGGGCCTTGCCTTCGTCTTTTTTGTTAGAGGGTTCAAAAACGAAGGAGTACATAAAACAGCGCACGTTTGGCTGGTAAAGCCGTGTCTCGTGTAATACGCTGTTCTGGGGGTTCCGGTGCCTGGATCCCCCGCTATATCTATCCATGGGGATTGTCCCTCCCTCCCTAAAACCCCCCAGGTGATGGGGTAGGGGAGTGGGACAAAGAAAGGGGGGGGTGGGAGAAAAGGGAAGAGAGGGATCCCCGCGTTTGATCCTCATGTATACACATTTTGGATATACTTACCCTGCAGCACGTCTTGGCTGACTATACGATTGGACTGTGTATGTTGGAACAGAACTGAGGTGGGCTCATTTACTTTCATGTACGCTAGGTGATGATTCTTCATATACACGGCTGTACAAGCCAACTGTGGCTGTGTTTATGTACTCGCTCCCCTCCCCCCTCTCCCCTCTGGGACCCACTTATGTCCCCACGATAATAGTGGGCTTTAACATCCAGTGTGTCACGGGTGGAGGCTATCTGTAGAGGTGGGGTCTCTTTGTTGGTGGGGGGGGGCGGTTGGGGATCGCGGAGGATGCTGGTTTATCGGCGCCACCGATCCCGTTACCTAATGCTTGAAGTATCGTTTAAAACAAGTTTTGTTATTTAAAAATGAAAAATGTCTTCTAGCTATGCCTGCTGTCATCTTTTCATCATTAAAAGCTTCTACAAGCCAGTATAGATTAAAAAATTTTATGGGTAGCCTTTTAGAGATGCAGAGGGCCGCACAAAGATCACACTCAACTCAGTTGCCCACCACTGCTGTAGTCTGCCGGATGGCTTTACCGGATGAACAAGAGCAGGAACAAGAATAACCACTAGGTGGTGCTTACTGATCTCTGCATCGACTCCTGTATTCACTCCATCTACTGATTTGTTTTTCTGTGCATGCTGAGGATTACAAGTTTGTCTGGGGGGAAAAGCAGGTTTCACTGTAAGTGGCAACAGTATGTTATAGGGGGAAGAGATGCTGAAGTCCTAAATGCTGATTACAAACCAAAATGGCAAACTTGTTGTTAAAAATGTACAAGTAAAGGTGATAAATATACACAACTGAATCTATACACTGTTTATTGGCTAAATATATGTCTGCTTTTAATACATTAATATGCCACCTCATTAAGAGCATACCTTTCTAAAGACTTTTGAGTGCCCAAACTGAAGCCCAAAATCCAACTATTAATCTCAGTGCCAGCACGGCAATTTAACCTGATTCATACAAACATAGATCGCACACACACTGCATGCAATTTCTTTTCTTAAAAGATCTAAAATCACCAGTATATGATTCCTAATATATGATCACCAGTATATTGCTTCCTTGATTTGTGCATGTACCATTTATTGGAGCAAGTACTTTTTTCACCTCATTTAGGCCTATGTTGTATCTCAGTGCGGCCTCTTTCTGAAGCTGGCTGTCTGGCATTCCAAAGAATGGTGCCACCTGTGTAATATGTACAGAAATGGCCATCTGTTATCTTCATTAGAATGCTTGTGTGACACAGGAGGGGAATAACTAGGAAACAGGGACAGAGTTTTGTCACTCTATGTGAACAAACAAAATAAACAGTCCCTTTCTATTCCTCATTTTACTGTAGGTTTATTGTTTATAGTGGACTCTATAGCTTAAAACTTTGCTGTCTACTTCTTTCTTTTTCAGACCCAACAGTCCAAGTTTGTGAACTGGCAGGTAGACACAGAATACAGAGGGGAAGACTTCACAGCTGCTGTCACACTGGGCAACCCAGATGTACTTGTGGGATCTGGTATGGAGACTATTAGTCATTTTAGTTTAGTTTTATTCCATCACTATTATGCGTGTTAGGGTTGTGCAACAGCAAGCAAAATATTACGTTTCTTTTTTTCACGGGTCCTACCCCCTCCAATGTAGTGATCATTCTCTTCATACTTTTTTGACAAACTGTAGCATACTGGTAGCAGGAGGAGTATACTAGGCTGAATCTTGAGGTTTTTTAAGATAGAGATTTTATATTGATTTCCTACAAAAAAATTCCTTTCTCTAGTTTTAGAAATGTCTGTGCTTAATGTCTTATGTATGGGTTCTAAAGAAAAAAGTTTTCTGGTCTTTTCCATAACAAAACTCGGATTGGAAGGTGTTTGAGCAGTGCTTGTATATCACATGAATATAATTTTGTAGGTATTGTGGTTGCTCACTATCTTCAAAGCATCACTCCATGTCTGGCATTGGGAGGAGAACTTGTCTATCATCGGCGTCCTGGGGAGGAGGGAACAGTGATGTCATTAGCAGGAAGATACACAGGTAATCTTTTTATATAATTTCATATATTTATATGTATATATTTTTTATACTATTGACAATATTTCCAGTTCTCTTTATTTTTTTATAAGCCTTTGGCACTCCTATACACATTGGAAATGTGCTGGGAGTGGGGGGTCTGCTAAAAGGCAGTAACAGCATGGAGATGTAAAAAGACCCCAACTGCTGGTGTGAGAGAGTAGATTTCATGAGTCAACTGAGCCTTTTATGACTTAAAATAAACAATAACGTTTGGGTAGGATATCGAGTTGAATTTTAAGATAACATTTTTGCAATGTGATATGCTTATTAGTCCCTGATTACATGAACGGAGCAGCCTGGAAAGGGCAAACATTTCCAGACGCCTGTGGGAGCTCCCCCATATCAATTATATATATTATATATATATATATATATATATATATATATATAATGGCTACTTTGTTTGGGCAAGGCCTGGAGATCAATTTTACAAGACAATCAGAGTTTGTCCGAACACTGCTACATTACCCCTACACACTGATGGCATCCATTGTTGTGTTCTGGGACCAGTAATTGGTAAAGCAATATAAGACTTATAATAACTTGACCAGAAATGTGTGTGTGTGTGTGTATATGACAAATACAGGTGTAATTCCATATACCCATACGTTATATGTTAATATGCTTGTCAGGAGTTCACATTTAATAGTTTTTTGTTTTAACTTTTCTTGCTTTTTTACATTTTTCATGATTTTGATTTTTTTACAGCTCCAAATTGGACAGCGACGCTAACTCTGGGACAAGCTGGAGCACATGCAACATATTACCATAAAGCTAATGATCAGGTATTTCACAAGTAGTAGGTGTTAAATAGTTAAAATAAGTTAAAATGATCAGGATCTCTGTTCAGCTGTTAAAAAGGCAACCTGTGATACAGAAAGATTGCCCTACCCAAGGATGAACCAACCATTGCTAAAGGCCTATATACACTAAGCAGGCTTTTGCAAAGCCTGCATAATGTATATAGGTGTTATAGGGTGGTTGGTCCACCCTTGGATAGGGTGATCTTTTTGTGTATCTTTAAACCTATGTGGGTGGACCACCAATCACGCCAAACCCATGTTTTAAAAACTTGGCAACCTGTGGCACGTTTGGAATTATGAAATGCTGTAGATAGTTTGGTATATTCTGCATATTTGTCTCTACATCCATATATTCACTACCAGCAAAATAATGTGAAAATAGAAAAGGAACACAATTTCCCCTGTGTGTGATACAGAGGCGAGGGGACTTTAACGGCTTCAAAAAAATAATCTAGGTCGAGAATTTAAATAATTGTTAACAATAAAAAGCTTAATTTAATGTAAACATGTTCATGTATCAATGATATATTGACAGTACATAGGCATAAACACAGCAGTTCAGACAAGGGTTAAGGTAAAACATGAGATACAGTTCATCAAACTGGTAGCCACACGCCTGAAGCTAAGGAGCTTGATGTAGGAGTCCCTATTTCACATAGATCGAGGGAATAACCATCCTCAGGTGATACACGCCACCCCGATGTCCTGATGCGCACTCTCGCCCCAGCCTTGATTGCCAGCTGACTGCAACCTGTCGACTCCACACACCACAGTGGGTTTCGTTGCCCCGACCTTGGCATACCTTGACTCGATACTGACCTCATCTACAGTCTATGGCATCTTTTTAAGGCTCGGTCTACTGGTGTCCGTTTATGCTCTCCGTTCCGTGGTAGGAGTTGGCGGCTTGCACCCCATACCCTGCATGGTTTTTATCTACTTGATACAGGAATACACAACCATTCGGTCCAACCTCTACCCCCCTGAGGAAGTCGTCCAACGATGAAACGTATGTCGGGGTGGCGTGTATCACCTGAGGATGGTTATTCCCTTGATCTATGTGAAATAGGCACTCCTACATCAAGCTCCTTAGCTTCAGGCGTGTGGCTACCAGTTTGATGAACTGTATCTCGTGTTTTACCTTAACCCTTGTTTGTACTGCTGCGTTTATGCCTATGTACAGTCGATCTATCATTGATACATGAACATGTTTACATTAAATAAAGCTTTTTATTGTTACCAATGATTTAAATTCTCGACCTAGATTGTCCCCTTGCCTCTGTATCACACACAGGGGAGATTGTGTTCCCTTCCTATTTTCTTAATATTTTTTGAATGTTGGTTTCTCACACCTCCTTAGAGGGAGTCCCCCTTTTCCAGCAAAATGCTCCTTATAGGATTCTGCCCAAACATGGATCTGTTTTCACTTTTTTGTTGTTATTGGTGGTTTTATGTGTATTGTCACTCAATCAGGGTTTGTGTAAGCAATATGGGATCTTTTAGTGCTGTGCGCATCATAACTTTGCACTGTTATGACTGCACTGGCGATTTTCAATCTGTGGAATCGCTGGTGGGTGATCGCCAGGCGATTTAAAAAAAAAAAAAATCGCACCATTTATAAAAATAATAATAATAAAAAAATCATTTTATATTATTGCGGCCCCAATCACAAGCCATTGAAGGAAGTGTAAGTGGGAACAAAGCCTATCTGTGCTTGTATTTGTTGCAAAGTAGCTCTCTATTGTGGCTTGTGGGAGCCACTAAAATATAGACTAAAATATACAGTGGAGGAAATAATTATTTGACCCCTCACTGATTTTGTAAGTTTGTCCA
>CM070038.1:53749076-53763518 GCA_036250615.1 Ptychadena robeensis
GTCAATGACAAAGGAAATGAAAAGTCTCCAGCACAATCATTTCAATGGGAGTTTGTTATATTGTAACAGTGGCAGGAATAGCACATCAAAAGTTAAAAATGTTAAAAAAAGAACTTTAAATAAAAGATAGCAATCGATTGCATTTCATTGATTTTCGTGAAAAGTTTTGAACCCCTACAACCATAAGAGTTCTGGCTCCCACAGAGTGGTTTAGGCACTTCTACTCAATTAGTCACCCTCATTACAAGGACACCTGTCAACTAGTCACGTATAAAAAGAAACCTGTTCACAGAATCAAGCAGAAGCAGACTTCCAAACTCTCCAACATGGGAACCATACCACCAAGAGCTGTCCAAGAGGATGTCAGCAGACAAAATTGTAGACCTGCAACAAGGCTGGCTATGGGCTACAAAAACCATTAGCGAAGAAGCTGATGGGAGAAGAAGGTGACAACTGTTGGTGCGAAGTGTAGCGTGAGTGTCACATGGCAGAGCACAAATGACCTCAATCGACGTCGCTCTTGGGGCTCCACGCCCGCTCCGATGTACTTCAGCCACGCATCGCGGGTGGTGTTATTTGATTTGGACAAACTTACAAAATCAGTGAGGGGTCAAATAATTATTTCCTCCACTGTATGTCCCACTCCTTATAGTAATACAATGGTATTGATACTGTAATTAATGACAAGACTCCATTTCTTCTGTAGGTAGGTTTCATTAGATAATCGCATAATATCTAATCAACATATTACTATGCTATCTTTTGTACAGTCCTGATCAAAAGGTCAAGACCACTTCAAAAATGGCAAAGAATCATATTTTACATTGTTGGAGCTTAACAAGGTTCCAAGTAGAGCTTCAACATGCAACAAAACATATGTTGAGCATTCAATTTAAACTGAAACAGGCTGTTTTACGGCTGATCAAAACTTTAAAAAAAACATGAACTCAGTACTGAGTAGCTCCGCCGTTATTGTTGATCTTCAAAAATTCGTATCGGCATGAGGTGAGTGGGAACATTTCTCCAAGTGGTAAAGACGGCCGTCTGAAGGCCATCTACTGTCTGGAACCGTTTTACATTTGTGTAAACTTCCCTTGCCATCCATCTCCAAAGGTTCTTAATTTGATTTAGATCAGGGGAACATGCAGGATGGGCCAAAAGAGTGATGGTATTCTCCTGGAAGAAGTCCCTTGTCTTGCGGGCATTGTGTGCTGTAGCGTCGTCCTGTTGAAAAAACGTTACCACACAGACGAGGGCCCTCAGTCATGAGGAATGCTCTCTGCAACATCTGGACATAGCCAGCGGCCGTTTGACGCCCTGCACTTCCTAAAGCGCCATTGTTCCACTGAAGGAAAAAGCACCCCAGACCCTTATGGCGCCCAAGCCACTGTGGTGCGTAGAAAACATCTCAGGTGGGATCTGCTTGTCATGCCAGTAATGTTGGGGACCATCAAGGTAAAAAATTCTTATCAGAGAATTAGAATAAACTTTCTTCCACCTGATGTCCCACATTTGGTGCTCTCTTGCAAAGTCCAAACGAGCAGTTCTGTGGCGTTCAAGGAGATGAGGTCTTTGAAGACGTTTTTTGTTTTTGAAGCCCTTCAGTCTCAGATGCCGTCTGATGGTTATGGGGCTGCAGTCAGCACCGGTAAGGGCCTTAATTTGTGTTAAGGATCATCCAGTGTCTTGATAAACAGCCAATTGGATCCCCCGGCTCAGTGCTGGTGAAATTTTTTGGGGTCTTCCACTTGACATTTTTGTTCCATAACCCTCAAGATCATTTAAGAAATTGAAAATGACTGTCTTACTGCGTCCCACCTCAGTAGCAATGGCGCGCTGTGAGAGACCCTGCTTATGCAGTTCAACAACTCGACCACATTCAAGGGGGAGTTGTTTTGCCTTCGCCATCACAATGTGTGACTACCTGACAGAAAATGACCACCCCCCGGTATTATACTGGTAAAAATAGTTCACATATTTTCTGTACTAAACGTTGTTATTCATACTTCTTTATTATTTATGTATTAGCTTCAAGTAGGAGTGGAATTTGAAGCCAGCACCCGAATGCAGGACACAAGTGTCTCCTTTGCTTACCAGCTGGACCTTCCAAAAGCCAACCTTCTTTTTAAAGGTAAAAATTTTATTTTATTGTCAATGTGATTAAGTATTGAATTTTTGCCATTTAATTTTCTTATCTTTTTGCAATTGTTTAGATTGGTTGACTGAGCTATTTTTTCAGTCCTCATTCAAATTGTTTTGGGTATGATTTTTAAAGTCTTTTTTCTGCTCTGACAAATGAAGGAATAGTGTTCTTGCTAAGTGATGTGACCCTGAATTTTAATTTGCTCAAAGAAATGTATTTATTTTTTTTGAAGGTGCACATAGACAGACATGGCACTTTACAGTGCATACGGAAAGTATTCACAGCGCATCCCTTTTTCCACATTTTGTTATGTTACAGCCTAATTCCAAAATGGATTAAATAAATTTTTTCCCTCAGAATTCTACACACCACACCCCATAAGATAAAATGTTTTTACTAAGGGTATTCTCCAGGTAGTGGACACTTAAGTAACCGGCTTGACTTAAAGCGGACCTACCACCTGGGAGGTCACTCAGCATTATCAGCTCAGCCAATAATGCTGAGATCCTTGATTGTAGAAAACAAATCTTATTCTAACAGCTGGAGAGAAGCTTGTTAACAGTGCTCCCCCTCCCATTGCATTACGTCGCGCCTAGGCTCCCGAAGTGGTGTGTGGGACAGCTCTCCCAGCAGATGATTCCCTCTCTTCACAAACCCCCCCCCCCCTCCCCTACGAGTCCCTGCATCTCCGATAGAGAAAGACAGGAGGTGGAGTGGAGAGGGGGGGGTCAGTGTGGGTGGAAGTGTGCAGGAGATGCCAAGAGCCGAGATGCTAGCATGACATCTGCAAGCAAGTGAAGTCAGTATAGTGTAGGTTTTTTTTATTTTTTTGTGTAGCAGTTTCTCAGCATCTGAACTACTGACAGGTGAGTATTGTGTCTCTGTAATGTATGTCTGTTTTGAGTGTAAAACCGCTTTAAAATCAACTTGAGTTTAAACTCAACATTTTTTCCTTTTTTTTGTTGTTTTTATGTTCTTCCCTCCAGCATAAAAGATGTAGGACCGAGACTTTTTCTTGTCTCACTCTCTCCACCAATATAGATATGAATCTGGTGATGCTCCGCCCCTCCAGCATCACTGGATTCGGATCTGGCTGGCTGCTGGGCACATGTGGGCTATGGGGAGGCAGACGTCGGAAGTGACTTCTACTTTCTCAGCTGGCTGTGTCTGTAGCTATCTGCACACAACAGACAGATTTTACCAGGTATTATGTTCTTTAACCTGGGATCTGCTCTATTATCAATACTAATAAAAAGCAGATGACGAGGTGTTGGTCCGCTTTAACTTACAACCAAAGATTTGACATGCAACCAAGGTCAGAACATGTTTCTGCTTGTTGACCTGATGTATTTGAGGCGTATGCTAAGTACAGCACATCAAAATGGACCATCACTGCAATTTACAAAAGACTACAAGGCTGGCGTTTTCATGGAAGGTGACTCCTTTCAAATTATAACCACCTTCCATTGAATTTTCTCTGAGTACCTTCTTGCATTGGTGGTAGTAGTCCATTGTCCCCTTATATACTTCGAAATAGAGATTCTGCATTTTGTTTTACCTTTTAATGGAAAAGCATTTGAGTGAAATCTAGAAGACATGCAGAGGTAACTTTGGCACACCTTATTCTACCAGGTTTATTTCTCTGTGTCTAATGCTAGTCATTTTGTTTTACATGAACGGTTATTACCTCCTCAGTTTCCCTTCTCTTTTTTCATGTAGGCCTCCTCTCTCTTCCCCTTTAAACCCTTTTCTTTTTCTTTTATTGCAGGTTCAGTAGACAGCAACTGGATAGTCGGGGCAACTTTAGAAAAGAAACTTCCACCACTTCCACTCACACTAGCTATGGGAGCCTTCCTCAACCACAAGAAGAACAAATTCCAATGCGGCTTTGGCTTGACCATAGGTTAACATCACCTTCCATGAATGGGATGTGGTCTCCCCGCCACCTCTAGACATGTTGCCTTTTTATCTGCTTTTCTGACTGTTTTCCCCCCTGCCCCAATTTCTTAACATCCTTTCTCCCCAAAACTCCTGCCAGGCACATTTTTTAGAATCTTTATTTTATCATTGGGGGTAGGAAAGCAGTGAGGAGATGTTCTGATATTTAATGTAGGTACCTAGAGCGGTATGGCAGCCATTCTTGTCTCTTATTTGTTCCCTCTTAAGAGGGACCTCATGGTTGTTATGGTCTAAAGGAAGAACTAGACTAGTCTGTAGCAGCCAATCATAGTCTCGATTTAATGTCTAAATTGTCACATGGAATAGTCAGAAAATATGTTGGTTGCTTACATGCTGTTTTCTCTTCAGAGACTTAAGATCATGAGACCAACATATACTTTGGTTTGAGTGAGTTCTCTTTCTTTGTGTGTCATGTTCAATCTGTGAATCATAAGTTGTTCCTTCACTATTTTTATTGGTAATCTTCTAACCTACTACATTTTGAATGAATGTAATTTGCCTTTTCCATCTTGTCTGATGCTTTTTTTTTTTTTGCCTAGCTTTAAACTTCTGGTGGTAAAAAGGTGTCATGTCTAGGATGCTGGTCTGTTGTGGGACCTGCCTGACATTGTGTCCTAGGCCTTGTGCTGCTGTTGGAGGGAGAAGGAGGCTTCAGTTCTGCCTCCTGACTTCCCTCTGTAGGAGCTTGGATGTAAATCATGTTTATAAGTTATAAAGAGAAAAATTACACTGACCTTTTACACAAAACAGATGTGGAACCCAGAGCAAAGTCATGACCGGGCATGTACAGCACCAATAAAGTGACTTCTGCAACGGGAATGTTTTGCCTTTCTTTTGTTTTATTATAAGCTGTAACTTTTTTTTACTTGTTATTGATCAAGGTTCTTTCTGTTTTATTTATCACCGCATTCTATACATACCTATAAAGCAAGAAGTATTTCAGTATCATAGGTCCTTTATTTGCAACTGGAGTATGTAAGGTTAAATACAAATTTTATATCTGAATGTTCTTCTGTAGAAACAGCACACTAGCCAGTCACTATCTCTGATACTGGCACTGATCAGAAATTTCAACCTCCCCAACCCCAATCAAAAAAACGTCAACAGTATATGATTACAATTGTAAATAACGTGTAAAGCAGTGTTGGAAAACCTATGGCACATAAGCTGTGTGAGAGGGGAGAACTGCAGCCTATTGGTTCACTGAGCTGTCTGGTGTGTTCCTCCCTCTTCTGGTTGCACATGATGCCCCCACTTTCACCTATTACTGCCAGCTTATTAGAAGCTGGGGGAGGGACGAGCAGGAAGCCAAGGTAAGGAACTGTGCTGGGAACTGGCTTCATGCACTGTAAGTAGAATGTATGTAATGTGTGTGTGTCTTCCAGTTTTCTAGCTATTCTCCTGTGTCACCCTGCCACAAAAAATCTAATGAATACTACAAATGATCATTTCTAGGCATATTACACAAATGTGGCAACTCTCTGAAATGCCATGCAGCCAGCTCATGAAAATAGTGGCTGAAATCACAGTGCCACATGGCTATTTCCATAGAATAAATTTGTATGGATGCTAAGACGCAATGCCGTGCATTGGCACAAATCCCCTGCATTCTGCATTTTTGCTGTCACAACACATGGCCAAGGCTTGTGGTAGTAACGGATGTGGTATCACGGTCAGTTATTGATTAAAACTGCAGACTCAAGCTCTTAGGTTAAATATTCTCAAAACATGCTCATGATGTCCACAAGTCTTGGCGTGCCCATACACAATTGATGAACACTTGAGCGCAGCAGGTGACATCACCATCCTGCGCTCAAACGCTCACCGATCCAAAGTAGTGGCAGTCGAACCACCAACATGTTGTTATCCAGCCTTCCTTTGAGTGGGAATAATCAATCCTGCTCAAAGGATCTTGGTTGAACGGGGTTCTAACATGTTGGAAAACCCTGTTTGATTTCCATTGCTTTGGATGGCGTGCCTAACCAAGTCTTGCATGGGCATTTTCCTTGCAAGATATTTTACAATCCTCTAACCGCTCCTCATCTGCTGCTCCTCTCTGTAAATCTCTACACTGGCTTCCAATTGTCCAGAGAATTAAATTTAAAGTCCTGTGCTTTGCTTTTAAATCACTCCACACCTCCTGTCCTCCTTACATCTCCAACCTGGTACACAAATACACCCCTAACCGCTCCTCCAGTGACCTACTAATGACATCAACGCTAATAACCTCATCACATGCATGGTTCCAAGACTTCTCTAGGGCCGCTCCTACTCTCTGGAACTCCCTCCCTCGCCCCATCAGACTTGCTCCTACCTTTTGCCACCTTCAAAAAAGCTCTAAAAACCCACCTCTTCAGCTCCCGAGTGATCAGTGTAAAGACATGTGCTGAGTCACTGCTGCTAGTGACCCCTGCTGGCTGAAAAGAATATTGCCTTCCAAATCTACTGCATTAAGTCAATTGATGTGAAAACTTAATAAATATTTTTTTTTCTGGATTTCCTGCCCTAAAAACTGTGTGCGTCTTATGGTCCGAAAAATACGGTAAATACATTGACATATGATACACAATCACAAACATTAAGCCCTTCACATCAAACCCTAGAATAAAAAAGGCAATATACAAAAAATATATATTAATATATATATATATAATAATATATTTTTACATGTACAGTGGATATAAGTCTAAACACCCCTGGTAAAATGTCAGGTTCCTGAGCTGTACAAAAATTAGACCAAGATAAATAGTTTCAGAACTTTTTCCATGTTTAATGTGACCTATTAACTGTATCACTCAATTGAAAAACAAACTGAAATATTTTAGGTGGAGGGGGTAAATGAAATGAATTTAGAAATAACATAATATGGTTGCATAAGAGTGCACACCTTAAACTAATACTTTGTTGAAGCACCTTTTGATTTAATTACAGCACTCAGTATTTTTGGATATAAGTCTATCAGCATGGCACATTTCAACTTGGCACGATTTGCCCACTCTTCTTTGCAGAAACACTCCAAATCTGTCAGATTGTGAGGGACTCTCATGTGCACAGATCACCTCAGATTTTGAATAGGATTCAGGTCTGGGCTCTGGCTGAGCCATTCCAAAACTTTAGCCTTCTTCTAGTGAAGCAATTCCTGTTAATTTTGATGTATGCTGAAAGATGAAGTTCCTTTTCATGTTCAGCTTGTGCCAATATTGACTGGTGTTTGGAACTGTTCATAATTCTCTCTATCTTAACAAAGGCCCTAGTTCCAGCAGACAAAAAACTGCCCAAAGCATGATGCTGCCACCACCATTTTGGGTATGGTGTTTCCCTTCATATTACCCACCACACTATAGAAACTACCTTGCAATTCACGTAACCTGACAATCCTAAACACCAAAAATCATACTATAACAATAAACAAACCGTGCAAATTACAAAAGCTGACAATTGTAACAAATGTTTGCAGTAAAAAATACCCACATACACATTTAAATCCCATATTTAGATTGAGTAGATTAATTAGCTAAGGGATGGGAGGTGTCAGTGTATTAAGTGAAGCTCATAGATGCCCTAGCCAGAAAAATCTAAAATTTTAAAAGAAAAGAATATCCCTGGTTAGGTGGATGTAAGGATCTCCTGGTAGAGAACGGAGCCCACTAGAGCTGGCAATTGCGGGCAAACACATTAGATGTTGGTTTAAAAAGGGTCTTTATTAAATAGTACTAGAGGACCATCAATGTCTCGTTTAAAAAATCGGCAATTAATGGTACCACACAGGGTCCAAAACAATTGTCGACATCAATAAAAACATACATGAAAGGAAAGCAATAATATAGCCAAAAACATTTTTCCCACAACTCCGTCTTATTGTGATCAATCAGTGGTCCATTGATTCTCCAAATTAGATTAAATATAGAAAATGCAATGTCCTTAAAATAGAGGTGATATTAAACACTTTAGAAAGCATTAACCCCTTTACGTGTAACCTGCTAATTTAAAATAAGCCAACATACATATACATTCAAATACCGGTTTCATGTAATAATACCATTAATTATTACATGTAACTGATATACATATGTCATCTATGTGTTGATGAGTTAACAACAAATATGCAATATACTATATAAGAAACTCCCCCAAAAATTACATTCAATAAATGTAAAATTACTTAAGCCCCCCATACAAGCTTAGATTTCCACCCTGCGTGCACATGGGTGCACATTGAAAGCCTAAACTTGTAATTGGGACAGAAATTGTCCATCAAATCAATCTCAGCCATAACGTACATGTTTGTAATTCTTAGAACGATTTAATTACTTTAGATGAGCTTTCCCATCCAAAGTAATTGCCAGCACACAAAGGGTGCCCGGCTGATTCTTGGCAGGCCTGGCCTTGCATGATCACGTCATCACATGCGGTCGATCTGCTGGGAGGTCGCTAGCTATTTCGAAACATGAGTGGGGGGCTTTACATTTAATATGTCTGATGCAGTGCTGTACTTCATTCCCTAATAAAATCCAATAAACCAATTCTTAAAAATTAAAAAGCCAAGAAAAAATCCTAAAAAAAATTTAGTCAGCTTCCATCCGACAATCCGACAATATGGTCTTGCTGGTGTTTGGATTTGGTAGGGGTTATTACTTCAATAGCTATAGGTGGTCTTGTGTTATGTTTGTAGTGTATTGCTTTTGTGGAAATAGTGAATTTTCATGTTTGTAGTTTTATATCTTTAGTGTTTAGTGTGTGTAGGTGATGTTTTAACGTCAGGTTTGCTGTTTTCTGTAATAATGTAATTTTTACAAATATAAGATTTTTACTGTATTCGACAACTGTATTTCTGAGTTTGCCACTTATTGCTGCGATGGAGTTAATGGCTTTTGAAGCAGTAAGGGGTTATTACGACCCATTACTCCTTCCATGTGTTTGAGTAATCATTTATTTTTATGGTTACAGATAAATGTATATTCTGTATAGAAGATGGCTGCTTTGTGTTTTGGTTTTAAATCAAACACAAAATCAATACGTGTATGCCTTGCTTTAGATTACAATTTTTAAATGAATAATAACCACTGATCCAGAGCTAATTAACAAAAGCTTGCAGTCACTGTGTGAGCCACGCTATCCTCTCTGTGCTTTGGGTAAACACATTCTATCAGTGTTGGCTAGGTGGCCAGGCCAGCCAAACCTAAGCACCCAAAGCTCTGAAAGGTGGTGGTTACAATGGTATTGCTTTATGCAAATCTGTAACAAAAGAAATATGATTACCTTTAATGACTTCTCATTCTGAAAACATTGTTTGTCTAGCAATCATTCTGTCCCTTTTGCTCTAGTACTCAAATTTAAATATTTTGAAAATAGGTAGTAAAAAGAAAGTTAAAGTAAGCTCTATTTCTTTCTTGTGCATTAAGAGAAATCTTTGTATTATGCTGGCCACTGTAAGCCAGTACAAAATAACCCTTCCTACTGCCACAAAGGTTCAGGGTAGATATGTATTCATCCTGCAGTTCCTATCCATAGCAATATTTCATACTCTTTATTGCAAGGGCTGTATAGGTGTTATTACCCTGCCATGCTAGCTCAATTGCATGCATGATTATCCTCAACTTGAGGACTCTCCAGTTACACAGTTTCTCCAGTTACACAGGTGACTTCTAGCAGTCACTCCAGGGACCTCAGCAGATGTTGCATGTTGTAGGTCAGGGGCATTTGTAAGCCTGTGTATCATGTTTCAGAATGGATTTTGCATGTTTACCAGGTTCCTCATGACATTACCATTTGCCCCACCCCCTCCCAGAGTAAAGAAGTATTTTTCAACTGTTTTTTCAAGAAGATATTGTACTGAGATTCTCCTATTCATTTGTTCAGTGGGATCAAAACTATTTGCAACTATTTTTTACTTTTGCAACTGCTACTATCCTTTGGCCCAACTGTTTTAGGACTTTTTTTGCATTCTTCAGTTCTCTGCTCTTTTTTTATCCTGAAGGCATTTTACTTTTCTAGTGACTTTGACAAAAAGCACACAACTGTCCCTAAAAATAAGAATAGTATGAGTATTTTCACCAGGATCCATGATAGACTGGGATCTGGATTTAGGCTTTCCACATTTTTATTTTGTAATTAACACAAGATCTGACAAGTAACTGCCATCTGATGTCACATAAAATGCTATGCCCTTCTAGGCAGCATTTAAACCTCAAGAATTGCCATGTTTTTTTTTATTTTTAGTTGTTAAGGTTGGTTCTACTTCTCTGTTGGACAGATTTTGGATACCTCAGATCTAAAGTCTTGCTATGTCCCTCCATAAATGGAAAAGCAAAAAGGATTTTTGCAAAACATACCATTAAATCCTCTACTTTAGGTCCATAGGACATACAGTAAAACCTTGGATTTGGAAGTAACCTGGTGTCTTTATAAAATTTTTACTTATATTTTTTTATATACAAGCACTTGCAAAATGATTCTCTCAGTTCAGTATGTACAGTTGTGCTCATAAATTTTAATGCCCTGGCAAAATTGATGATAAAAATTTTCAGAAAATATAAATGATAAAACAAAATCATTTTCTTTCACTCATGGTGAGTGTTTGGCTTAAGCCATTATTTGTCAAACAACTGTGTTAACTTTAAATCATAATTACAACACAAATGACCCTGATAATAAGTTTACTTACCCTAGTGATTTGGTCTGCTGACATAGAAGGGTTAGAATGGATTTTTAAGCCAAAATAGTGACTGTTCTATAGTACTGTTACTGTAGGAAGGAAGGCAGAAAGGAAGGCAGTAAGACTATGTCTCTATGGTGCTATCGGGTCCTTCGGCACCCCCTGCACTAACTGCATTCCTTGGTGGGGATACCAACGGACCTGTTCCACATTACCTGCCTGCAGCACTGGCTGTTCCCATTAATATATTAAAGTCCCTTATTACACTGTATGCTCTGATCTGTTTTAAAAGTGGATACGATTAACAAATACACCAGGTGGTGCTATGTCAGTAGAGTAGAAAAACAAAGTAACCCTTCCCTGCATTACAAATGATCATACACAGTATTAGAGAAATATTTTTTTATTTACCAAAAACAAACAAAATTTGAAAACAAAAATGTCATTACATTTTCCTGTTGGATAAAATTATTATTTTACCATGGAAGATTTGTCACTGGGACAAAAAATAGTGATGTTTCTAAAACATGAAAGGCATATTCTTAAAGCTGGCCATACACCTAGATTTTTCTTTCAGATTTCCTTTAGATCTCCTTTTGTTTTACCAAAACCATGTAATATGAGGGACTTTCTAAACAACCAAGTCTACCTGTGTTCAATCGCAGAGGACCCTATACTACATAGTTGTTGGTAGATCTAAAGGATATCTGACAGTGATCTAAAGGTGTATGGCCAGCTTTAGACATTCTTTCTGTTTTTTAAAACCATTTGGGGCACTTGCCCTCCTGCTACTATTCTCGCCACTAAAGCTAGGCAAACACGGATAGATTTGTAAAAAGATTTGAGTACAATCAATCAACGTGCACGCTCACGTGATTGATTGTACTCTTATCTGGTTACAAACCCATCCTGTGTGTGCTTTCCTTCGAGCAGAATCAAGAGAGCCTGCTTGAAGAAACTCGATTGAACAGGGTTCCAACATGTTGGAAACCCCCATTCAATCTCCATTACTTTGCATGAAAAAGAATCTTCATGCAAAGTATAGGAACAGCCGCCTCTGCCTTCTTCCTAAACAGCAGTCTGACTGTCAGTGTGAAAGGGCGGAGTCAGCACTCCTCACACTAAAGCTGCTGCTGTGCGGGGAGAAGCAGACTGGATTTCTCTCCAGCTTGTAGCCCGTGTTTTGATTCACACAGGCTACAATCTGGGAAGAACAGTCCCCAGGATCCCCATTGAACGGGAATCGATGTGCCCATGTGGTGCACATTGATTTCCATTCAATTGATCCCGATCAATCACAGCGTGGTGATGTCACAACGCTGTGATTGATCAGAGGTTGATTGCATGGGAATTTACCAGTGTATGGCAAGCTTAACAGTGGTCATAAACTGTTTGATTTTTCTGTTCTGTTGAGCTGTAGTACTGATTGTATAATTAGATTGTTTGAAAATCAGACCAAAAGTGATGGAAAACAAGCATAAAATCTAAAGCCTGTGATCACACAGGTTGAACATTTTCAGTCAATTGTATAAGCATCTGATGACTTTTTAAGTGTTTTAAACTGTTAATGCAATCAGAATTTGAAGCATGGCCACACACTTTTATCTTCATTGACTATGTTCACATGGGTGTTTTCTGTGCAGAAAAACATGCCCCGTTGTTTATTGAGCCCTCTAAGAGGCATGTTTTTTCAAATGCTCATCGATATCACATCCAGTGGGCCTGTGTATTATTTTCACAGTAAAACTTCTGTTCAATAGGACTTTTTCACATAAGCAGTTCATTAACCCTCGGAAGACTGTCCTCTATAGAGGATTAAACATGTCAAAAGCACAGCAGGAAAGTACATTTGTATAGGATTGTCATGCTTCTCCACCATTGGGACAGCTCACAGGTATATAAAATGTTTTGACTTTAAGTATGCTTATTTAAAGAAATAAAATAATTTGGACACCCTTGCAAATAGAATCAGTAAAATACATGTTTTTTCTATAAAGAACCTCACTGTGTAAAGTTGGCCATAGACAGTGCGATTTGAAATGCGCAGACTATAAATCGAGCCATAAATTATTACAACGTACAAAGTATGGACATGTCCCTATTTTTTGTGATTGATTTAATTACTTTGGATGGGTACCAGCATCCCCATTCGAAGTAAATGCCGACACACAAATGGTGCCCGGCCAATTCTTGGCATGAATGTGGTCGATCTGCTGAAAAATCGAAGAAAAAACTATGACCGGCCTAACTGATAGGAAAGTGTATCTGCTTTCTCCCAACACAATAAAAAACCTTCTGCTGTTCTCTATGCAGTAACCTGAAAGAAGAGCAAAAAAAGCTGAATTCGGATATCAAAAGATGCTAAATTACATATCGATCACTATAAACCCAAAGAAACATCAAATTCTGTTTTTGCTCAGGTCTAAAGAAAAAAGGTAGTGCAAAAAGAAGACACACCAACAAAAAAGATCAAGAGTGCTATTACTGAAAATTTCACAAATGCTGAAACCATTAGGAGGTCTTTTTTGTTTCTAAACATTTTGCATGTCACCTCCTAGTAATCGCCTGTCCTGGAAAATTGCTGAGGAAACCTAAGGTATCTGGTAACTTATTTTCCAGGAATATTTCAGGACAGCAGGGTATTCCTTCTCTATCTTTCTATTTTTACACATTTGCTTAATTCTGTTCACTTGCTTATAATAACTAGGATGACAATGGTGTTCAAATTGTGAGAGACTTGTTTCCAATTTTTGAGGGGAAGGCTTTTTCTCTTGTATGCCGTTTAGTTAACAAGAAACTTTTTGGCCAATAGAAATTTCTGTTTATTTTTGTTGCAAGGAATGCACACAATTTGGCATCCTCAACCTTGTCCCACAACTGACTGGGATTTTACTGACCCTTTAAGCATAATATAACTAAGAAAGCTGAGGTTACTACAGGTTGTTATCCCTCAAACTGGACTTAATAGATAAACTAATGCAAACTCCCTGTGATCACATGAACACCCTGCCACGTCCCAACTCGACATTTATTTATCGTTTCCAGAGGGCAAATTCCAAGTGCTAGGAAAAAACAAGTCCACGTGTTCAGCAAATTCCACTGCTAATATAGTTGAAGTAATGTTCCAGCGCTATGAATTGCATGTTAACATAGGTAATTTTAAGTAGAAATGTTATTGACTCTGCAAGCACATGTGTATTTTCTTGAAAGAATGCACACAGAGAAAGGTGGTCCAACAAAAAGCATGTTGAAGTGTACACCCGCATATCTGGCCAGCAGAAAGTAGTTAGCTTATTAATAGTTTACTTTCTTCTTTGTTATATTTTTATAAATTTTTTCAATAAAGTATTTAACACTTCAGGCAAACAACCAAAATGTAACATGTAGGAATGATTGTTAACCTGAAGGGTAGGTGTTTCTAAACTAAAATTATACTTAGGTGAGCACATTGAAAATGTTAGGTGGCATACCTGCTGTAGTCAGTTCTGTAGGGTCCCTCCCATCTATTGCTACACAGATTGTTGCCCACTATTCTACCTTTTAAATTAAGCCAGTACAATATTCATATGGTCCGTTGAAAATGAAATGTATTGCTTCCCTGAACATTCGCTGGGCAAGAAGTGTTTGCCGGGCCAATTTGTGGACAGTTGCCTATAGGGATAACTTTGGGGCAGTAACTAGTGAT
>CM070038.1:53792486-53803145 GCA_036250615.1 Ptychadena robeensis
GGACAGATTCCCCCACCTGAGCTGTAGATCTCTGCAGATCGTCCAGAGTCACCATGGGCCTCTTGACTGCATTTCCAATCAGCGCTCTACTTGTTCAGCCTGTGAGTTTAGGTGGATGGCCTTGTCTTGGTAGGTTTACAGTTGTGCCATACTCCTTCCATTTCTGAATGATCGCTTGAACAGTGCTCCGTGGGATGTTTAAGGCCTTGGAAATCTTTTTGTAGCCTAAGCCTGCTTTACATTTCTCAATAACTTTATCCATGACCTGTCTGGTGTGTTCTTTGGACTTAATGGTGTTGTTGCTCCCAATATTCTCTTAGACAACCTCTGAGGCTGTCTCAGAGCAGCTGTATTGGTACTGACATTCGATTACACACAGGTGCACTCTATTTAGTCATTAGCACTCATCAGGCAATGTCTATGGGCAACTGGCTGCACTCAGACCAAAGGGGGCTGAATAATTACGCACACCCCACTTTGCAGTTATTTATTTGTAAAAAATATTTGGAATCATGTATTATTTTCGTTCCACTTCTCACGTGTACACCACTTTGTATTGGTCTTTCACGTGGAATTCCAATAAAATGTATTCATGTTTGTGGCTGTAATGTGACAAAATGTGGAAAAGTTCGAATACTTTTGCAAGCCACTGTATATATACAGTCAGGTCTATAAATATTGGGACATCAACAAATTTTTGGCTCTATGCACCACCACAATGGATTTGCAAAAAAAACTGCAGACTGTAAGCTTTAATTTGAGGGTATTTACATCCGAATCAGCTGAACTGTGTAGGAATTACAACAGTTTACATATGTGCCTCCCATTTGTTAAGGGACCAATAGTAATGGCACAATTGGCTGCTTAGCCATGGCCAGGTGCGTGATATTCCCTCATTATTCCAATTACAAGGTGCAGATAAAGGTCCAGATTCATTTTAAGTGTGCTATTAACATTTGGAATCTGTTGCTGTCAACTCTGAGGATGAGATCCAAGGAGCTGTCACTATCAGTGAAGCAAGCCAAAACAACTGTTTGGAACATAACTAAAATGAAGGAATGCACCAGAAGACCACGGAAAACAACTGTGGTGGATGATCAAAATTTTTTTCCCTGGTAAAAAAAAACACCCTTCACAACAGTTGGCCAGATCAGGAGGTAGGTTTATGTGTATAAAAGTCAACAATAAAGAGAGGAAGGCCAGATTAGAGTTTGCCAAACGACAGCCTTCAAAGTTCTGGAACAACATCCTATGGACAGATCACCAAGATTAACTTTAACCAGAGTGATGGGAAGAGAAGAGTATGGAGAAGGAAAGGAACTGCTCATGATCCTAAGCATACCACCTCATCAGTGAAGCATGGTGGTGGTATTGTTATGGCGTGGGCATGACAAAAACAGCAGGATGAATTCTGAAGTGTTTAGGGCAATACTATGTGATTCTCATATTCAGCCAAATGCTTCAGAACTGGACAGCGCTTCACAGTGCAGATGGACAATGACCCAAAGCATACTGCAAAATCATTCAAAAAATTTTTTAAGGGAAAGAAGTAAAAGGTTATGCAATGGCCAAGTCAAACACCTGACCTGAATCCAATTGAGCATGCATTTATCTTAATGAAGACAAAACTGAAGGGAAAGTTCCCCAAGAACTAAATAAAGTTGGGGTAGAGGCCTGGCAGAGCATCACCAGGGATGAAACCCAGTAATTGACTGCAAGGATTTGCAACCAAATATTAAAAAGGGAGTTTGATGTATGATTATTATTCTTACCCATTACAGTCCCTTAACAAGTGGGAAGCACATATGTTGTTATTCCTACATCGTTCACCTGATTTGGATGTAAATACCCTCAAATAAAAGCTGACAGTCTGCAGTTAAAGCACATTTAATTCCAAATCCAAATGTTTTAGAATTGTAGAATAGAATTTAGAATATATACACATATTTGACAACAGATAGAAAAATATGGTAAAGAGCTAAACCGTTTTTTTGGATTCAAAAGTAAGAAAAAAATGCTTGTATTTATTAATTTGTATTTGATTATATACTTACCTGTTTTTTTTTGTAGTGGACTTATCAAAGAAACAATGGAAGAATTGAGCAAATCTGCTGATGATCTAAAGAGTAAGGTTGGCCCTATGGCACAGGATGCTCAACAACGGTTCACTGATGAAATCTCTGCTTTGTCTGATAAGCTCAAGAATGATATGGAAGACACCAAGTCTAGAGCTATTCAGTACGCTGGAGACCTGAGATCCATGTTCGATCAGAACATTGAAGATGTCCAGGGAAAGGCAAGTATGTACATGAAGAAGCTGAAGAAACGCCTTTCAAAAGACAGTGAAGACCTCAAGAGTAAACTAAGTCAGTATGGAGATGACCTGAACAAGAATACCCAGGAGAAGTTAGAAAACGCTCGCAAAAGCGTTGAGCCCTACATTAACAACCTGAAGAAGAAAGGCCAGCAGCGCCTTCAGTCTCTTAAAGATGCCATGGATCAGGAAGGAAAGCAGCTGAGAGATCGATTTGCCTCAGTAGCCAAAGATGTCCAAAACAAAGTTAAAAAGATGGCCTCAGATGTGAAAAGCAGCGTGGACAAACTGTCAGATCAGATGCGCAAATGGTTTAACCCCTCTGTAGAAAACCTCCGTAACCAGCTTCAGAACCTGGCCAAGAGTTTGCAACCCAAGAAGCAATAAATCTTGACCTCCATTTCTGCATTTCCTGCCATGCTCTTAACATTTTATTTGTAACGCATATTATGGTTGCTGCTAACTTTAAACCAAAAGCTTGCCATCCAAGAAAGGGTATAGATTTTAAGCTACACATGTCCCGACTGTTAGTCTGCATTTGGATAACCTAACACCTTATATTCATTATATGAAGTGCAGTCAATTCCAGGAGTAATCTCCCTATATATTTGTGGTAGGATGTCTAAAAAGAAAACTTCTAATAGCTACAGTAGAAAAGCCACTGGTTCAGAAGCATAAACAGGGTTAACAATACCTCTTAATCAGCTCATTAACAAACATGAAAGTTTGTCTTTCCAACCTTATGGCACCTGCTGAAACAACTGCAGATTCAACAAGGGTGCCTTCAGTGGAACCACTATAGCAGCCATAGCAGTGCTATGGGACCCATATTCACAAGGGGGCCCTCCACTCCCGGAAGGCCAGGGATTGGAGTGACATGTTGGGATGGGGGATTGGGGGGCATTCAAAATTTAGCTATGCGGCCCAGTCATTTCTAGATACGCCCCTGGGTGCCTTAGCCAAATGACAAGCACTCAAACTTTTTAAACTGTATACAGGCAACTAGTAACTCCAAAAATACTTTGTTTGCTTTATGAAGACTGGAATGCTTGACCCTCATTCTTTATCTATCTGACCCTCATGCTCTAAGCAGTCTTTACATTTTTATTTGTATCTGTAGCACATTGGTTTCTAAATCTTTCTTGAATTTTGTAGATAAATACTATTTTCTTTTGCTAAAAAAAATAAGGGAATTTCCACTGTTGTTCCACTTATTTGTTGATAGAAGGTCCCTTAAAATTATAGGAACCACAAAAAGGTGAAATTAGAAGGTCTTCTTTTTCAAGTAGCTTAACCTAAATAGTATTTGGTGTATGACTGTACATCTTTATTACTCATTTCTATATCGAGAAATTGACATGTATTTTGTAATGCTTCCATGTATTCTCAATGTTTATGTACAAAAAAAAAATCACATGGTATATTTGTCAGCTGTGCAATGTATTTTATGTCATCCATTTATAAATAAAGGGAACAGCTGAAATACATGAATATTGTGTAAAAGGACACAATGCAACAAGGCATTCAATGCAATAAAGCAGAAATACAGAACCACCAATCAAGGTTACACTAATTAATGAATATCTACTAAGGCTAAGTTAACAGGGCCAGCCGCTCTCTCCTAACAGTTCCTTAACAGAGTTTGAAGGTGTTACACATTGTCCTCAAGGAAAGTGCATTTTACTATACGCATTCTCACACATCATGTGCTTACTGTAGCTAAATACTTGCTTACTAATGTTTCCAAATGTGTGGTTTTCTTGCCAACATCTCATCTTTATATGGTCCCTGGGGCACTATTTCTTTTTCTGACATAATTATGTATTCTTTTACTGTCATGAAAAATAAGACACTGTACCTCCAATGGCACAAATAATAAATTACATGTCCTATTACTAACACCCTTGATGGGGCATATTTCCTCCCACTGATATTTATAATAGTCGTTCTCCCACTGAGAAGGGATCCTATACTGCATCCAACTAATAACAGATGTTAGGTGATTTATTTTCCTCCAATCATAAACCATCATTTGATATTACCCAGTGATGAAAAGGTTCTGGAAAATTTAACTTAACATAATAGTATTTGGAAGCATTTCATATACTGTATGTTTCTGGTGTGCTTTCAAATGATGGTTTTGCAGGTGCTGCAACAGGTAAGAACTCAATAAGAACTTCTTCAGTTGTGCGTGTTGCATTGCACCAAACATTGCACCTTGGCACACCCTCAACACAAAGTAAACATGTGTCAAACTTATCACAACTAATAAAGAGATTGACCAAAAGTTTAATGGCTAAAAAGAATCCTAACTTACTTGTATACACGTCACACTTTTGCTGCTGTACTTGTATACACAAGATAGATCCTAATTACAGCACCACAAGAATTACCGTATTTTTTGGACTATAAGACGCACCTGACCGTAAGACGCACCCAGTTTTTAGGGCAGAAAAACCAGAAAAAAAAGCTTTAATAAGTTTTCACATCAATTGGGTTAATGCAATGAATTCAGTGAATGCAATATTCAATTCAGCCAGTAGGTGTCACTAGCAGCAGTACACTCTCAGCTGAACTCGTCATCCCCACACTGATCTGCAAGAAGGGGGGGGGGCTGTCTCCTACTGCTTTGCCGATCAGCTGTTACAGCTGTTACTGCTGTAACTGTGTCCGTGGGGACTGCAAAGTGATTGCAGTTCCCACAGACAGAAGAGAAAGATACAGATGGCAGTTCATCTTGCACATTCAAACTATAAGACACAGGCACTTTTTGCGGGGGGTGAAAAAGTGCGTCTTATGGTCCGAAAAATACGGTAACCTTAGGAAAATTGTTAACTTTAAAAATCTACATCTAAAATATGATGTATGATTTTCTGAAAGAGGGTTTATTGTTTGTTAGGAACTACAATCAACGCACTGGTATAAAATTTGCTGTGGTCAGGACTATTTATTATACAGTATATGAAAGAAGCGGAAGAGAAAGGTCAAGATACAAACAAGGCATATATGGTGCAGTGGTTAAGAAACCATTAACCATCACAATTGCTAAACAATGGATAGTTTTTTCTTTACAATGGATAGTTTTTTTCTTACACCCAGCTCTGGGTTATAGGGAGTGCTTCGATTTGATCATTTTCTATTAAACAGACTGCGCAGATAATACAGAGCACAAGAGAATAGTAATACATCCAATGCTTAAAACAAAAGTAATACAAACAAAATGGGAAATCAAAACGACATTGCAAGGTGTACATAACAAGAAGACAAACCATATAACAGAAGACATGGGTAAGAGCACCAAAGGAGAAAATGTTCAGGGTCTGTAACGCAGGCCAAGTGCGACTTCCCAACCCCCCCAAACCTTGTCGTACTTGGCAGTGGCATTTCTTTTCCAGCTTAATCATCAATGTGATAGTTTCAAGCCAGGAGCGAACCCTGGGAGGCTCATGCCCCTTCCAGTAAACAAGGATAAGCTTATGGGCTTGGAACAAAAGCTTTGTAATAGAGGTACATACATAGACATCCTCCATCAGCGAAGAGACGACACCCAATATACAAACCAAAGGGTCTGAGGGAATCACAATCTTGGAAACAGAGGATATATAGTCAAGGACAGTCGTCCAATAGGGGTGGAGTTTTGGACGCCACCACAGCATATGGAGGAGATCCCCATGATCTCTAGCACACCGTGGACAAGACTGATTCAAAAGCAAACCCATTGTGAATAATCTCTTAGGCATATAGTGGACACGCAGTACAATATACAGCTAGGAGAGGCAGTAGGCAACATTTATGGAGAACTTAGGCACCTACTCAAGTACCTCTTCCCAATGATCTAAACTGATGGAACCCAAAACAACGGACCACTTAGCAGGCACCGTGGAAAACTTGTCCAGCAGGTACTAGTAGGCAATGGAGACCAGATGACGCTGGGGAGGCGTGAAGGTAACCAAGGAAAGCATAGGAGAAGGGGTAGCCTGAAAGGAAGTAGATTGGGCCTGCACCTTGAAGGCATTTCGGAATTGAAGGTAGGAGAAGAGCATAGACGAAGGAAGTGAAAAATGAGATTGGAGGGTAGAGAAGGGGAACAGAGAAGCAGCCTATACGACTTGCGTCCATCTTTGAACCCCATGCCTTTTCCAATATTCTGCACAGGGCAAACCGAGGAATTCCCGATAACGCACATTGTCCCATATAGGGGTAAGTGAAGTAAGGCCAGTAACACCCATAAGGGTGATCATACGAGTCCACACCCTATGCATCAAGTAAAGGGTAGGATAATGAGAGACAAATATCAATATTTTCATTATTATGACTAAGTCTTTCCTTTTACTGGGGCTTGGCTGTCAGTTAGAGGTTTATTATTTATATATGTATGTACATTAGAAAAAGTAGAGGAGGTCACATTTGGATTGCTTCAGTTCCCTATATATGTGCGTAGTATAATCGGTGCGTAGTAAAATCATTGTACAAGAATGCAATCCCAATCTGGGTGGCTTTACCTTAAATCTGCCATTTTGCAAGCATGCACAATATTGGGACATCACGCTGGACATGCACACTAGGTTTTTTGTAAGAGTCCTGCCATGCTGCCATGGGGCCTGGACATTTTTGCTGTACCGGGCCCCATGATTTCTGATGGCTGCCCTGGGTAGCACTTCACTACAAAGGGGTAGAATTGAATTGTTCAGATTAAATTTCATCCGTTGCTGGAATGATGAAATTGCCACACCCTATTTTACTCTCCTCATCCATGGGTGGGTGGATGTGGCATTGCACGTCTGTCAAGGTCCCCCATTATTCTGTCTTCCCCGGGCGATGTGCGATATGGCCATCTGTGGCGCTGTCCCATCAGGGGTGGGAGCCTGGCTGGCTCTGCTCCATCTCTATCACACACAGAGACTGTGAGTAAATTCATAGGTATGAAAGAGCTGTATAACTCTTGTTAATTTTGCCCGCCCTCCCCCCAGCTATTTTGGTGACACCATGTTACAGAAAGGATTTGTTTGCTTGTCTGGATGTTTGCAGTGGTTTTCAAGTTCTTGTTATTACTTATTTTAGTTTAATAAATGAATACCTTAAATGTTAGGACTGCAGTAGATGATTTGTGTAGCATGGTAGCAGGTGAAGATCAACTCACAACAGCCACAACGGGGCAGCATAATGCAGCTCTGCCGGTGTAGAAACAACATTACTATTTCTAGACGTTAAGCAATGATGATTTATGCCTCACTATTACATCAGACCCTTGTGGTTATTACAGACAGAGTTTTATGTAGAAACAAACATTTCTTTATATCATATGTTCCTCAAAAATGTTCCTTAATCTATGAATAGCCAGACTTTTACTAAACACTATATTTATTCTGTTCCTACCAGGATACTTTAAAAAGCAAAAGAAAAAAGAAAACACTCAGCATAAAATATATTCAATTGATTGAGAAAAAGTAATCAAAACAGATCATTTAATCAAAAGAGCCATGACTGGTCATGTTAAAAAGTTCAGTGGATAGTACTCTGACAAGTTTTTTAGGTATTTCTATGGATTTGTATCTGTATTATGGAGCTTGCGCACAGGCCTTTGGAACAGAAATGGATATTAAACATAAGTACAGAAACATGAATAAAACTTATCTTTATCTCACAATGGTAATCTTTCCCTATTGTCATAAAGATTTAGGTGAGATAAATTGAATAAGAATTCAATATTAACAGAATTAGCAAAATAATGAACAAATAACAGGATTACAAAGTTTATGCTCAAGCCTCACTGGCTCCTTAAAGCTAGCCACACACAGTTAGATTTTTGTTCAATCGATGCTCGATTAGATGAATTTTTTCACCGGACATGTTGGAAAATCATTGTCGATTGTGCCAAAATCGTTTTATAATCGTCGATGTTTGTGGTGTTTCTCCTGGATCGAATAGATTCGATATAATAACATAGACCACTTCAATCTGAACTTCAAATGTTTCCATACCAAAAACGATTTTAGTAATATTTTGGAATCTCACCACAATCGCAAACTCAATGTGGGGTGTATGTTGATGCGATTAAGATCGATTTTCGATTAGACGATTGAATTCCTCGATCTAATCGAGCATCGATTGAACCAAAATTGAACTGTGTGTGGCTAGCTTTAGAGTGCAGCACCCTGAAGGGTGGTTGCTGTATAATGGAAAGATTGATTGATGGTAAATTGGCAGTTGATATTTGAGGGCTTGTGGCCACTGCTACTTTTTTCCTGATAAATAGGACAGTGTCCACTCTGTGTATTCTGTGCGGCATGCTAATGTTTCATAGCAGCCCCGCACGGTGCCGATGAAAAAACAATGGAGGTGTCTCCAAGACCTGCAAAAACCCGATGCTGCAGGAGTGCACCCTCAGCAGCGGGCAAACTGGCCGCAAGCCACACGTAGTGCTGGTGCACGTCATCCACAGTGGACACATGCCCATAATTGCACAATCGATGTGTGTATGGCCACCTTTATAGTCCTTTTCTATCCAGTCCTTTTCTATCCATCTCTTGAACTACATGGTTTCCTATTAGAAGTGTTTCAAGCTGAGTGGTACGATAACTTCCTATAGTGGGGAATGTAACAGGTGTGTTAAGTGCATGCACAGGGTACAGGAATGTAACAGGGTGTCTTCCAGTACCTCTCACTGCCATTCTGATAATTATAAACAAAACTATATATATTGCAGGTGGTATACGGAGAAATGCAGAGATGATCTGCTGCTACCTTCTTATAGATGAGGAGAGGCGCTGTAATTAAAATGAACATACTGCCATGGTTCCTATACCTGTTTAAAACCATTCCCATTTTCTTGGACTATCAATTTTTTCGAGCCTTGGAAACCGCCATCTCTGGGTTCATCTGGGATGGCAGCAGACTGTGACTGAGCAGGAAGCTTTCAACCACAGTGAAAGACAAAGGGGGACTAGCCATCCCCAACATGACCCGTTACTATCAAGTTTCCTACTTGAATAGAATAGTCATTTGGCATGTGCATCCCGCTAAAAAGTTCATATGTTTTGCCAATCATGCACAGTTGCCCCTATCCCTAGCTGGGATTACTTGGGTGCCCCCATCTGTCATACCTAGAGACATTAATACGCATCCTACACTTTGGATGGGGACTGAGGGTATGTAATGTAATTGCAATCTGTGGCAATCAGAGGATCAACAAAGAACAGGGAGGTCCGTCTGCAGCAGAATCTACCATGCAGAAAGCTGATGCAGAGGACCGTGCAGGAGACAGTGAGGAAGAAGGACCCCTTCTACGTATGGGGTGAGTACCACACACCATCTCCTGTTACTCATCCCAGTAGCTCACAAAAAGAGTTATGTGCACTCCTGACTATATGCATGCTGAAGTCTGTAGTCCATCAGCAGCCTAGGAAGCCTGTAACTGCCATGATCCCTCATGAACTGAACCCCAGTTATAACTGCATGTAATTACAAGCTATCCTAGATGGAGGACAGGGAATGGGCAGATTGTCATTATTAAATGATTTTATACAAGACCACAGTGATGATAGTCCGCATCAATATTTGTGTATGTGGACAACCTATGCTACAGAGACAAATTACTAAAGCAAAGCATATACAACCCTCATATGATTTTTTTATATTTATATTAGCGAAAATAAAGGGTGGTTTTATATGGTAAAAGAAATTAGAGTGTGTGTGCTTACATAATTTGTGTTTGTATATGAGTTAAGTATGTGTAATTCAGGTTAAATTACCATGCCCGCATTTTTAAATAAATAATTTGGATTTCAGTTTGGGCACTCGGTCTGTAAAAGGTTTGCCATCACTGACCTGGAGGTTCACAAGAGCACCATTAGTGCCCAGTTGTAGGAAACCATCTACAAAATATTTTCATGGTGGTACATTACACCTGCATTGCTCCACATTTTGTATCCAGAAACCCAAGATGAGTGCTGTAGATGTGAAGATGAGACAGGCACTTCATATTTTTTGGAAATGTCCAGTGTTGTGTCCTTTCTGGTCAGCAATACATGATCTGATTTGTAAAATTCTCTCTATATCCATGCCACTCACCCTGGATTTTTACCTATAACATTATGACCAATCGTATGACAGCGACCAAAAACTATTGAGTGTCACCTAATTAATCCCCCTAGTGGTAAAGATGGTCCCAACTTGTCCAGAGTTTGTTAACAAAACAAACCGGATAGTCAAAACTTACATATGGTCCTGAGAGCGTCGCCGATGATGCAGGAGGGGTGGTGCCAGATAGAACCTGCCACACTGAACTGGCAGGGGTGCACCAAAGACCTCCATGTTAATGGGGGGGGGGGGTTCGGTTTCCAGCC
>CM070038.1:53824415-53835660 GCA_036250615.1 Ptychadena robeensis
ATATATTTGCTTTATTCATATATCTACGAATTTGAAATTACTGAACTAATTTAATACTGCCATAGATTATGTTGGGAGCCCTGTTGGTATGGGTTTTTGGCCCGGGACCGAGAGCACTTCAAGGGGAAAGCAGGCGTTTAGACATTATCCCCCTGTATTTCTCTACCCCCCAATTTGGAGGACGAGTTATGCGGGGGAGATATTAGGACCGCGTGGGGTAACAGCAATTATTTTGGGGATGCGGGCACATCACAGGTGGAGTGGACCTGGAGGCGACATATATGCACCACTATTGCTGGTGCGGGTCCTTCTTGCGCCCCTAGTGACCCGTTCACCCTGTGTTGCTGGTACCACCGGGGAGGAGGAGAATTAACTCCTCACTCGCTCAGGAGGATCCAGACGCTCCGAGGCCCCCCCCCCCCTGGTAACCGATTCTATGTTCCCCTTCTCGCACCTGCCGAGGTCCTGCTCCTATCCTTTTTTATCTGCCAATTCCACCAGTATTCCTCCTTCTAGCGTTTTAGATCATTGCGTAGCTTGGGCAACCTACACGCAATACTAGTTCCCCGCCCTCTATGGTGGTCTGTGGAGGAAATTACCGGGCAGGTCAGAGGCTCTGCCAATGTTTGGATTGGTAGCCAATGCCCGACATGGCCGAGCGGCTGGCCTGCCAGCACTTGGGTGGAGTATGGGCGTCGGTTTTATGATGCGGATGGGAGTGTGGTCGGAGGCTAGGAGGACGGCTGGGGGCGGTGCCCGTACGCCGATTATGCGGTGCCCCCGCTCCCGGGGGCGAGGATTGATTAGAGGGATTAGCCTGTCCATCTACACGCCTAGGGCACGTTTTCCCTCCTCTCCACGCCCTTCTGGGGGGTGGCGGCGCCACATTTCCGGCGGCGGGGGATTTAAAAGTCCGTGGTAATCTTACCCGGACACACCTGCCCTTGGGAAACCACACACAGGGAGACGCACACCAATAGGTAAGCAGACTATACTCGTCATAAACCTATGTCTACAGGTACACGTTCAGCATTTTTGGCACCCGTCTAAATTGGGTACCTCATTCATTTCTAGAGGATCAACCAGGGATCCGGAGGATAGCTTTATCCCCAATCTTTCCCGATGTCCTAGACCAGTAAAGGTAATTACCACATCCTACGCCATGCTTACTCTGTGTACTGTTACAGCTATTTACCCTATCCGTCTCTTACCAAACATGACGTTGGCGATCACTTTCCACAAACCTCTCACATAGGTGCTTTATTTGTCAGCACAATTACGTTTCGATACAATTGTTGGTACACAGGGATTTTTGACATATGTGTGGGGGGACTTGTCGTTCTCTACTTTTTTTTTTTTTTATATATATGTGGAGGTCTAATGATTATCACGCAGTTTGGTGAGATATATTTTTAGTACCCTAGGGATTTCTTCTATACACTAACTTGTTTTATTTAGTCCTTTTGTCTTTTATAACAATTACTTTGATACTATCAAATATATTATCCAATAAAATATTTAATTATTTATATATTTATTTTGTTCACGGTGTTCACTTTCTGTATAAATATGGTTTTTCTTTATAATATATTATATTTATTAGACACCCATGTCATTAAGATATGCATGGTATCACAGCGGGTCTAATTGGGGTTTGACACACTCATGTATTTATTTATTATTTATTTATTTATTTATTTATTTGTTTATCTATTTGTTTATCAAAGCAAGGCACCAAATTGGCAAAATATATACACATATTTATACATATATTTTTCAGACACATCCTATGTATTTGATTAGGATTTGATCACCTATTTCTTGATGGCTATAAGTGTAGCTATTTATTTCTCTATATTCACACATAATGATAGAAACTATTTATTCACGCAGCATTTATACATTAATTCATTTCACAAAGAATCAATCATGACAATATCCACACATCCCTTTCACATAAGTCATAATCCAACACAATTTAGCGATTACATACATTCTTGTCACTCTTAAGTCTTCTTTCCTTCACTCACCTTTTTTTCTTTTTTCCTTGTTTTTACCGTATACTATTTAATGTCTCTGTCCCCTTTTTATCGTCCTTCCTGTTGCGTTTTTGTTCCTTTCTGTTTTGCTTGTGCGTTTCCCCACCCTTGTTAAATCCTCTATGGATATACATACATGTATACCTGTCTACTATTTTTTAGAATAATTGATACGCACATCACTACCACCTACTACCCTAACAGTGGAACTAAGGACAGACACGAATCCCCCGTTCCCCAAAATAGACCACGGGACCCTACCCCGCGTATGCGGGAGTTGTCTATTCCTGCACCCCATGCCTTGGCCTGAGGCTTTACCCTATTAACAGGAGTACCACCTGAACTCACAGGTACGCATAACTAAATTTACATTCGCACTTTGTCCAAATAATTGACACATTATTTTGGATATTCATTAGTGTACAATTTTAATGTTCAAATTCATAGATTTCATCATCTCCTGAAGAAGCGGTTACAGACCGCGAAACGCGTCGAGAACTATTTGATGAATATTGAGCGATGCTGGATTATTTAAATTTGATATAATATGCCTATAAGTTTGTGCGTTTGATACATGTACAATTATTTTTGATCCTGTAAAGTCTTACTTTGCTTGTACTATGTTACCTTGGTTTATGTCAGGTCAAATAAACCGTTGAAATCATTTTGATTGCCGTTGAAAAGTCCCATTTTCGTGTGTACCAGTCAACCGTTGAGGGTTGCCTGGACAGGGGTGCCACAAACACATTGGTCTATTACCATGTGTATTTTTTCTTTCTGCATACGATCCTAAGTACAGGATTTACATATAAATACAGGATTTACATATAGATATAGTAACACAGACAACCTACACAGGCTTTTATTCAACACAGAGCTGCCTGCATACGATCCTATGCCCTGCACATGCAAAGTTCTCTCACTGCCTCCCAGTATGACTCATGCACAGACCTAAAATAAACAGGCACACAAGTGCGCACGCACGTGCCACACTATCCCCAGCACCTCATTTAAAGAACCACACACCCAAAAAAAGGCGCTGATGGTTTTTACTGCAGCTCCACCAGGCTCCAGCACTAAAGGTAACCCTCATTTTTACTAAGACAAGTTCAAATCAGAACCCCAGGCTGTAGCCCTAATATGCCCTATGTCCATCTACTAATATAGGCTCACATGACAGCCCCAACACTATTAGTACATCCGATTGATTGTAATTTAGTTTTCTGTTTCTCTCTAAACTTTAAACACCATAACTTTGTCCCACTATATGATGTCAAAATCAAATTTAAGACAACTTTTATGTATATATATATATTTATATGTTATTTAAAATATATATATTTTTTAAACAGCTGAGATATATATCTCCCAAAGATGCAAGTAACAATCACAACTTTGTACACTTATATGCTATACATGTATATATATTTATTTATTTATTAATTTTCAATAATTGTTATTGCTATATGTATTGATGTGTTTTCTAATGGACTCTTACTCATGAAAATTTAGCCTTTTGCTACCAAATGTCATCATGTTATTATACCATATGTTCACCTCAAAAACCCCAAATATTACCTATTTCCGTACCCAACATTTCCTAAGTGTGGCACAGTGAAAACCTGGACGGGGGCTGCATCAGCCTTGGGACTTCCTGGGATGCCTATGCCTGTCAGATAATACTTTTCATCAGATACATCATAGAATCGGGTTGGCTACCTGCACCAATCTATGTATTTTCTGACAGGCAAGAGGTTTCAAGTCTTACATCCCTGATGTCCCTAATCTGTGTAAATGTTTGTACCACTTTTGGCACGAAAATCCAATGACGGGACTATAATAAAGTGACTATAACAGTTATCTAAAAATCTATGATGTAAAGTAAACACATGTACAAATTAGCCAATCTTAAGTTAACACTTGATTTAACACTGTTTAGTTTTTAGCAGGAATTTCAGATAAAAGCGAGGTCAATGAGTATAATATGGTATTCATTGATTGAACAAAAGTTTGTTTAGTTTAACTCCCACCCACCTCATCCTTCACACCTTCCTTGCCACAATAACATTTGTTACTTCAACTTTTACAACCCCTCTCCTGTAATCCTAAAATGAACCCTACATAACCATAACTCTAAAGCTAGCCACACATGGTTTGATTTTAGCATTCAATCAACGTTTTTCGATGAAAAATTTGATCGATTGAAAGAAAATAGTGTTTCTGCCCACAGAGTACAATTGACAATTATTGATCGATTTTCGTCAAATCATCGATTGAATCATGACCAGACAGGTTGGAAATTTTGGATTGTACAATCATCAAACTACATTCCTTGTGGCTACTTCCCTTTAACACATCATTTCCGATTGAAACTAAAATCGTAAGAGGAATTCAATCGACGATTTTTGATTACTTCGATGAACTTTTCAGTTGAAATTGAACAATAATCCATTTTTTCATCGAGCTACAAAATCTAATCTATCGATTGAATGCTAAAATTAAACCATGTGTGGCTAGATTAACACAAGTGCTCAATCTCTTTATAAAATTCCATCACCTACGTCCTGGTGTCAGAATCTCTTGCTTCAGCTAAATCAGTAGACTTTAATAGTGGATCGCCTGCTTAGGTATTCTTTACAAGCTTAGGACAGGTTTTATGTCTGTTGTCAGTCACAGATGGCTTCTCTGCAGGGAATAGGATCAATCACACTGGGTAGCATACAAAACCAGAATTTGTAACAATGTATACTGGTTTCAAACTTTAAGTGAACTCCTAGCAAGATTATGGCAAGCTATTTGTTGCGGTATTTAAATGTAAAAGTTCCACACATGGACTATTTATTATTATTTTTCCCTCACCCTATGAGAGAAAAGGGTAGTAACTCTTCTGGTAATTGTTAAAAGGGGGCATGTAATGGGGAGGAGCCTAGGGACATAAGAAGATATGTGTCTGTAATCACAGGATCAGAAGCTATTTGTCTCCTAACAGGTGAGTGTTCTGAATCTCAAAACTGTAACCAAGGCATGGTATGTTGACTGTCTGAGTCTTCTGCACTGAATCTATTTAGAATTCTGGACTGGAACCTTTTATATTGTTCTATATTATAAACTAAAACTGTTATATTAGTTCTATATTATAAAACTTTTTATATTTACTATTTAACAAACAGATTATATTTTTTCTGACTTTTCTTGCATCAATGGCAAGATCATTTTATTTTAATCATTAATGCCATATGGTATATGACAATAAAATGTATGCTTTACTATATTATTGTCACTTTTTATGTACGCTGATTCTGAAATGTTTTATTGTATTAGATAGATTATGTTACAGAGTATTACTGTATACTATTTAGTTTATGTCCTATATTATGTTTTATTGTATTGTAATATATTAAACTTAGTCATAAAGTATAAACCCAAAAGGAAAACAATATGGAAGTTATTTATCATCTGCTAGAAATAGTAGCTTATTTTTGTAATGTCTGTCATTACTGTTTTATAAAAACAAGTGATATGTAATGATAATGGAAGAAGAAATGTAAAAAATATGTCTATTTGTTGAAGCCTAAACAACATCATAAATGTTATACAGGTCATGATAGTTACAGGAAAGTTGGGTAGAATTGTAAATCTATTTGTGTAGGCTAAAGTTTTAAGTCAAAAATTGGTATGATCATCTCTGAGGTGATATATACAGTCTGCACACAGCATTACTGTGGCTCGATTACACTCTTTGCACAGATATTGTGTGATTTTATTACAGAGTGGATACTTATAAAAATCTTTAGATTGAGCTAGAAGTTAGTAGTTAGCACAAATTTAGTGCTTAGGGAAGTTTCCGGGCTAGACTAGATTAGTGTTAAAACAGAATTGCAGTCTTGCCTAACCCCTAACTGTATAACCCCGTACAACAGTACAACAATGTAAATTAGAGGAAGTATTTGCTATATATAGATTGGTTTAACTGTGTTCAAACAGATTAGTAGATGTGAAAATAACATTCTCAAGCTGAATGGATTTGTCATCCAGGAGCAAAGACATTTTTGAATGTAATTGTACAGGGATTTCCATTAGTTCTCCTTTATTATGGTAGTTAGTGAAATTATATGCATTAGTGATACATTTTTAAACTGCTAAAAGTTGCAGCCAGACATTAAGGGCTTGAGTGTTGCAGCACTCGGGTACTTTATGTCTGCTTGTACTATATTTGGCCATTGCAGGGCATAGTAATCTGCATTGCCACTTGTCAGTCATTCAATGAGTGCATCTAGTGTACTGTCAACTTCAAGTTTTGCCTTGAGATGGGCAACAAATTTTCCTTGTAATGTTTGTGTCCATTGAGTAATTGAAATAATCTCTCTACTCTCTATCTAGGTGTGACCGCTAGCTGTGGTGAAGATGAAGCTAATCCTTGCAATCTCTGTGCTGATAGTTGCTCTCTCTGTGTTAGCAGGTATGGCATTATTATCAGCCTCATACAATTGTAGGATGAAATAATTTTTAAAAAATCTAGACTAAGGTGTAGTCCAAGGTAGAACATGGAGCATTGAAAAGACCTTTCATATTGTTTTATAAAATGTTTTACATGTTTGGTCACAATAAATAAACACAATGCTATTTATCTGTACTATTTGCAAATCCAGCTTTTAACACATGAACATTTTGATTTGATCATTTCTCTGTAATTAAGCAATGCAAAGAGTAACTACATTTGTTATATTTTGATTTCTACGTTTAAGGGCCCAGCTCTGCTAATGCGGAAGAGTCATCAGAGAGGGATAAGATAGACAGTATTAAAGAGTCAGTAAAAGGATTTTTTAACAAAGCACATGAAAAAATCAAGAATGTTTATGAAGAAGCTCGTACCAGTGAATTTGGGACCAAGACAAGGTACAGTATCTAACCCTTTTCATTGTATTTATAGAACTGCTGCCCAATCAAAAAATTTTCAGTTATCCCTGCACACATCATTGGTGAGGTTGTTGAATAAGGTCACCACCCATGTTACAATCTGATCAAATTGTGAACATCAACCTTAGTTTTACCAAACTATTTGAGGGTCTTTCTAAACAATCCAACCAGTCTGTATTCAATCAGGAAGGGAGGCCCTTCCATTACATAGTATTTGGTAGATCTAAAGGAAATGTAAAGGAATGTCAAGGTACCAGAGAAGGATCAAGTAAGGCTAGCCAAGCAAACATAACTTTTTTACTGTAATCATCTTTAAATATTGTCCTTCAGTCTAATATTGATCGATGCTGGTCGATTGTTCGAAAAATTGATGAATAAGGAAAAAAAAACACCCTGTGTAGCAATGTCACTTGGGGTGCTGAACACTGGTGCATATCATTGTCGTAATCAGAACTGGTTAGACCAGAGGCAAGGCTTCAGTGCATGCCTGTACAGCAGTCCCAGTGTTCCAAAAAAAAAAAACCAGATTGATGGAAGTGTCCAATACCTAAGGACCTTCTTCTAGATAAAAGAAGTAGGAGTAGGAATATTCACCTTCAGGAGTGTGCAAAAGTGTGTGTTTCTGTGTATGGATACTACAGTCATCAGTGATTACATAAGGTACATGGGGGCTGCATGCTCTTTTGCCTTTATTATCCGACAAGCAAGTCATCCTAAAGGTAGCCATACACAGGCCGATTCCCGCCTGATTTTTTCAGCCAATCGACCGCCGTGCGCGTTTCCTCAGATCGTCCACACACAGGGTGCCCATCGATCTGCTGAGCGACTGGCTGCAGTGTGATGACATCATCACTCTGCAGTCAGTCCGTCATCTATCGAGGGAGAATCGGTTTGTGTATGGCTACCATAAGTGTGGCTCAGGGTTAAAATCTACTGAGCCACACTCGGATTTACAACCAAGGGGGTTAATGCAGAACCACTTTGCACATATAGGGGAAGTTCATTATATTAATTTATGTTTGATAAAAAAAAACACAAATCCATTATCAGACACCCCTATGTCATAGGGTCTGGCAAGCTTGGTAAGTGGGGCTAATGAATAAATATACCCTCCTCCAAGCAAAAGTAGGGCCCAAGACAGACCTGGTTGATCAAGTAAGGGGGTGACAAACATGCATCCCCCTCCTGAGTACAACCAAGCCCAATGTGATAACTCATGAAGGAGTTTTTAAAGAAAAAAAACTTGAGTAAAACGAAAATATTTTTAATATATCATTGGTTTCTCTTTTATTTCAACAGGAACTGGTTTGATGACATTGGCAAGAAACTGAAAGAAAAATTCTCCAAGAAATAAAGCAAATTAATGTTTGATTCTGGTCCTGAGAGGACTGCATATCATATCAAGTGCTCTCCAAATATTGTATTAATATTCTCTGTTGGAGTAGATCTAGAATTCTATGATTCATAACATACTAATAAATAATGTACCACAAGCCTTCTGAAAACTTTACTTGCAGTTACCATAGACAGTTTAGAGTTAGGAATAAAGGCAGATTTCACTATTGGAGTATCCAAAATTCTTACTCTGCTCACCAGACTCTGTACATAAAATGTGAGTTTTAGGTGGCCCAACGCTTTCAATATGTTATCATTGTTATGTTAGATGTTAACAGAATATGCATTTTGATAATAAAGTAATTTAATACAGTAATGTTAATCCGCTATTAAAGCTGTGTTGCCTTTGACAGAAAAAGCCTGTGTCATTTATTACAGTGTAAAGTCTAAACATGATATTGCTGGAATCCCTGAAATACAAATATGTTACAACATAAGGATACCAGCAGGAACATATTTTAGTTGCTTCTCTATGACTAGGGGCTTGAAGACTAAAGGTGCCCATACATGCATAGATATGGGCTAGCTTCATGGCCTCTTTGAGGGCCGTGCTCTCACGGCCATCTATCTGGCCCATATCTTATGCGGCCATTCCTGTTGAAAACAGCGATATCGAACATGACCGTTGAGCTGGGAACACACAGTTTGATATAGAAGCTGTTCGACGTCATCGTGCTGCTGCCCGATATCGGAGGTCTCCATGCAAAGCAATGGATATCGACCTTGGTTTACGGTCATGTACGATATCCCAGTTTTCGAGCGTGATTTATTGTGCCCGCTCAAAAAAAGGTATGGCTGCATTCAATTTGGGCCAGGAAGACGACAATGAGTGCATGGCGCTTGAAGTGGCCATTGATTTGACCCATATCTATACGTGTGTTCCCTGCTTAAATCAAGGTCTATGTCAATTGCTTTGGATGTAGACCTGCAAAGCACAAGTTGTGCGGCAGGCTTCTCCTCACACAGGACACAGCCTACAAGGTGTGATCAGCTCCCTCCTGTGTGAGGGGAGGGTGACAGGGGAACTGTGTCTGCTCTCCTGGCTGTCTGCAGCTCCCAGCCAGTGAGAGCAACACCGGCAGCAGCTCTCACATTGTTTGTGGTGGGTCTTGTTTCCACTTGGGTGATCTCCCGTGATCCTAATCGCGGGCAGAGATCGCTCAAGATTTTTCTCGCCTGCTCGCGCCCATAGAGAATGAATGGAGACGCGTTTAAAACTTATTTTAGACGCAGTTTTTTGATCCGCAATCCCATGGTCCACAATCAAAAAAAGCTGTTGGGCTTTGACTGCCTGTCACGATCTGGTCCACCACCTGCTGAGATATGTCGACGGGGCGGGCTGGATCAGTGTTATGTGTGGCCCTTTACTGATGCCGAGGGCGGCACTTGTGGCCCCCTATATCAACTTAGTTGCCCACCACTGGCCTAAAGCTATCCATACAATGGTCAACTTTTGCACAACTTTTTCCAGTCTATTAATCGTACCATCACACAGTGTAAAAACACTATTGATTCCTTTACTTGGTTTGGTGTGCATGCTCCATAGTATGATCGCATACAAAATGATCAAAATATCTTGAAAAAACATCAGATACTTTCCCAGCCCACATCGTCAGTGATGTGGACAGGGATGCAGTGAATGCAGGAAATTTGCTGCAATCGGGTACGGGCAGAACGCTAGGGAGGTTAAGTCGATCGAGCGGAAATATCAAACCGTATATGGCCACCTTAAGGCTGTGTATCCCCTACTTCTCTTTCCCCATGTTGGATGCAGAGAGAACACATTCTCATAGCAGAACACTGATCAAAAGAAAAGCCACGTCTGAACAGCATAGATGCTTTTCTGCTGCTTTGTAATGCTATTAATAGGGATAACTGCCTTCAAATCGGGAAGTGGTATAAGTGGTACAATGTAATCTGCTGCCATAGCCTGACTGGTCTAGACCTACAGCAGGAGTATTTCAAGCACATATGCGTGGCTTTCATTACTGCCTCCCAAAGTGGGCAGAAATCCCAGCAACTGGAAGAGTCAAGGCCCACTGAGCATCCAGGCAGATGAAAATCCTTCCTGGATTATGGCCCCAAAAAACAACAACAAGTCAAACAAAACAAAATTACTGGTTATAACAAATGTGTCCCTTATAGTGCGTTCACTTTTCAAATGGCTGTACTCACTCCCACAATGTTTCAACTAGCTATCTAAAATATAAAATTCCTAAAAAACAGTTACTGATAGTCGCATTATCAAGACCATTTGCAAGTCTCAGAGTGCCTCCAATGTTCTTCCTTTGACAATGTCCTAAATTTGACATTTTCAAGGTTACATGGAAGTAAATAAATGTAGTTATACATTGATGGTTTATGTAGTTTGAACAACATTTTAGATATGTAAGGTTGGGTTCGAGGTCCATTTGTCTGAGGCAAACTTAAAGTGAATACTTAACCAAAATGAAAGTTAACATTATCAACCATTTTGTTGGCAAGGTAGACAACCTTCAAGTCATATTGCCTTTTTTGTAATCACTATCTAATGCAGATGTGTCAAGTTCAAATACATAGTGGGCCAAAATGTAAACCTTGGAAAAAGCAGAGGGCCAATGCAGGCGGACACACAGTTGCATCATCCTTGCTTTGCTGTGTTTTAGCGTACTCACCACTCCTCCTTACTCCCTCCCTATATGTGGCAGAAAGATCTTCTTTCTTAACGCCCCCCCCCCCCCCCCCCCCCCCCCCCCATCTGCTATACTTACAGAGCTTCTGTACTTCCCTATCAATCCCAGCATGCTCTGTGCAGCTCACTGTGATGTTGTTAACGGGCAGAGGGGCTGCAGACAAGCCAGATCTATCAGATGTGCCACATCTACTGGGGGCTAAAAATATTTGGTTGGCAGGCA
>CM070038.1:53843011-53869278 GCA_036250615.1 Ptychadena robeensis
GCCCCATACACCAACTGAGGGCCTTTCTGGCCACTGCTATCACTAGCTGTGTAATCACTGATGAAGGTTGTGCGCAACTACCCATCATCTTTCTTAGCCCATTAAAAAAAACACTATCTTATCTTTCTTTTTGTAGATTGTAAAACTTGTTGCCTTTTCGACCCAAACTTATGAAGAAACCTAAAAGGTTTCAGATAATGTTGGACCATTTCTCAATATCCAGCTTTGATCATTCCTTTTGCTTGCTTATCAAATGGTCTGACAGGAGGGTTCAAAGAGCAAGTTTGTTATTTGCTAAGCCTTTAGCCTCTGCAAACAAAGGTTTTTGGTTTTATTTTGCAAGATTTCTAAAGCGCACAGCACACAGGGTAGTGATATACTTGTAGTTGACAGTTAAACCAACACGCACAAGCTGTACACTATTTTCAGAGATAATAGGGATCTCATCTAGAACATTCTGCATGCATTTAAATGCATGTAGTGCTAATGAGAAAGCTTAACATATGTGATAGATAGCTTATAGTAAAAAACATGACACCTTCAAAATATCTGTCCTCAAAAGCAATTTTTTGACTACTAGGCTAAACTGCTTGCAAGCACACCTTGTTTCCCACACTAATATCTTCACAAGAATGCAACGCTCATTGCAATGTTCTACTACCTACCTGCTATCTTCTTTGCCCAAGACTTAGCCACATGCTAAGCTAAAGCATGACAGAAACCTCCACGACCTGGACCACTCTGCATTCTCTGACTCTCTATCTTTACTTGCCTCCACTATCTTTAATCTCACAACCATGGGCCAAGCTGCCTCTCACTATAATCTTTCTTTCCAATCAGTTCTAAATAAATTTGCCCTTGCAACCCTTAGTTCTCCACGCCCACTAACCCCCTTCCCTGGTGCAGTAAGCACACCATCAGACTTAAAATTTCTGCCAGCCGCACTATACCCACTCCTTCAATCCTATCCTCTTGTAACTCTTCGCTCACCTCATTTCCCCTGTTTACCTTTTTGCTTTGCTCCTCTCTTTCCACCACTTTCCCACTTAAACTGATACCAGCTGACCTACTATAGACCCAGTCTACCACCCTTACCCCTGCACTGACTGAATTATTTATCCTTCCCCTCTCCTCTGGTATTTTCATCATCCTTTAAAGGGTGCCCTCCGATGCTGTGAGCAATGGAGAGCAGCGTGATGGCATCATCACGTTGCACTCCACCGCTCATCTGTCGGCCCCAACTCGTTAAGTGTGTGGGGCCCTTAAGGCTGCTTATGACTTGCTCACAGCCAAGGCAACTTTTCCGTGCTTCTTCTGCTGGGTCTCTCCTCTGTCATTGATATCCAAATCTACGTATCCACCCCTGTTTTTACTCCCTCTGTCCTGGACAATATCTCTAAGTGCCTATCAGCCATCTCTTGATGTATAGCTGACAGATTTCTTAAACTAAACCTAAGTTAATTGGAAATCATTATCTTTTCCCCATCACTTTCTACTCCTCCCCCCAACATCTCTTTACTCATCACATATAGAACATTGCTAGATCCTGGTTTTTGTTGGTAGCTGAAAAAAGCTCAAATTGTGGCGCCCATTTCTTGATTTCTTGACTACATCTGTTACTTCTTCAGGATGAGAGTTTGCTAAATGGTCTCCTGGACCAATGCATTTTGTCAAGGCAAAATGGAGACCATTTAGCAAATTTTATCCTGAAGTGACAGATGTAGTCACGATTCATGCATATCCTCTTTTCTTGTTTCGAATAAGAAAATGGGTGCATCAATCTGAGTTTTTTCTTTGAAATGAAATGACGCTGAAGGGGCAGGGGGTAGGTGGCACCATTGACCTCCATGTGTCTCTTTTTTGGGGCACACCTCCACCATCTCCAGTGGCACCGGGGATGTGTTCAGGACCTCCCAGAGGGCAGGTAATCACCCTGGAACCCTTTTTTTAAAAAGAGCGCCAGGTACGTAACACCCAGGAGGTTAATCTTCACTGATCTACCTGTACCAAAGAAATCGTCATTAGACCGCTTCCTACTCTCTAGCTATCTTCCCATTTCTCTTCTGTATGAGTCTAAACATTTGGCTGCAAAAGTTTGCACTAGATCTCCTATAACCCAAATACCATCAGAAGTGTCATTTATAATATAAGGTACAATTGTAGGAAACGGCAAAGAGGACATTAGATCCCAATTTTCTATGTGATTTAAATGAAAAACACATTAACAGTACATTATGCTAATAATTAAGAAGTAGCTAGCCTCAGGGACTTTTATAAGATTTATAATAAGACCCTATCTATCTGCACCAATTGGTTGAAAAAAGTCATCATAACAACAAAACTTTATGTGCAGGTGGGTTAGTCAGTGCATCAGTGTATCACCGTGGATGAACTACATTAACTGAATGACATTAACTGTTGTTGGAGCTGAAGGGTAGATTTAGGAAATACTGCTCAAAGTGAGGACTACGTCAGAAAGAAAATCTATATTTCAAATATACAACAATGGGAACATCTGTTATATCTTGTGAAGACAAAAATCTGTCTATAGGAATGCAGGCATAGGGTAATGCTATTTTTTCAGTTTTATATATGTTCCCTATTGTATTCTAGTTTATTTTCTGTAAAGTTTTTATGCCATGGTGTACAATCTGCAATTTATCTGTAATTTAAAGTTTTAAAAAATTTAATTGAAAGTATGCACAATTAAAGAAATATACATTTTAACCAAGCACCTTAAAAATCCCATTAGCATTAAGTGGTTAGCATAGCCCCCCATACACCTTTACATCATTCCATACAATTTTCTTTAGATCTACCAACAACTATGTAGTATAGTGGCCTCCTTGATACATAGTGAAGGAAGGTTTGGAAGGTTTTTGAAAGGTCCTCATATTACATGGTTTTGGTAGAAGAAATTGTATGGTAAGATTGTAAGGTGTATGGGGGCCTTAAGTCAGTTGTTTTTACATCTTACAATCTAACCATACAATTTCTGTACAACTTTTGTTCTTCCAAAACCATGTAGTATGAGAACCTTTCTAAACCTCCCAATCACTATGTATTCTATCAGGGAGGCCACTATACTACATAGTTGTTGGTAGATCTAAGGTAAATTGTATGGGGTAATCTAAAGTTATTTGAAGGGTTAAAAAAATGGGAAATGTAAATAAAGTTAAGTCTGAATTTGCTTAAATAGTGGTATCCATGACTGATGTGTCTAATATGGATAATATTGGAAAGCTATTATAATAGAACCCAAGCTTCAGACAGGAATCTGGCATGTACATCCACATCTGTTTGTCAGAGAGGTCAATGACTGGACATTGATATAAAACACCTGATGACCCTCTAGTTTAAAACCGAAAGAAGGCCATTACTACATGGAGACAAAGGACTGAGAAAGAGTGAGAGGTGAGTGATAATAAAAACCTTTTTTAGAATCATGCATCATGTTTAATAATTATTCATGCACAAAAGACTACTTAAAAGGTAAGGGCTACTTCACACTATCAAAATGCAATCCACTATTTTAACTTGGTTTACATTGTGACAGTGAACATTGTAAGTTAATGGAACTCCAAAAGTGTTGTGCATCATGTTCGTATGGGCTGCATAGCTAAAAATGAAAAAAAAAAGTTGGATACTGAAAAGCAGCGTGAGTTTCAATTTGCCTTCATTGATACACTGTTAAAATCTCAATTCTGTTCTTTTATAATTTCTTGCTACTGTAGTGCTTTTATATGCTAGGGTAGATGATCTGGAAAATGGTGTCTGAAAAATCTACAAATATTTTGTTACAAATATATAATATATATATATATAATATATAATGATCATTTGATCAGTTTTACATTGAAGTATTTGACATGAATTGGGAAGCTTTTAAACATGGTTTCTTCTCATGCTTGCTGTGCATTTTTACAGGCATTACCGGGGCTTTGTATCTACTACAAAAATTCTTAAAAACATGCTTGGGTGATGTACACATTTTTTTTTCATTCACAAGAAAAAGTGGGAAACTTGCTTGAGTTCTAATCGGACAGTTCTGTAACTCAGTTAATGTGTGGTCCCATGTACACAACATCTCCCCCAAATTGTCCTGTTTTTGTATGTGCTTTTGTATGTGCTGCAACCATTTACATACAGAGATCTGCAGAGGCAGACCATGAGAGCTTCCCTGCCTCCTTTAACTCTTACTATCCTGGCATAAGACACTCCACAATAAAGGGTGTGTCCTATACAGCACAGTGCCTACTATGTTAGATACTACTAAATTATCTTAAGTGTATCCATAGGAAAAAAATACAGAGAGTGGTGTTAAATGAGTCTGCATAACAGCTAGGCAGTACTTTGAAAAACAAATGAAATCCATTGAATGTCCTTGAAGATATAACATGATACAACTCCCACTAAAATGGTAGAGGTGGACAACACAGAATGTAATGCCTGTTATTTTCACTCTCAGGTGATAACTAGGTGATAACTACACAATGCAGATTACAGTCCGTACTTGGAATGTGGCGCTTGTGTGTCTGCTGGGTAAGTGTTTTTCATGTGTCATTTTGAAAGATAAAGGAAATTAGGAAGATTTTACAAGTTATAGAATATGTGCTCTCTAAACGAATTCTGGATTTTCTATCACTTTTTGTTGCAGTAACAATAGTATCAGGACACGGTCTGGACTTCCCGCAATATAAGCAACACACCAAACTCACTTAATGTCTATGCCAATGACCATACAACATACAATGCAGGGCTGTATTAGGGTATTTTGGAGAGAAGGACATGAAAGAAGTCAGTAAAAGCTTTCTTACAATTTACCTTCACTATTGGCACTTATATTGTGATATCACTGTTTGCAGGTACAAATATAGTTCTGCCAGGCACAGGGAATGGTAAATAAAGCTGGTGCTGAATACTTCTATGTACTTCTCTGGATATTTAGTGCTCTGGATATTTAATCAAGGAAAAGACAGGCAGGTATGCAGTTATATATGTAGGGTACCTTATACTAGTTGGCTCCCTAAACAATGCCCCAACGTACAAATGCCCAGAAGCGGCCCTGGTTTGATGCCAACTACAGGTGATTTACAATAAAATGCCTTACGATCTTGAAGTAAGTGGGATTAAATTTAGTTGCAAGGGATTGTTTGAAATGACAGTATTTAAAAATAGATATGTTGTGATGAGGCAGAATACAAAGTTTGTGGCACCTGGAATGCAGAGACCAAGATGACATAACCAAATGAACCTTGTAGGTTAAAAATTGCATCTAGCATTCTTTGAGAAGGGGACGGGCCTACACTGAGACAGCAGAGTATGAGGCAAAATGATGACTAAATAAATAAATAAAGTGTCCAGTATCCCAAGAATGACTCACAGTATAATATTTTATGGCATTAAAAGAAGATTGCAATATTACAACCCTATGAACCCTCATAATTTGTGATAGACTGTTATTACTTTGATCTTCTTACTTTTGAAGTTCTGCAAGAGTTATACCTAGTGCTTCACAATCTGGAAAGTCAAACCATGGCTTTTTCAAAAAAGAAATTGTTCAGCTTTCCTGAAGCGCTATTCATGTTTCTTCTGATCTAGTTGAACCACAAGAGTGAGCTGAGGTCCAACTCACAAGATTTCTGCAGCAAAGGGTATTTTAAGGCAAATGCACAGTCTATACCTTTAATTACAGGTTCAGAAAAGTCTCCTTTTCTAAACCATATTTTTTGGACTATAAGACAAATATGTAAGAAAAAAAAAGAAAATAAATTTTTTTTAGTCCGAACTATCCTGAGAACAATAGCTATGCATCCCAGGAGGCAGAAATGTGTTCCATTCCCCCAGCCAAGCCAAAAAAGCCACTGCCAAAAAGAGATCTTAACTGCATTAGCACTAGCAGTGCCCATTCTCTGTACACACTGACCAACTTATGGAGAGACATTTTAAAATTAGATAGCATGAGTTGTGTATTTACATTTACATTCTGCATTGCAATAAATACATTCTGTGACCATGTCTCCTGCCATATGTAAAAAGTTGCTCATGGGTAAGTTGTTCAGTGCCAGATTGTAAAATGTGTCTCTTCATAAGTCGGTCAGTGTGTTCAGAGAATGGGTACTGCTAGTGTATAGACACATGCTTAAGTTTCAGCCCAACACACCTGGCCCTGGTCTTTTGGCTGGAGAAATGTAGAGTAAATACTGCATGGACCAATCATGCCTACAGTGTTGGAACATTCTATTCATTATCTGAATAGTTGTCTATAGTGTGTTTTTCTTTCACTAATTTTCTCTTCAAAATTGGGTGCATCTTATGGTCCGGTGCGTCTTATAGTCTGAAAAATACTGTAAGTGTACAGCCACTACATCTGACTAGATAGCTCAGTCCAAGTCCCGACATGCTATTAGAATGTTCCTGTCTCTGTAAATACAAGTACAACTTCCTTGCTTATAATAATTACTCAAGAATCGTTGTAATTTGATTATTTCTATTTGTTTAAAAAAAACAATAAAATTTATTAAAACCCATAACCTATTAGAGGCCTTATTTTGCTAATAAAACATGTTAAATTTATTTTTATGCAGCATTATGTTCATTCTCACAAGTCTGTGGACTTCCCACTGATATGCAGTCTGATGACTGGAATGCCTCCACCATCTTGACAAGTGCAGTCAATGAATATGTAAAGCCATATACTCAACCACTGGTAGAAAGAGTCACCAACTCAACGATGTGGGATTTTTTGGGGTAAGCTGTTGCTCTTAAGTGCAGGTGCAGTTAAATGTTATTGTCCTGAAGCAAATTTTTTTCAAATATTATGTTGTTTTTTTTTTTCAGAAAGACTCTCAACAGGGTTCAAGGTGCTATCAACGTAACTGGAGGATTCTTGCAAACTTACTATGAGGACCATGTCAAGGAATCAGTACAAAACACAAAGGAATGGATTGAAAGCCGAACCAAACCCATAATCGAGAGGCTGCAAGACAAAATCTAAAAATAACGGCAAATTTTAAAATTTGCAAAAAGGTGCAATATAATATAAATAAAATATTTTTTTCATAACCATTAAAATTGCAATTCTCTAAAAAACAGATGATGCATTTCTTGAAGTTATTACTTTATTGCCTTTTTTTTGTTTGTAAGGCAGTGTAATACCCTTTAACAACACTTTGAGCCATTTTTATCTATATATTTATTGCTGGCTACCATAGTAAGTTACTGTTTTGTCTTATTTTTTTTTTTAAATTCCAAGTTTTATTGAATTTTTGTCAAACAAACAAATGAAGGGAGCAATAAAATGGACCGGCATGTAATTCTGTAATCGAACACCATAGAAAGGTTTTTGAGGACCGGGGCAAGGAGGGAAGGGGGAGGAAGAGGAGGGGGGGGGCTGGTAAGCGCTGCAGTCATCAGGAAGTTGAGCACACCCATTGGTGTGTTGGTTGGAGTAAATCTGTCCCCATCCAGGTCTCAGCTCAGGTCACAACGGTGGCGCGGCAGGACGGGCCAGCGGCTCACAGCAATACAGAACACATCCTGTGGTGGTCCGAGCCAGCTCACACATCCGCGGGGGGGGGAGGAGCGCCACTCCTTCCAATAGACATTCTAACTTCCAGTACCGGAGGGGGGGGGAGAGGGGGGGCGGTGAAGGGGATGTGGCTAGGAAAAGGAGGGCAGTGAGGGGAAGGAGAAGTAAAGGAGGGAGAGAAAGGGCGACGAGGGTGGACAGAAGGAGGGTATAAAGAAGAGGAAGTGGGAGCAATGGGGTGGGGGGGGGGAGGGAGAAGGGTAAGAAGAGGCAGGCAAGGAGTTTAAGCAGAGAAGGCAGGGGGCCAGGGCGGCATCTAATCAGCAGGGCATCACCGATTCACCTGAGGCCAGGAAGCGTCCCACGGGAGCCAAGTTGTCCGAAATCTTGGCCACCCGTCCCTTGAACCGAGCTCGTGAAGTTTCTCCTGCGATGGAGATCCAGCCACTCTAATGGACGCATTGATGCGACAGTGTGGGTCCTGGATCTCTCCATTTGGCCAGTAATGCACGCCCTGGCCGCGTTGACCAAGGTGAATGAGTAATGAGGACTGTCGTCTGCAGTGGGATGTCAGAGTGGTGGAGAGACTAAAGCGGGGAGTCAGGGACGTCAGGTTCAGAGCGCCCCCCGACAGTGGTTATCACCCGGTCCCGAAAGGGGCGGAGCGCCGGCAAGTCCCAGACACGTGCAAGATATCAGCCCCCGGCGTTCCGCAGCGCCAGCAGGAGTCCCGTACATCCGGGAAAACGTGGTGAATTATTTTAGGCGGCTGGATACCACCTAAGAGTATCTAAAACCCGTTTCCACTGTTCTGTTGCAGATCGAGGAGCGCATGTTAGAGAGCAGAGTTTTGCTGATCGCAGCAGGCGGGAGGCTAAGTTTAAGTCCATTTCCCTGCAACTATCGGATGCGTGACCTGTGCAAGGATTCCACCAAAGGAAGAGAGTACATGTGAAGGACAAGGTGGTGGCTAAGACAAGGGCGTCGTCTCCTGTGCATCTTTGCTCAAATGCTGTGAGCGGTCGGTCAAAGGTCGCGGGGGGCACTGTTTTGTCTTATTAACAGTTATGCTAAAGACATTATTGCTGTCTCTGTTGCCAAAAATATTTGCCTTCACCAGAGCATTTTCTGTAGTATGTATGGTTTGAGAAAATATTAGCAAATATATAATGTGACTAGTGATGTATACTTGTTTTATTTAAGCTACAAAGTTAAATTTCACAATTATTGTGAAACTTAAAACTGTTACCAGAAACTTGTCCGTGACATCAATGTACTGTCTGATGACAGCGACAACATTTCTCAATCAAATTTTACCTTAATCTGCTGCTAATTATACTTCCTCCCACTTCAACACATAATATGATTGCAAATCAGAAACTCCTCTTGGAAAATTATTTTGTTCTACTTCCAACTGCAAAAAGGCATGTACTTAAAACAAATGTTTTATAAAGAAAAAACATATTAAAGTAAAATTATATTTACCTGTGAGCTCTACGATTAAGCCCACTTGGTTCGGCAAAGCCGATCAGAGAGGGGGAATGAGTCTCAGGAGAGGTGTTTTTTTCTGTGTGCCTCTCACTATTTTCAATAACCCTGAATGGTTTCATTACAACGAAGTGCAGAATTTATACTTTTTGAGCCATCATGATGATGGGAGAGTGCTCCACAATTCTAAAAAAAATATCCTTATAGCTGCCATCTTTGCGTGTCTGTTTTCCTGTAATATCACAAATGGCCACTAGATGATGCTAGATAATAGTTTTTAATGCTGAAAACTCCTGACGCTTGTGAAGGGAGCATCATTAAGGAAGACTCTGTGCACAAATAGTGCACAGTGAAGTTGAAGAGACATGGGACAGTTTGATTTTGTTTTTTATGTGGGTATAAAGTGAATTTTGACTGCCAGTTTCTTGGACATGGTGAGTATAGGTCTGCTTTAACTTTAAGGATTTTGTCTAGATTAGAGTTGTCAAAGTTTGCAGTCAAAGTAATAAAGAGAAACTGCAATTGTTATTAGGAAATGTATTTATTATTATTTTCCTTTAGGTTGAGAGTTCCGTTAGGGCTTTAAATGAGAGATATGAAGAAGTTTTACCTGTCAAATGTTAACCACCATGGCCAAAGATTGTGATTGAATTGTGGAAGATCTGCAGAATACTCAGGGCCAATCCTCTGATATACTTGCTTCTCAGGCAGGTCCTCCTATTGTTGGTGTTAATGCTTAACTGTAGATTAGCAAGTGTATTTTAAATATTTACTGTACATCACTAAGTCAATCGCAATACATTGCATCACAACTGCACTGCATTATGCAATACATTTATTTTTTTTGTATTTGCTGTAAGTTAAGCTTTAAAACTCAAACTCTAGATAGTTATTACGTGGAAGGAACCTTAAGGTAAACATTTTCACAAAAACAAGTAGAGGGATCTTTCAACCCATGAACATGTGCTATGTGCTGTGTGGTACCTTATACACTATCTCCCAGTACAGTACACACTTCACATTTTGATAATTTAAAATATTTTCTCATGGGACAACACTGAACATATGAAACTTTGAAATAAAATAATATCAAGTAGTCAGTGCAAAGCTTGTATAACAGTGTAAAAGAAAGGTTATTAATATTTTCATTCTTTACTTTAAAAGACATTATTTTCATTGTTGTTGAATCTGTGTCCGAGTTTAATTAGGAATTTCCTTTCCTTCAACTAATTGTATGCACGTGTCTCATCTAGGTGAAAAAAACTCCCGTAGAGTGACCTTTTGGTAAGGGCTGCTGTGGGGAACCACACATCCTACACAAGGCGTATTTGATATCATTGGATTCCATATTTCCTGCAGGATTATACATTTCTTGTCATTATATTATAGCACCACCCCTTGCAGAAATATGAATCCAGGCATAATATTAAGATTCTTGGCTGACCTAACAAAGCTCGCCTGTCACAATGAGTTACCGGTAGGCTCAAAACAGAGGGTGATCACCCTTTGTTTTGAGCCTACCGGTAACTCATTGTGACTGGGCAGTATCCGTTGACCCACCCTGCAAACTGTGCTTGAATATATTGTGTACCCCAAACAAAACAACTCTCAGATACCATCATAAACCAAGGAAGAACTGTGCCAGGTCAATGATTGAGACTATACTATCTTGATCTAGATTGGGCAACTACTTTGGACTTTAAATTCTCATATACAGATAGAAGCTTTCCTTCATACCAAGCCAGGGCCAGGAACCCATCCTAAGTACCATTTTTTCACTCTTAATCTTTTTCTTTATATACTTAATGCACTATTACTCTTTTTAGTATACATATTTAAATTGTATGCTTTAACTCCATTGCTCTAATTAACAAAGTAGAATTTTAACTCCCTAAAGCTGGGCATACACGTACCAATTCCTGCACGATCCGATCCCCGATCCGATGCCGTGCGCGCTCCCGCATCCCTTAAGGATCGGGTCGTGCAGGAATTGGAGGCTGCAACTGACGAGGATTGGGCTGAAATCAGCCGTCCTGTCGGATCACACAGCTATCAGACAGGATGGGAAATTTTAGCCCAATCCCATTAGTTCTAGTTCTCAACTAATGAGCTGCACTTAAAGAGTGCCGTCCGATTCTCGGCACTAGCGTTCGGGTGTGATGAAGTCATCACGCCGCTCCTAGTGCAAAGAATCGCATAAGGAATAGACGGTACATCGTGTGTGAGTGTGTGTGTTTAATGCTGACAACTAACCAAAAAAAAATATAAAAATTCAATAAAAAATTCCAAACCAAAGCAAAAACAAAAGAGTGCCTATATGATATGAAAAATCGTGACTTCACAGGTCCAAAATAACAATCCCATATCTGTCTAGTACCTTAGATTCAGTAGTCAAAAGGAGCGTTGGTATCCTCTGAGTAGAAGGTTAGGTGTGGATTTCAGTATCAGCTGAGAAGTTGCAGGTTGAAAACCTGCTCTCTGCTTTTTAAACCCCCCGCCGCGCGAATGATGTGGACGTCCTAAAGGGCGTGCTTACATCATAAAAAGATGGCGACCGCGTACGGGCGCGTGATTCTCTCTGAGACGGCGCACGCGCACATCAAGTGCGCGTTACACTCATTCTCCCACCACTCCCCCCTCAGATGGAGACGAGGGAGGAGGGTCAGGCGCAGGTGACGCGCCGATCACACTCCCTGGTCCTCCCCTAGGGGAGGGCTTGTCCTCAGGACCTCTGCCATAATGCAGGGTATCCCAGGCTGCCAGAGGATGTGTTTAATCGGCGCATAACCCCACCTATCTCCCCGCGCCCCGGCACCCCCCCCCCCCCACACACACACATCTCAGTGCGGGCAGGGAGGAGCGGGGGCGCAAAGGGAGGGGGAGAACAGGGGCGCCCATAACGGTGTAACACCGTTGCAGAGCTGGGTGATGAGGGAAACGGCACAGATTGGTCTGTACCTTGCCCAAACCACTCCCCCTGGATGGATGGATTAGACCAGGGACGTGTCACGCGCCCACAGCCCCATGTTACCATCCCTGCACTCCACAAGTAGCTCAGGTTTTTAGGATATCAATATATTATATAATATATAATTAATGTTTCTATTAACATCGTTGGGAAGTTAGTTTTTTCCTTTACATGATTGTTTCTATCACAGGTCACATGGAAATACATTGGTAAATATACAATTTAAACAGTTCTTGTATATATGGAGTTCACACAAAGTACAAAACATTTTGAACCATAATGATTTCTACATATTAATATGAGTATATTGAATGAAATTTACCTAAAACAGAAAATAAACGAGAACTAAGGATTCTACTTCTAGAAATATCTGCTTTCATTATTAATCATAAATGAAATAAGCAACTACACATATTATATGCGTCAGTTGCTTTAATCCTTTAAGAAGCATTTAAAATTTAATGCGTCAGACAGGATGGGAAATTTTAGCCCAATCCCATTAGTTCTAGTTCTCAACTAATGAGCTGCACTTAAAGAGTGCCGTCCGATTCTCGGCACTAGCGTTCGGGTGTGATGAAGTCATCACGCCGCTCCTAGTGCAAAGAATCGCATAAGGAATAGACGGTACATCGTACCGTCTATTCCCAGCTTAAGAGATTATTGGGCTGTGTTACCAAGTTCTTGATATTCCTATCTGATCCTGACAAAGAGTGTAACAGACCTGTTTTGACTTTCCTATAGAGGCAGTTATTGTTGTGTGTTACCGTAGTAGTGTAGTTACCCAAACCCAGTGTGGTGCTGTCCCCTTCAAGGTCATGTCCCAGGAGGCTCTGCAGCCAGAGGAGCTAAAGGCTCGATTCCAGGAAGATGAAGTACAGTCCAGAGCAGGGAGTCTTGATGAGACGGCAGCAACCAGGCACACAAGCTGGCTCCAGGCTCCGTTTGCTCCTCCGTCTATGCTGGCATGCGTACAGCACGCGGACCAGATAGTACGCGCTACTTCCAGACGCGGTTGCAATTTAGTTTGCCCCCTTTGAGGGTATCCTGAGCACTCCCTTCAAGTGGGGTGGCGCGGACCGTACTCCGCGGTAGCGGCTCCCTGGATCACCAGCGCACTCAATCCAGCCTTGGTCAGGCCCTGTGGCTGCAGATACCCAGTGTGGAATCTGGTCTCCCCCACGCTCTCCCTGACCACCTGCCCATGTGTGAAAGGGAACAGGTTGAAACTTCTCCCCTCAACTCAGAGACTGTTTCGGGTTCTGCCTAAGGCCGTTGCAGGCCGTTGAAGGTTGTTTAAATAAAGTTGTTTTTTGCAGTACGTCCGCCTCTGTGTCATTTGGCTGATCCAGAACCTGTACTGTAGCAGGAGCATGTGGTGGCAGTGCATTAGGTGCAAGGGTAACAGGTTTGTCACCCTCACTGAACCCATGTGACGGACCGCTCTCAGCCTGCTGGGTCCTGTGTTGTCCCTTGTCTTGGGAAGTTTGTGGGCTCTGTGAGACATGGTTCATTTAAGGATTAATACACCTAAGGCCCCCATACACGTCTAGATTTTTCATCCAATCAACTTAATTTAATAAATTTTTTGGTTGATTGATTGAAAATCTATGGCAGCCCACATAGTAAGGTCAACCTAAAACAATTAAAATTGGGAAAACAATTGATTGACAAATGATTGGACATGCTGGTAAATTTAAATTGGTTGTATTGAAATTGATTACACTTTCAGGCAATCCCAAAAAAGTTGATCAAATATCTGTTACTACAGTTGGCAAACATACAATCAATCACCAATTTCCTTGACCTTCCAAAAATTATCTTTTTAAGTTGATTGAACAGAAAATCTAGATGTGTATGGGGGCTTAAGGGTTTACATATATGGGTTGTAGATTGAAAAATCCACCTGTGTTTGCCCACCTTTAGAGGCTGATACACAGCACAACATAATGCTGGCAGCACAATGAATACCATGTGCTACCAGAGACCTTATAGTTAAAGAGACCTATGTGTGTGTAATTGGCTACAGTTCTATTGTTGGCTACAGTTCTGCTTAAATGTTGATTTTGTGGTCAATGCTTCAATAAATTTAGGATCAAGTCTGAAAAGTGCATGCAAGCTGTTTTTTTTATTAAGCTACCCACAGGCACAACAGGGTACCTGTCCTGTAGCCAACTGTTAGCCAATAGTGATGGCCTAATTATTCACCCAGCGGACAGTTCCTGGCAAACATTGCAACAATTTAAATTACATCCTTTTTCTCTAAAACATTCCCTAAAATTTACCTAATAAACTTAATAAGTCTTAGTTAAACTTGAAACCTATAAAACTTGATATTGTGTCCATAATTAATATTTATTGAAAAGATTACAATTTACTGTGACAATGACCGGTAGCCACTAATGTGAACAATGGCATTGCATCTCCAGGGAAAGTTTGGGTAAGTCAGGTGTGTATATTGTTGGTTTTAATTTTAACCTCCCTAGTGATATGCCCCAAGCCAGTTCGGGCAAAAGGACGCTGCAATTAGCGATGCGCCCGAACTGGCTTCGGGTGCGGAGTGGGAGCTCATCTGGTCAGGCTGCCGCCTCCAGCGACGTCCTCGCCGCCTTCTTCCTGGTTCCTGAGTAACGTCACGGACGTGGGACCCGGGCTTAATAAAAAATTTTATTTTTTTTATAACATTTTTTTTAACGTTTGAACTGGATCAGATACATTTCTTTATCTGATCCAGTTCAAAAGTGGATCCAGCTACCAGAAACGCTCAACGGGAGCATTCCTGCATCTGGATCCACCTCCGGCTGGACCCGAGTGTCTCCGGAAATAGCAGATCTCTTAGGCTATTTCTGTGACCGGCACTCCTGTGCTGATGACATCACGGCCCGGGCGGGAGATTCAAAATGTAAAGCTACATAAAAAAAAAAAATTCTTATAATTTTTTTTCTTTTTAGTTTAAACTTAAAAAAAAAATGTAAAGAAATTTTTTTTTTCATGTACCTCTAAAGCCGGCCAAAGACGCTTCAATCTGTGGCCGATTTTGCGAATGATCACCATGTTCCTTCGGGGTGATCGCTTGGTGATCAATCGCAAAACGAACGTGCCCACCTGGAGCAACTGCTCGTGGTCGCACACAACTTTGATCAGCCAGAGAACGAACGTTTTTCTCTGGTCGATTGCCAGTACTTTGAATGGGGACCATGGTCTCCATCCAAAGTATCGGTTGTCGAATCGCTAATGGTGTATTTCGATTTGCAGAATGATTGACCATGGTGTAATGATGTCATCATGCTGCTGTCAAATGTTCGATAAAAGGCCGCAGAGCATAGCGTCTCTGGCCGGTTTAACCTACCTATCGTTACGTTTAACCTACCTATCGTTTTGGTACCGAAATCTGGGAGGTTAAATATAGCCATAGAGCCCCCCCCTAATGGTAGACAGAGAGCCCCACACTTATTTGTAGCAACAAAGCCCCCATATAGGTAGACAGAGAGCCCCCTTGTAGGTAGCCAAAAAGCCATCTGTAGGTAGCCATAGAGCCCCTAACTTAATGTTAAACAGAGCACCTCCATATATTAGTAGTCACAAAGTCCCTCTTATTGGCAGCCACAGACCTCCTCTCACTGTATGTTCCATCCTTCACAGATCTCTACTGCTCTTCAGGACACATTCCTCTTCACTTGCAACCTATAGGATGGGAGGGGGCACAGTACATGACCGGCACTAACAATTTATTATTGGGACCAGAGATTAATTTGCTGGTGATGTGGCAGAACAAAATAGTCCCAGCTCTGCTGCAAGCCCTTCAGTGCTGGTCGGGGGCGGGTAGCCGAGGTGTGTTGGTGGTAGTGCAGGGGTTTTGCTGCTGGAGGTTGGTGATAGAACATGGGTTTTTCTGTTGGGGGTTGGTGGTAGTGAGGGGGTTTTGCTGTTGGGGATTGGTAGTACTGAGGGGTTTTTGCTGTTGGGGTCAGTGAGGGGATTTTGCTGTTGGGGGTTGGTGGTAGTGAGGGGATTTTGCTGTTGGGGGTTGGTGGTAGTGAGGGGATTTTGCTGTTGGGGCTTGGTGGTAGTGCGGGGGTTTTGCTGTTGGGGGTTGGTAGTTGTGCAGGGATTTTGCTGTTGGGGGTTGTCCAGACATGACTGAAAGAAAAAATAAAGAACAGATAGCCTGGAAGAACAGGTCCCTACGCCACTGAGCCAGGCTGAAGGGACTAAAGAGCCACATGGCTCCCGAGCCACACTTTGCCTACCCCTGCCCTAGGACTATTATTTAAATTTAGGATTCTGGATACATCTAAATGAGAATTTACTTTGGTTAAACACAGAATATACCCTTTTTTGGAATTCTGATGGATCTGTAATATTTTTAGAAAATCTGTAATATAACTTACACAGGAAGCACAGTATAGGCTACAAGTAATAGCTAGCTCAGGATCTAGTTGTCTGACCTCTGAACACTGATCTCACTGTTTGCATGGACTTAGAACTTCTACTCTGACAACACATCAGGAAAGAGTATATAATAAAATGACCCTGGAGCCTGGTCAGCCAGTGGGAACACCGACAAGGTAAGGATGGAATACTAAAGACCAAGGAAACAGGGGCTAATATAGTCATTTTTAAAAGCACTAGATGGATGAAACAATAACACCATTTTATACACTGGGTTGTATATTTTTATATTTCAATAAACAGTGTAACTAACAACTAAATTCTTCCCTTCAATAAACTTAATAAGGCCACTTATAAAAAGGATTTTTATTGAAAAAATTTAACTGGTGGAACACTGTAGCAACCATTATGGACCTTTCACCAATTCTCTCACTGTCATGTTATTTCAGTAGCTTTAGTATTTTCTAAGCTACAAATTCAACATTAATTATGCAGGTGAAGCTTTTGCCAACATCAACCTTTGCAGCAAATGTGCAGTAATATGTTTGGGGTAAACTAACATTTTCAGCTTTGCTTCTCAACAGCCATATGTTTTTTAATGACTTATGAACCAGTGTGAGAAACCATTTTGAACAATGGAGAAAATAGGCATTTAGTCCATCAGTCCAGTCAAGGCAAAGTGTTGCCATATCAACTGGTGTAGTGCCTATTCTAGTACAAGTTGAAGATTTAAACTAACCCTATGATGACAGGTTCATTGTAAATATCTTTGAAGTTACCACAACTGTTAATTACAGAACTGCAGATTTTAACCTGTTGTTTTTGCTGGTGAGCTTGTAAATGGAGACAAAAAAAAAAATTCAACACCTGACACTTGTACACTGTGCAAAGTATACTTTTATCTCAAATATTTAAACTTACACAATTCTTGCATTCATTCTATTGTAACTCACTTATATTTTCATACATACAATAGTTGTCAGCCTTTATTCCTCGGTTTGACTAAAGTGGCTTAATGTATTATATATTACTATTAATAATATAATAGTCTGTATATATCTTTTCTATATATCTGCTTATTTTTGTGTTTCATAGATATCCTGTTTCCAAAGCACTGAAGACCAGTTCTTCTGTAGGTTATGTAATTATGTAACAGTATCACATTTAGTTTTTTTTGCCTAGCATAGTGGTAACTTGGGTTCTTAGATTCATTCTCCTTCTATGTGTATATTTTGGTAAAGTTATTTGGTTCCACCAAAGCTACTCCTAGACTGCATGTAGTAAGTTTCTAAGGCGTGTTAATAATCATGCTTTGCAAGCATATCTGTAAAATAAGCAAAGTATAGCGCAGTCAATGTGGGCTTTTGATAAAGAAGCTTAGCATTGTTAAAGATGTCAGCAATGGAATTAACAATAGTTTTCTAATTTCATGGTCACTTTAAATTAAGAAATGAAAGATGATTAAAAAGATCAAATTCAGCATCTGCATGCATTTACCCACTGCCTGATATTTTTTTACATAAATTTTTAGAACTCTGTCTGTTTTTACTTTATAACAATTCCCGTATGACTTTTGAGACTGTTTACTCTTTTAATTTGCACAATTGTTTCATAACTGGTTAATTTGCAATTGCAATACAGGAACTACAGAACTTACCTAAAAATGCTGATTTAATAAAAATGTTGCGACAGTCTATCCTAATCAGAGGACTGTGGATATTTAAATAAATCAATATTTGACATATTCCTACTTATGAGAAACAACCTTGATAAAGCTTTTAAATTGGAATACTAAATAAGAACTTTGTACTAATTAATCTTACAAAGAGAATTTAGTGTAATAAAAGTTCACTATTGCTTTACAGGCAAATAAACTGATAATCACAAAGGCCATGCAAACTGTAGAAAAAGTAGATATCTGACAAGACCAGACTGATTATCCCATGGCCATACGCAAATGCTTTCCTCTAAAGCTGGCCATACACCTTCAGATTTCTCTGTCAGATTTCCTTCAGATCAGATTTTGTTTTACCAAAACCATGTAATATGAGGACCTTTCTACACCTTCCAATCACTATGTATTCTATCAGGGAGGACACTATACTACATGGTTGTTGGTAGATCTGATCTGATCTGAAGGAAATCTGACAGAGAAATCTGAAGATGTATGGCCAGCTTAAATGTTTCATCCATAGTGTTAGTTTTGTGCTTTTTATGCCACATGTGTACATTTTAGCCTATCCTTGGGTCCACTGCACTGCTGTTCACTGCTGACATTAGTTCCTGATTTATGATGCCTTTTATAAGGTATTCCCCTAGTTTAAGTAAACAATGTATAAAGCTGGGCATACACGTACCAATTCCTGCACGATCCGATCCTTGATCTGATGCCGTACGCGCTCCCGCATCCCTTCAGGATCGGGTCGTGCAGGAATTGGAGGCTGCAACTGATGAGGATTGGGCTGAAATCAGCCGTCCTGTCGGATCGCACAGAGATCCGACAGGACGGTAAATTTTAGCCCAATCCCATTAGTTTGGCTGGGGACGGCTGCCCCCAGCTGAACTAATGAGTTGCAGATGCAGAGTGCCGTCCGATTCTCGGCACTAGCGGGCGGACGTGATGACGTCATCACGCCGCTCCTTGTGCAAAGAATCGCATAAGGAATAGACGGTACATCGTACCGTCTATTCCTAGCTTAAGACATTTGATGAATAAGAGAAAACTTGTTAAGCAGAACAGATGTCCATCTGAAATTTGTAATATATATCTCATCGCCAGATAATGTTTATGGAGATCAATGGGAATTGTGTTTTATTCTATATCTTAAATCTTAATTCTCAGTAGTATAAGGAACCTTTGGTGTCCTGGGGGAGATAAAGTTGGGTTCCTACTTTTAAATCCTTAGCTCCTTCAGTCAACACATTAAAATGTTAAAATTTTTTATGTTTTTACCTTTTCTTATAGGAACTGTAAAAATCCCAACTGAACACTATGAGGCTAACACTTATCTTGGCGACTTCTTTTCTTGTTATTCTCCTCAGCTCAGGTCAGTATTTTTGCTTCATATAAAAATTATTTTGACAGTGCACTGCAAGATAAGGTTTAAATACAAAAAGTGCATGTACTAGCATTTGGCCCACCTAGTCAACACAGAATGTTCTCCTGATATAGAAGTCATGAACAATCACATTATCAATTTGATCTCAGGTTGATCTTTCCTGACTAACCGGTCAGGATCATTTGATTATTTACTTTCAGCTTCATGTGTTGGCTAAAACAGAATTAGAGCGGTGCTAATAAATCAAATAATCACATTGACCATGTGACTCTCTATATATCTTTATGCCTATTGCTAGGACCACATGCCATCCCTTGTAAGGGGGTTCGTCTGCTACATAAATGCTTCTCTGTTAAGTGGGATCTGTAACTTAAAAAATATGAGAAGAACCCGATCTATGACAACAATATAGCAATTAATAAACTGACAACATGATTATTTGGAGGGTGTTTTTTGCTAGATACTGCTGGACTTTGTAGAAGCGCACAACATGGATCTTCTGATCTCTTGAAGGGAGGCCTATCACACACCAGCTGATGGTTTTTACTGTAATTGGATTTTTGTCCTGATAGTTTAATATATGGAAAACTGAGAACAGTGCTTATATTGAATGAGACCCGAGTAAAGAATCTAGACAATGTTCACAAGTTAATTATCATATTTAAACAAAGTTGGATGATCATTTTGGTTCTAGAGGATCAAATGCAATGGCAGTTGAACTGGCTTAAGGAAAATTTAGTAAGACAATTGGTTTCATTCATTCCCTAATTCTAGAAGATTTTTTTGTATTCTCTCTATCTTTAGGAATTGAGAGCTACAGGTTACAGAAGCGAGAAGCTGAAGATGACTCTAGCTTTATAGCCAAAGCACAAGGGTATTTGCAAACAGTATACGGTGCCATCAGTTCTGCAGCAGATGGGCTGATGGAAAAAGTTAAAGAGACTGGTGTCCCTGACAAAATGAAGTGAGTAAACAATCTATTACCTTGTGTATATTCTAAGCTCTTTTTATGAAACTGTACATACAATATGCAGTGAAAAAGTGAAAGTGTTTTTCTTTTTTGGAGAAAAACAAGAATGGAGATTTCACATGCTGTCTTTGAAAGCATCTGTAATGCTAAGGAAAAAATAAAGCCTGCCATTGGTCACCCACTTTTAAAAAGGCTAGTTGCCTGGCCTCCTAATAGGATAGGTTGATTATGCCAGGCAAATGATTAGCCTCTGTCGAGGTCAGCAATAACTGCCACTATGTTTTCTTTTTATGGGATGCTGTTACATTTTTACTACAGGCCTACCTATGAAATAATTGACATCTGATCTCATACTTATTTATACTTTTTAAGCCAGGGCTTGACAATACAGCTGGAATTTTAAAGGTTTATTGGTCCAATATTTATTGGCACATCAATTTCTGAACTAACACTCATAACGCCTGTATTAATAGAAGGGTCCTACATTTACGTCAAGCGGCTTTTACAGATGAGACTTTAGAGAACTGATCTAGTAGAAAAAGATGCATTAAAAAAGGAGAATAAAATAAATAAAAATATTTTAACTTACCCACTAGTCTAAAATGAACAATTCTCTTTTTTTTAGCTAGAGTCAGGTGTATGGAAAACTACTTTGAAGTATGGTAAACTAAACTTTATTTTATTTGTTGATATTTTGTTCACAGGGAGATCTATGACCAGGGAGCAGAGAAGGTCACTATCTACACCAACATCTTTTCTGACCAACTCTATCACTGGACAGGCAGGGACTGATGGAGAATGTTTCCTGTAAATGAGAAGTGATGAAGAAGAGAAGTTTGAGGCATTGACATTATAACTTTAACAAAAAAAATTATAAAAAAAAACACTAATAAACTATCGTTTTTAATAATAACAAAAAATAAAGCACAAATTGCATAAGAAATGTCCTGTATTAATGATTCTGATGACATGGTATTAAATGTGGTTGATGATACTTACCAGGTATAAAATAAGTTCACATGTGTGTTACTACGATGTCAGAGAAGGGAAAGACTTACGCAATGATCCTAGAATAGAAGATGTTGCCTAAATATATAAAGCCCTTCATTGGACAGTGAGAACCATTATTCACGAACCAGGAATGAAAAAAAACATATAAGACAGTTGCCAATCTGCTTAGAAGTTGACATTGCAGCATATTTAAACCAAGGTCAGACGGTGTTAAGAGAAATTGCAAAAAACTAACTACATATTGGCATCATGTTTTTAGAAAACCAAACACAGCAATTCAGCACAAACACCTCATACCAACTTTTAAGCATGGTTGTGGAGGGAGCAATACACCAAGTCCTGAGGCAAACATAAAGCACAGAAATATATATGTGTAAAGCCAAAAGCTCTGATTGAAGATGAAAACACTATAAAGTCTCACTGTAAAGAAATGAAGTGCTGCTAAAAAAATTGCTTTGGTGTCTGGAGTTTAACTTTAATTCATGAAAAATCTGCATATTTGGCTGGAATAGGTCAACCAAGTAGCATGTCGTCATCTGAGCCATTATAGATAAAAGTGTAACTTGTGGATCTCCCTCTGACTGTGTACCATTGGAAACGATAGCAGTACTATGAGAACTTTGTTAAAAAAAGATGTAGATGTACCATAGAACTCTCCCCAAGTTTATACATAACAAAACCTAAACCAAAATGGAATATTTGACACCTGTGTAACTAAAATAGCTAGGAGTCACTGTTTCCTAGTAATTAGATGAAATATGTATGCAGATAATATGGGAATGTTCAGGTGTTTGGAGATGATCCATGGGAATGGACAATCTGTTCATTTTGTGAATCTTTATAAATGTTACCCTGTGCTAGATACAGTTCTTTAACATACAAACACAAAGAAGAGCTACCATCAGCTCAGTATGCTCAATATCTGGTTATGGATGCTTCTGGGGCTTGCAGGTAAATATATATTCTGCAATTTATAACATGAAATATTTAATGCAGTGCATTAATAGAAAGTGTAGGTATAACCAAAGATAAACATATATGCATTGAAGCTACAAAAAGGTTCTATAGCTAAATCTCTGTGATGATGAATATGGTGCCAATGTTATTCGGAATGTTAATCTTATTCAGTAGATTAGGAAAGGACTGTGGTTGTGGGTTCTTGGTTAAACTAATGTGTAACTTAGACCCACAGAATGTTTGCATCTTTTAATGTCAAAAGCAAACTTTAATAAAGAATTTTAAAGAAAGCATGTAGTATTTATTGTAAATATACTAACAATATAAATAATACTTTTAGGGTCTCACCTTAATATTATGAGAAGACCACTTAGGAAAACAACAAAGAAGAGGCAGTGAATACTTTTTTTTGTTGTTCACTGACTGACAAGATATCTCTTTGGATTATTAAAATATAAAAATAATATAAATAAAAAAGATAATCAGTAAATGTAGCATATATATATATATATATATATATATATATATATATATATATATATATTTGTTTTTGGGTGACATCCCAGAAATTAGAGCATTCTTGTTGTAAAGGACAGTAAAATGGTGGACACATTTATGTACTCTCAAACACAATGTATTTGATGTTTTTGTAAAAGACAATGTTTTTATATCAATTACAGCTGCCGCTCCTCAGTATGATGATGATAAAATTATTAATGGCTACGAGTGCCCCCGCCACTCCCAACCTTGGCAAGTTTATTTCACCTATAAAGGAGATCGCTGGTGTGGTGGCTCTCTGATCACAGAACGGTGGATTATATCTGCAGCACATTGCTATAAGCAGTAAGCACCATTAATCTAGTTTACAATAATATAGTATATTAATTATTATAATACTAAATAAAAACAGACAACACAGTGGCCTAGGAGAATCAGAGGTGCTTAGGCTAAGCATAATAAAGGGTACCTGCAGTTCCTAACAATCAAACCAACTGAAATGTCTTGATCACTTTATAGGCACACCCAATGCAGTCACTAGGGGGTAAAGTGCACACTGGGTGCAAACATTTCACTCCCGGAGCCTGTATGTTTCAAAGAACTAAAATCCAATTATTGAAATAGGGGTGTTTAGGATAGCAAGACTTGGTAGCAGGTGTTGTTGTTTATCCATCACCAATTATATTAACCCTTCCAGCTCGTCCAGCTCTGACCTGTCAGAACAGCAGAGACAGCAACAGTGAGAGCAAACTCGTTGCTCCATGTGTCTCCGATCTAATGAGGCAGCTGCAGGAGAACGGATCACTCCCCCCCATGCTCTCCTATGTAACCTGACACATCTGCACTGCCATCTAGTGCTAATTTACCTGATAAAGTTTATTTTAAAATCTTCATTATCTGATATTGTGAGTTGTTCACAAAGTATCTGAACATGTTATTATATTCTGGAAGTCTACCAGACTCCTGTATGGACATACTTTGGGAAATTATAGGCCTACAATGTCAGGAAAGAAGCAAGACTCAAGCATTGCTGGAGTTCAGGCACCCCTAATAAAAAGAGTTGTACAGTTACAATGTTGCCAACCAGCCCCCATGACATCAAAAATCACTTTAATATATTTGAAAACCATGTATTCTATACCTTATTTTTAAGGCTATAAGACACCATATTTCCTGTCTGTGCATCTTATGGTTCGAATGTGTAAAACTTATCCCTCCTCCCATATATAAATAGGTGCTTATGGGTAAGGTATTAGTGTCATATTGTAAAATGTGTCTCTCCATAAGTTAGTCAGTGGGTTTTGAGATAGTGATGAGCAGGATAGTCAATATTCCAATTTGTTAGAAGAATACAGAATGTAAAACAGCAGCTGCAGTGTTCTTTTTTTTTAAACAATAACATTTTATTGAGAAATTAAGACAACAGAGCAATAGTACAAACAGTATAAGTGCATTTCTCAAAGTTTTTCGTTCCTGATGTAATGCAAGTATAATCGACTGGTGATAATGATAGGAACCGTATCAATAAGTATAGTTTGTACTAAAACACATATAAACAATTTAAACAAAATAAATTCAATATAATATTGCAAAAATAAAAGAGAACAAATAGAAGGGTATATATATATATAGATCAAAATATAAAAAAAAAGGGGATGAAGCTTAGCAACTTCAGGGGAAGCAGAAAAGGGAGCAGAAGGAGCGAAAGAGAGAGGGGAGGAAGGTAAGAAATTAGAGAAGAGAAAGAAAGAAAGAAAGAAAGAAAGAAAGAAAGAAAGAAAGAAAGAAAGAAAGAAAGAAAGAAAGAAAGAAAGAAAGAAAGAAAGAAAGAAAGAAAGAAAGACAGGATTGGAGCTGGACAAAAGTCATAGTAGCCATAGCTGATTACATAATCCAGGTGTTAAAGTCTGGGGATTCCACAAAGTTAGACCAGACAGCCCATGTATCAACATGAGCTGATGAGCGGTCCTGGAGAAGCGCAATAGACAGTTCCAGACGTTGAATTAAGTCTAATTCAGTAGCCCATTCCTTGAGAGTTGGAACATGTGTAGATTTCCAGTGTCTGGGAATAATATGTCTAGCGGCTATAACAAAGAATCGGAGTAGGCCTCGCTTGGCTTTCGATACAGGGCCTGGGAAGAGGGATAGAAGAGCAATCTTCGGGGAAAAAATCGGGATAGTATTCTGTGTCAACCTGTTATACAGTTGCAAGATCTTGGTCCAAAACTGCAAAACTGAAGGGCACGTCCACCATATATGTAGAAACGTTCCTTCTGACCTCCCACATCTCCAGCACATTTTGGAGACGGATGGCAGATATCTGTTGACCACAACAGGACACTTATACCATCTGGAGAGAATTTTAAAACTGCGTTCCTGAGCAGTACATGAACAGCTGATGGAGTGTGACAGGGCGAATAATTTAAATAGCTCAGCATCTGAGATGGAGCAGTCCAGATCCATTTCCCAGTCTGGCTATATATACAGCTTTTAATAAAACATCATATATAAGAGAAAGACAGTGGGTTGGTGGTGATGTTAGTAGGCATAAATCTTCAAAGGGTGTTGTGGCCCTAGTGAAATCTCCCAAGGGGCGAATGTTTGTCAGGTAGTCTGTTAGTTGTAGACGCTGTAACCATTGGTTACTTCCGATAGATGAAACTGGCGAATCAGGGGGGGAAATAGAGGCAGGACCAAAGTTGAGGACCTGAGAAAAGGGTATAAACATATTCCTGTGCCATGAGAGAAAGCTAGTGGAGGACATACCAGGGGGGAACGCTGGGTTTCCCAGGATCTGATGGAGTGGCCCAAGGTATGAGGAAATTTTATGTCTAGATATTAGATGGTCCCAGGTGTGGAGAAGTGGAGGAACAAAGAAAGGGAGTAGAGAGGATGAGGGACGTGAACTGGGGACAATCCACGGTATGGATGACAGAGGGACCTCAGAAATATGATCGTGTACCGATATCCAGAGTTTGCTTTTCTTACAGTGCACAGCATCAATGATGTGAGAGAGATGTGCAGCCATATAATACAGTTTAATGTGTGGAAGATCAAGGCCTCCAGATCCTTTTTTGCGTACTAATATGTCGTATTTAAGTCTTGGGGGAGATGAGGACCATATAAAGCGGAGAAAGGCTGTACGTAGCTTGGAGAAGAAAAACTGAGGCACAGAAATAGGCAATGACTGGAAGAGATAAAGTAGTCTAGGTAAAATATCCATTTTCAATAGTGCTATTCTCCCAAACCAGGAGTGAAGGCCGGTTTTCCAAGATTTAAGTCTGGCACACACTGATGCTAAAAGCGGAGCATAATTCAGGGAATAAAGGAGAGAGAAATTACTAGGTATATTGATGCCTAGGTATTTAATATGGTCTTTTGCCCATACAAAGGGGT
>CM070038.1:53877354-53899565 GCA_036250615.1 Ptychadena robeensis
ACGCGAACATGCGATGTTCGCCGCGAATAGTTCTCCGGCGAACAGTTCGGGCCATCACTTTTTGGGAACTCTCTTTTTACTGAATAATGTTTAAAGTACAGCATTAGACAGTGATGGACAATGCATGTTTCAAAATATAAAATCTTCACCAACCTTTTCCATTCAGGGTTTACAGAGCTGTATAGATTTTCTAAAGAGACAGAACAGTAACCCGTCAGGCATATAATTGTTTTTTCATTATACTTGAACTAAAGTGTGGTGACCAGTGTGGGAAAGTTTTTATACAGCAGGGAAGTCTTAAAGTCTACATCTGTGAATTTAAAAAAATCCCCTTTCTCGTTGGGTTGTGCTTTATTATCTACATTGTTGTAATATCAATAGGTAACAAGTTCATGCCTTGAAGAGTCACAACGAAATAGCATTTTTACTTTATCCTCAGTAATTATGTCATATAGCCCGATGTGTGTTCACTTCTGCATTTCTACAGATGTATGAATTAAAAATCTTTGATCCCATATACACAAACTTTAGCTCTAAAACTGACTTTTCAGTCAGGAGATGTTTGGTACTCACCCCATGTGTTGCGCTGGTTTTTTATAAGTGGTCTTCCTCACTGTCTAACCCCCACTATATATATAGACAGCTCCCCCATATCATAGTCATACATACACAGCTTCTCTGTATCATAACTGTCACACAGATTATATATGTTAAGTCACCTGCAGTACTGCTCTGTTTCTGACCTGGCCACAACTAAGAATTAATTGTCGGAAGCAGAGAGCCCATTTCATATGTGAGTACATTCTGTACATCGTGGGATATGTAAAATACAGTGGCCACACCACTCTGTACATTGCTCTGGAGGGGGGGGGGGCAGAATTGCAGCCCTGGAGAAGGGGGATTGCAGGAATGGAGGGGGGGGGGCAGGATTCCAGCATTGGAGGAGATTGCAGGATTGCAGAACTGGGGGGGGGGGGGGGGGGGGGGGGGGGGGGGGGGGCTACAGCATTGGAGGGAGGCAGGATTGAAGCACTGGAGGGTGGGTGCAGGATTGTAGCACTTGGGCAGGGGGCAGGATTGCAGCACTAGAGGGGGGCAACTTTGCATTAAAAGGTGAAACTAATATATGAAATGGATTACATGCGAAACAAGATATTTGATATTTATTATATATTTATTTTAATTTGATGATTATGGCTTAGAAAAAAATTTGAATATTACATGAAATCAATAAAACAAAGATTTCAATTTGAAAAATGTTTGAAAAATAGAATCATGTACTCGGTTTGGACCTCTTTTGCATCAATTACTGCCTCAATGCGGCCTGGCATGGATGCTATAATAAGACCAGGATGCTTCAATAGCTCCTCTTCATTGTTTGCTCTCATGTCTTCCATCTTTCTCTTCGCAATGCCCCATAGATTCTCTATGGTGTTCAGGTTAGACAAGTTTGCTGGCCAAACCTGAAAAAAGTCCGCCGTCCACCAGTTCGCGGGCAGATTCATATCCCCCGCCTCTGGAAAACATCCGGTTAGCACAACCAGGAACTATGCGTTCCAGGTGCTGGATGTGACGTCACTTACGTCACATCCGGCACCTGGAACGCATAGTTCCCAGTTGTGCTAACCAGATGTGACGTCACTGAAGTCACATGCGGGATTACGAGCCGGTTTTTAACTGAAAGACCTGGTCTTAAGTGAAAAGATTCTTACTGCGGTGGGTTCTTGCTGCTCCTGATCCCACCGGAGGAAGAATAGAGGGGTCCTTCTCGCCGGCGAACAGGGCGGGTTGAACACCCGTACAGCTCACTGGCAAGAAGTAGGGCAGTTCGTCCATCACTACTGATCAGGTATTAGTGATCTTTTAGTTTAAAGATTATTCTACATTGATATATCTTTATTTTTACAGGGGGATTCTGGTGGACCACTAGTTTGCAATGGAGAGCTGTATGGCGTGGTCTCCTGGGGAGAAGGATGTGCACAAAGTGGAAAACCTGGTGTCTACACCACAGTCTGCAACTATTTTGACTGGATAAAGAGTGTTGTTGAAAAATACTGAATTGAGCATTACATTACAGCAAATATATATTAAAGCATTGCACATTTTCTCAGCAACACTGAGTGCCTATATTCTCTTAAACTGTCTTTATGTTATGTAAAAAGTCTTGCATGTATACGACCATAGATATAAAACTTGTTTGCAGAGATACATCTTGACAGAGACCTGTAGTTCAGAGTTGTCGTTCACATTCCTTCAGTGGGAATCAGCCCATTGATACACAACTACCCACCAAAGGCATAGGTCCTCCAGTTACCTCACTAAAGCTGGGCATTTGACTGTTAGTTTTTCAGCCAATTGTCATTATGCAATGTCACCCTGCGTGCCGGAAATTATGAGATGAGATGGGCCAAAAAATTACTGACAAGACCGTTCTGTGGTCGATCTGTACGCGCTCACCGCAGTAGATTTGCGGCAAAATTGGCCGCCAATCTAACTGTCTATACACAGCTTTAGTAATAATTTCTTTACCAAATGTTCCAAAAAACCTTCACTACATCCTCAGCAATTTTGGTGATGATAGTATGTTCATGGGCTTTGCAATCAACTCCCAAATAAGATATTTTAAATAATTCGACCATCAGCTGTGAGTACAAATAGCACCTGACTAAACTGGAGCACTGAGAGCTTGGGACAGTTTGCTGAGAAGTCAATTTTGTGGACCACATGAGGATGAGGGGCATCATTTGCATTTTACGGCATACATATACCCTGGGGAGGACCACACAGTTCCTACCAAGAATACCCATGTGGGTCCTTTAATCCCATTTCATCTGTGGGAGGTAAGGTTTGTTCCTCCTGGTATCAATTTGGCCGTGGGGGGCTGTAACCCATAATCGATTGTCTATGATCTCTGTCAGGATGCATCAGTATGCAAGTTCCAGTTGTTCTTTTGCAATTGACAGAAATCTCTTACAAAGGTAATAAGAGGAAGAGGAAGCCTGTGAGGGTAAAACATGTTTGAGTTGTGATCTGCATTGTATGGAAACTCTACTGTAGAATTGTACCATGTATGATTTTAATGTACTAGGGGCCAGATCATAGGTGTTACACCATGTTGACACATGAACCCCCAATTTTTTATACATGTATTAAGTCCTGTATATACAAAAAAAGACTTTTTAAGATAATGCAAATTTTAATGATTTATGACTGCAAAGTGCTTTCCCTAGCGCACTGCTGAGGTCAAGATTTCTGTACCAAAAGTACACCATAGACTTCAATGGTAAATTTTCTTTATGTTGTAGGCCTGTAACTTCCCTAATATGTCTGTTCAAGGGTCTAATAGACATCCTGAATATAATTATGTTTGAAACAAACAATTATGTAAAAATTATTTTATAACAAAATCAATAAGAAAACACAAAAATCAGGACGCAAAGATCAATCCAAGGTGGTATCTGAATGATATAACCTTTAATATTCTTTTTTTGTATGATAAATTTCCAGATTCCCAGATGTGCCCATTTGCAGTTAACCCTCTCTTACCTGGTGTGATGGATGTGGTAAAATCACATCAGGGAAGAGAGGGTTACTGCAAATGGTCACATCTGGGGCACCAGAGACTTTATTTGGACGAGATTTAGTACATAGAAGCACATTGACAGCAGTTTTCTACATAGAAAACTGATTTCGTGCTATTCACTTTCAAATTTCTCGCCGCCTCCCCGATGTGACGTCATCACGTCACTTGGAGGGGGGGGGGGGGGGGGGGGGGGGGGGGATGAGCTGAGCTCCAGCAGCCATCATGTCACATCGGGGACACCGGGACAGCGCAAAACAGTAAGTATACACTGTCGGGCCCTGATGCAATAGTGATGGTAGCAGTGCTGGACGAGATGGTGCCGTCGCTAACGCTAGGGAGGTTAAAAGCCCTGCCTTGTGTGTTGTCATTATGTCGGGAAGGGTAGATGCCTCTGATTTTGACAAACCCCCCCCCCCTTTTTTCATGAACAATGATTTGGGTGTGGCACGTGTTTATTGAATACATCCCACAAATTTTTTAGTATGCGACTAAGCCAAAGGGGTCTTTTTCAGCAAATTGTGGTGGGTGCTGCAAAAGGCCGTTTCCACTGCTTCTGGGATCCTTCAGTGTTCCTTTTTTTCTAATGCAGCTTTTGTTTGTGGTCCGTTCATGATTTGTAGATCGTTTTTGATGTATGCATTTTTTTGTTTCTGTTATTTAAAGGAGAAATATAATGCATTGTAGACACATCAAAGCATTCCTTATGGATGCCCTAATGCATCCACATTGCATTAGTGTGTTTTTTTTTTTTTTTTTTAAAGGCAGGACAAAAACACAGCAGATCACCCAACGCAACATGAAAATAACACCATTCAAAGTCAATGGATGCATTTAAATATGGTAAAAAAATCATTGCAAATGTTTTCATTTTGACCACCTGAAAACATAGTCAAACTCGGCTTATACTCGAGTACAAGCTTTAAAAACAGACACAATTTCAAATAATACTGCCTTCTATTGCTTTTCAAAATGATGTATTGCTCATGGCTCATGGAGGTATAATAATAATTTACAGGGTGTATTTCAGGGAAGTTTCTATGATTTAGCAATTTAGTGAGTCACATTCAGAGAAGAGCATGCCAAATAACCTTTATCACAAAGTAATTTTGCCCTCTTGCTCTTGAGTATAGCTGTTACTGTATGCTTCCTAGCCCCATTCATATTACCGTACATTCCTGAGTATAAGTCATATTTTTCAGCACTCACATTGTGTAAAACAAAGGAAATTCAGCTTACACTCAAATTTGGCCATGCATCGAAGCTGCCCACCTGGAGCGGCCGATCCTGACGCTCCAAAGATCGATTGGCCAAAGAGCAGACATGTTCGTTTTTCTTTGGTCGATCGCATTCCCCAGCGTCCCCCTCCAAAGTATATGCCGGCACACAAAGGGTGCATGGCTGACCGACGTGATGACACCATCATGCGTGGTCGATCTGCCTTTTTGGGCCAGTCAGGTTTTGGCCCAAAAGTTGATTGAGAGCATGCCCAGTTGAATTGCAGAGGTCCTGAAAAAGAAGAGCCAACACTGCAAATACTGACTCTTTGCTTAAATCTCATGTAATTGTCAATGAAAGCCTTTGAAACATATGAAGTGCTTATAATTATATTTCAGTACATCACAGAAACAACTGCAACAAAGATCTAAAAGCAGTTTAGCAGCAAACTTTGTGAAAACTAATATTTGTGTCATTCTCAAAACTTTTTGCCAGGACTGTACACCGCCTCAGCAACCGCGGAGGACCTGCTTGTGCGTGTCCATAGCGCCTGCAGCTTGGGCCCTGTTTAGGGCAGGGTTTTGCTGTGTATTTCTAGAAACATGTACCATGCCCATTGGTAAACAATGGGGGCGGTGTATGACGTACAAAAACCATGCCCGCTTTATTTCGGGCGCATGTTAGCGTGCATACACACTGCGCACATTTTTGGGCGTGGTACGTGTTTCTGCTGCATCTGTGGGGCAGCCCCCCCACTGCCGTGCCACCCCCACCCGCAGGCATGATGCGGCATGACAGGGTTTAGCTGTATTTTTCTAGAAACATATACCTGTACGTTTTTCTGCTGAGGCTGCGGGGCAGCCCCCGCTTCCACTGCCATGCCACCCCCAACCGCGGGCATCAGTATAGACTGGCACGTCCTTCCCCATAGGGGATTACAGGTTTCAGCTGCACTGCGTAGTTTTCCCTGTGGTTGACACGTATAGACCTCACATATATACGTACGTATATAGGTTAGTGTAGACACAGTGTTCATTGAGTGTCCCCAAATTTTAGTACAGGCAGTAAAGTGTGTATAGGCCCCAGATTTGAATACCAGCGTGTCCTGCATGCAAGGGCGACAGATTAAGGTAGCAGGTTCAAAGGCCCACTGCCACCTTGCATGTGTACACCAGATAGAAGAATGGCACCTTAGCAGAATGGCAACAGGGCGTTATTTGAGAAGCATTTACCATGGCGTAGTATACTTTTGCATGATATTGCATTGCATTAGTGTGGCATCATTTTCAAACACATTGCCCATTTTTCTTCAACGTAGCGTGAGATGTGCCTTATGATAAGCATTTCCACCATGTCATATTGCAGTAAAAAAAAAAAAAAAAACACCTACAAAAATAGCGGTAGCTGTTGTGCTGAGTTTGTTTTACAGTGTTTGTCCAGCTAGGACAAGGCCTGATAACATGCACTGCAGTTCTTTTGAAAAGGAATTATTGTATATTAGCTTGTCCAATTTCTCATGTGTTGTTGGTAGCTGGGATGGTTTGTGTGGGGGATATTGTCAGTAATGTCTATTTAACTTTTTTGTTTTCTAGTCCAAAACTTTGCAAGATTTCCCGCCCACCCACCTGCTTCCTGTTTTTTGTAAGTAGAAGTTAAAAGTTGGTGCAGTGCAAGGGGGTGTAAACTCAAGTGTTTTAATTGATTTACTTTTTTTTTGCACACAGATCCTTTCTATTGTTCTTACCTCTTGACGCACCGGAAACCCGTCACCCTCCGTCCTCAGCAGCAAGTATTAATGATCACAATTTTTTTTGTCTGCCTGTTTGCAAAGAACTTCAAACTCCCCGCCTGTTGCGAGGGAATTTAAACCAGAACAATACTGGAAATGATGCTGCAACATCACTTCCTTGTTTCTAAACTGGAAGTGACGTCAGTCTGTGCCCAGTATAGTACTAGAGTTTGGGTCTCCACCTGGTCTCTAGTGAAAATAATTGTTCCTCCGAACATTCAAGTTTTGCGCTCAACTCTTCACAATTCCCAACAATGCATAACCAGCACTGAGCATGGACAGAGGTAGCCAAGGCAATCACCCAAACTATGTTTTCTGAAAAAGTGGTCTGTATCACAACAGTGGGGTAAACATCTTTTTCTCCTGTGTGCAATCAACTTAAACAGTTCAGGGAAGCAGTCCTGCAAAATGGCCCAAATGTTCTGAGCGGCAATTATTTAAAATCTAGGATTAGGGGCTGGCCAGTGGCAGTTACTGGACAGACTAGTATCCATTATGGACATATACACAAACATTTTCAATAATGAACAGCATTAACCCAATATGTACAGTTGTGCCATCCTCTGGTCACTGCAGTTTTTTTATGTTAAATACACAGTCGACATGTACACACAGGGATGGGTGCTAACATGAATGCACACAGTACACGAACACTATACCATGACCCCCTTAACTGGGTCACTGTCTGGCACAATTCAGTCTTCCCCCAGACCTATCCTGATATCCCTCTTCACAACTCTGTCAACACTACAGCTCCCTTCCACTACCATTCACCATACCTTTATACTCCCACACTGCGAGAGTAGAACTAGAAATGTACACTTGCTGCCTGGTTGATCGACTAGGGATCAAGAATATACATTTTTTTTAAAAGATGTAGGCATATGGACCATACTTATATTAGGCACTCACACGAACAATGAGCACAGACATCAACAGATAGGAAAGTGAAAGATGTGTTTTACCATGTGTGCGTTAACACTGTCTCATAATCTTTACATATTCTCTTTTTCAAACAATGGCGAGCAGGGCCAAGATAAATGAAGATCTTCTTATTGAGGCTGTGCAGAGGCATCCTATTCTTTATGAAAAGAATCACCTCGACCACGCCAATGATTTCCAGCGCAACTCATCCTGGAAAGAGGTCTGTAGCATGTGTGTAGAGGGCTGGGCAGACCCCTCTGACAAGGCACATGAAAAGCAAGGTAGTCTTATTTTTTACTGAAATTATCCAGATGGAAATGAAATGTATACTTTTATATTTTATTTCTAAGTGCTCGAAAAACATGCAGGACACACAAATTAAGAAGATGTTGGGGCGGATAGTTCCATCCCAAATGAGTGTGTCAAGGCCCAAGAGAAGGCCCGTAGATAACTTTGAGCGGCTGGCATTCCTAAATTTCTCCTTGGGAAATTTGAGTTAATAAGTATCATGTCTTTAATTATACTTTAGCTTTGTATCATTGCATTGCATTGCTTTGTTATTTTTTTACAGAAATGTAGAGGAAGTTACTTTTCCTAATTGTCAAACGTAAATATTCGTTAGCCCACAAATAGGTACAAGGACGATATTTTGACACACATGCTTAAATATAAGGTCATGCATATTTGTATAATTGATTTTTTTTTACGGAATCTGTGGAAATGTGGAGGAGGAAGCCAGCCACCCAGTTACTCCGGGTGAACAATCCTCAGAGGCCACGGAGTCCTTGCATGCAGTGGAGCATGGTTCATCTTCATCCAAACAACTGCACAACCTGCTGTTTTCAGCACATTACGGTCCAGAAAGGCAACTGCTAAAACACGCCACAATCTTCCCAAGAATGATTTGGCACTGGTTAACCAAGTGATGGACATTGCAAAAAAAAAACAGTGGCAGATAATGCTTGGATGGCGTCGCAAATGAGCGAGAAAAGCGACACACTAAAAGCTTTCTGTGTGTGCCTCATCAGCGACCTTGAGCAGTTCCTAGGGACATGATGACAGATGTAAAAATTTAGGTTTTTCAGTTCATTTAGCAGCTGAAGATAAAGTACATATCTGCTGCGCCCCAGGACTCCATGGCCAACCCCCAACCCTCCAACGCCCTACCCACCACAGCCCTACCCGCCACCGTCCAATTGACCACAGCCCTACCCCTCACAGCACTCCTCATTACCAACCAGAACAGTATCCTGCCAGCCAAAACTATCCTCCTCCCAATTATCCCCCACAGTAGTCCCTCCTTTTTAGAGCTATAGATGTTGCCCCATCTTCCCTTCTTGCCCCAGTTTTTATTTATTTATTTATTGTATTTACATTTTAAATAAAAAATCTTAAAGATAATTTAAGTATCATGTATTTATTTATAAAACCAAAACATTGTAGTTTTTATTGAATATTTTTAGGGGTGGGGGGATGGTTGTAGGGGTGGAAAGAGGGTTTTCAATACACTAGGAGTAGGAATACAAAATGTGTTAAAAGTGTAGTTTTAACAGGTCCAGTGACACTACACACAAAAAACGATTAAAACAGTACAGTTCTTTACAAGGGCAGGAATGGTCACTACTTAAATGTGGCTATACTGCCAAAACACTTCACCTGCAGGTGACATGAAATAATCTTTTTATTTAAATTATTTTTATTTAATTATTATTTAAAAATAATTTTTGACAGTCACACCTATGTCAGGAATCGGTTTTCTGACATGGACCCAGTCAACTGATTGCAGAGTATCCTCTACATCAAGTGGTTACGTAGAACACATGTTGCTTTAACCACAGTGTCTACATTCTGAGGCTTAGGTTGCATACAAGTACAAAGCACCCGCCACCTGTTTGATAGAATGCCCAAGGTGCATTCGATCAATCGCCAAGCTCTGCTCAATCGGTAATTGAAAACCCTTTTCCCGGCGTGAAAAGTGTAAGGGTAGGCTAGGGTTTTAAAAGGTTTACAGATAGGGCAAAAGCCTCATCTGCAACTACCACATATGGTAGAGGGGCTCCACCGGGGACAATTGGAGAAGGGGATGGTAACTTAAATGTTTAGGCAAGGAGTCTTTTTCCCATTAATGATGACCGAAATACTTTTAAATCGGATGTGCTTCCGTATACTCCCACGTCAATGGCTATAAAGTTATAATTGTTATCGCAAATGGCCATGAGCACAATCGAAAAAAAAATTTGTAGTTGAAATATTGGAGGACTGACTTGGGTGGCATTTGTATCCTGATGTTTTTCCCATCTAGGGCTCCAACACAGTGGGGAAACTGGAATTTTGTGGGAAAACCCCTCGCTGCTTTGGTTCCAGATGTCTGTGGTGGGTGTTGGAAGAAACTCAGGAGCCAGGATATCCCACAGATGCTTACATGTCTTGGGTGACAGTATTCTTACCAATGAGGTATTGGAACTGTAACGAACCATAAGATTCGCCGGTTGCCAGAAATCTAGCAGAGAGAAAAAGAGAATTTTTTTAGTGTGGTGCACAAGAACAAAGAAAGACATGGGGAGTACATGCATACAATGGAAAAGTCTATCAAGTTTTAACAGGCGCAACAGTACAAATCTATATAGGGAAAAAATGCTTTTTTACCTTAATGTCACCATGAGACGTAACTCTGGGCACAGCTGGTCTCTCATATTTGTGCTTTGATATTGTAGTGCAGGACCCACTTTTTCCAGGATAACATCAAAAGTACATGGCAGTATTAGTATGTACGCATGGAATTTAGCTGTTAAAAACAATAAAAAAAATAGTTGGTGGTGTAAAAAAAAGTTGTAATACTATTGACTCACTATGAAATCTGGACACACTAATATACTCACACGGATAATCTCTCAGCTCCGAGTATAGGCATGCAAAATCACCTCTGAAGGGCCAGAGTGTGAGCATTTGGTGTCTACACTTTCTCCGAGCTTCCACTGCTGCTGCTCTATGGGGACAAGCCTTTAGAGATGAAAGCTTTCCAAATACAGGACAAAAGGTTGAGAACCACCACTCTAGTTCATGTAGGTTATGCATGAATAAGATTCAAAGTAAAATTAAAAGATTTCAACTTGTCTTTGAACAAAATGTATGTGAAAACTGCATATGATATATATTATATCTTTTTTATCTATTCCCACCATCCATCTCTACATTTCCAGAAAACTTTGTAATTATGCCATGTTCAGGGGCTTTACAGTTTGCTCACAAATTCAGATAGTCGAATTTCGCAACCAATTCTAAAAAGGACAAAAGCACATTTGTTGTGTGTGCAGCTAAAGCTGCCCACACACATTTAAATTTTTTGTGGATCTCCTGGGAGTGCGACCGGTGGTCCCATAGTCAGCCCCGTACCAAAGTAAGCAGATTGATCTAAACATTATGGACATGTTCGTAATGTATTACATTGATTTGGTGGCTGGTGGTTTAAGCATTCGATCAACGTCCGATTTTGCAACAGTGAGTCAGATAGCCGTGAGCCTGCGCAGTGATCGATCTGCAGTGGAATCAGCAGCAAATCGAAGCGTGCATGCATGGGGGGCTTAAGACACAGAAACACACTGTTTCTGTTTTTTTTAGGATGTCATTATTTCAACAAGCTGTTTTGTGAGCTAAGTGCAAATCTCCTGAACATGGTATCATCACCAAAATTGCTGGAAATGTGGGGAAGGGTTGTAGGAACATAAAACAATTTTTTATTGCTCACGCTCATGTCATTTTTTGATAACTGAATGTCAAAATTAGGCTGACATAAAACATTTTGAAAAAATGAGGTGCTACAACTCATATTTGAGTTTATGCTGAGGAAGGCCCTTGTGAATGTATACATAGGGTAAAGACAAGAAAGTGCCCTGCTCTTCTTACTAAAATCCACAAAGCTATGAACTGTAAAATAACAGCTGAACATTTATGTTCTAGGGAAATGCCACGAGCTAAGGCTGAAAGGCTCTTTGTTATCTACAGATATGTCAACAATGGTTTTTCTCACACATACACATAGTATCCCTTCAGTTATATGTCTTCTTGTATAGGTCTATGAGTCATTCTTTAACCATACTGAGGTAATTTCCTTCCTAACTAGGATTACTCTAAACTAATAACCTTTTAAACTGCATGGCTTGTTCTCATGCTCTAAGGTGATTATTTTTAATTCAAGTAGGCAAAAAGATTTATTAATGATAATAATACACCTATAAGAGGCTATGTCACTACATAACAATAAAGGAAAAGCTAATTATAATAATTGTGAGCTTACTGCTGATCATGGTTGGGCCTCTGTGTCATTAACAATATTAACAAAAATATTAGTACGCCTGACATTGTAGACACTTGCCATCCCATTCCAAATCCCCACCCAGGTATAAAATTGGAGATACAATTCACTGCTTCTTTAAGGCCATGTGTCCACAGCTGATTCCCTGCGCTGGCCAGACCTCCAGCATAGGGAATCAAGGCACATGCTGGCACATTTGCTGGACAGATCTCCCGCTGCTTGCAGGCAGTTTGCCCGTGGCTTAGGGCACACTCCTGCCGCTTCGCCATACATCCAGCACAGGGAATGACTTTCATTGTAACTCTTTCATCTCCCTTGCTCCAGCCTTGCCTAGCTAATTGCCCTGATCACCTGCACCTGCTACTTCCTCTATTTATATCCAGCCTCCTGCACCATGTCTTTGCTGATTATTGTACTTCTGGACACTGATGTAGCTGCATCTCCTGAATCCTCTCTGCTGTTTCTAATGAACTCCCGCTGCCGACCCTGAACCGCCTACCGACGATTCTTCTGCCTTCTCCTTTCATCCGAACGTCTACCGTTGCCGACCTGGACTGTCCCCACTACCCTGCTTGCCGCCCGCCTCGACTCCCTGCTTGCTATATCAGGACTACGCCTCCTGTGGCCCTTGCCACTGGACTCCACTCCTCCAGCCTGTTGTCCGCCTACTCAGGTGTGCCTAATAGGACACCTACAGCCAGGGAGGTGCTTGAAAAAAAGGATGCAACATCCATTACATCGAGGTCAATGGACCCCCCCCCCCCCCCCCCTCCTTTGCCATTTATGACATCATTCAGGTGGACCTGGAAGGATCAGTGGGTCCATTTGATATGTAGGACTGATGCGGGATTCCACTGGAGATGGTGGGTATGCCTGAGGTTAGCTCAATGTGAGTTTTGTTAGTAAGCAAACTCACTACGAGTTAACTTGAAAAGTCAATGGATGCATTTAAGGTTCGTTAAAAAATGTGTTATCACGTAAACGCGTAGCCTAATCCCGCTTGCAAGTGAAATGCATTAGAGGGGGGAGCTTAAAGAGTTTTTCCTAGTATATTTCCTATTAGGCCAAAGTTAAAAAGCATCTTATTTAAATCTAAAAATCTAAAAACGTCTTGGTATGGGGAAACATTAAAATACATTTACTGCAAAAGACAACTAATTAGCCTCCTCTACCAAACTTTTTGTATAATTAGTGCAATACAGTCAGTCAGTTAATGTTCTCCTGGTTAAACGTAGAGACAGCTGAAGAGAAAAGTATGATTTGTTTCTCCACAGAGCACTTCATCCAACATGTGACATTGTGCTTGGTATCACTAAAGCCATGAAAACCCACTTCATAAAGCTCCTGGCACAGTTTTGTGTTAAGGTTAATGCTAGATGGCAATACTGAGTCAAAAGAGAACTGGGCATATTTAAACACTATACATTAATAAATGATACTGAACATTTCTACTTTGCAATAATACTGCTAACTGCTGGCAAAATATCTGGGGCACGGGCAGGTCAGCTGAAGTGTGTGTGTGTGTATATATATATATATATATATATATATATATATATATATATACAGAATGAGTACATCCCTCACATTGTGGTAAATTGTTTATAATATCTTTTCTGCTACAATGTTTTCAGCTTTTATAACTGTGTAAATTTCCTGTCCCCTTGAAATATTTAATAAAAAAAAATTGGCCATTGAGTAAACTAAAGCTTCACAGGTTGCCTCTGAAATCTGAGGCTGTCCATGCACGGGTTGATACCCACTTGATAGATGAAAACATCAATCTGGAAGGGGATGGTGGTCGATTGTCCTGGAAATTGGAATTGGGGAAAAAATCGACCTGTGTATAGCCACCTTTACACTCCTCCATGATGACATCATGAACTTCCAGTGACCTCAAGAGAACAATAGCTCCAAATATTCACAACTGAGACCTTGCAACACCAATGAGACACGTGACACTGGCTAGAGAACATGTCTAATTAAGTGAATTTGGATTTTTTACTTTCCCAGAAGTTTAAACAAAAATGACTGTGTTTTAAATTATTTTGAGGGGACAGCTAATTTGCACTGTTATACAAGCTGTTCACTGACTACTTTACATCATATCCTCATATTGTGATATCTTCAATGTTGTCCCATGAGGGGTGTACTTACTTGTAAAATATTTACTTGAAAAATATATTGTATTTATATATCAATTCAAAAATTGCATGTTGTAAACAACGATAATAGTAGCTCATGACACAGAGCATATTTGCAAACATTACGCACAAGAATATTGGTATCAATTTGTATTATAATGCATAATATTGTTGTTTAAAGTAGTGTTTAATTAATTATTTTTATACAGCATGCATACTTTTACAAACTTCGGGAATCAATAAACCAATATGTTTTGGGATCCCTGAGTTTGGGGACACATGCAGCCCAGGTGAGCATATATATACATATAGATCTTTTTACTTATGGATGTCTGTCATCCGTATAACACTTATGTAATGCAAAACCTATACTATTCATTTTTTAAACAGCCAGTTTAACGTTTTCCCCTTTCTCTCTCTATGGGAACCTTTATTTACTTATGTGAATGCTACAAGAGATCTTTTCACATTGAGGCTGATTTATGTTAAATAGTTTGTGGTAATATAATTAGCAGTTCATACACTGAAAAGTCAAAATGAAACCCCTGATATGATTTTGCAGAATCATTTTCACCCACCTAATGATTACATATGCAATCTATATAACCCAATGTTTGTTCCTATCTATATATTTTTTTACTATAGGACAATAATTTCAGCCACATAAAGCAACACCCACTGTAGCGAGATCAAAGCGTCTTGGGTAGTAGAACATGAAGTTCTGCATTAGAGATAAAAAGTAACCTCATATGTATCAATTTGCTGGATTCACTAAACAATATATACTGTTTGCCTTATTTGTTTTTGGGATGCCAGAACAGAAGGCATGTTCCCACAATTTCATGTATACAAATGTTCAAAAGAGAAGCACACAAATAGCTCTGGTGGGTCTTGTTTTAGCCTCCACTTGATACAAAACTTATTTTGACTAGAAAATCTGTGAAAGTCAACCCCATCAGCTGATCATGTTTATTTTGTGCTTCTCCCTAAGTTCTTCTGCCTAACATCCCAAATTGTTATCAAGAAAAATACACTGAAAATGTAAAAGTACAACTAGATGTTTGTAAATAACCATGTTATGGAAAATATGCATTTTCTGCATATAAAATGTCTCAGCTGCATGCCACCACTTGGTCCACTGTACTTGTGTGTTAGCAGTAGTGGGCCACACTGCATCTGAACCTCTGAGAAGGTTTTAGCAATTGAGTTGCAGGTTTGTTTCAAAGTTAAAGCAAACTTTCAGCTGTAGCTTTGAGAACCCCCTCTCCTAACTAGGGACCCTGTTCATAGTTTGGTATTCTGATGACCACACACTTTTTACTTAAATTGGAGTTATAGGAAATCAGATGTCTGTCAGGAATGAACCATTTTGTAGACAGTGCTCACAGTTCATCTGTGACTGGCATGTAATGCTAGTCCAATAAAACTATGGTGTTTCACACTCCAACTTTCTTAAATTAGTATGTTATTATCCATGTATATGTTTTTTTTAGCATTCTCTATTGGGAATGACCCATCAGCCCCCATTCAGTGTTCTACCAAAACAACAAATAGGAAATCTGGAAACTTGTTTACTGTAAACCTGTGATGGCTGAGGGCTAATAGTAGTGTGACTGTGGGTATAATAATGTTTTAAGTAGTCCTCCTCACTGGATTGGTTATAATGGGAAACACTTCTATGACCCTCTGTTCAAACAGGACTGACCTCACAATTCAGAAAGGTGTTTGGGGGGGGGGGGGGGGTCGTGATTATGCTGGGGGTTCTATGTGCCCATATACTTTGCATAGATTGAAAAACTGCCCTGGCGTGATCACTGAATGAGCTCTTCAATGCAATCAATTTACCTTTTATTCTGTTGTCCTATGTGTTTGCTTCTGGTTGGATAGCAGGCTGCAGTTTGTGGCCATACATGCCCCGGTCTTTCACTGTAGGCACTCTCAGTCAGCCAGAGAAAATCACAATCATAATTTCTACCCCATCCTACATCTCTGGCTTATCATTCTGCATAATAAATGACTGAAATGTTTAAAGGTTCACTGCTACTGTTATCAGCCCAAAAAAAAATAAAAAACTCGCAATAGCCATATTTCTAGGTGACCTAAAATGTTTGGCAAAAAAAAGTTGTTGCCATGAGATAGCAAGATATGAACAATAAAGAGAAATTTTTAATGCATCTGGGCTTTATTGGATTTAAAATTCTCAAAGCAGGCCTATCACTTGCTCTGCCACTTTCTATTTTTGGCACCAGAAATGGTTATCATAGGGCAGAGCGGGATTAAAGTACTTACCTGGAAGGTAAAAAGGCTCTAGATCCAGCAACACTATGCCCCTTCCAAACATGGCGAGCAAACAGGGGAACTTGGGAAGGTGAAGTTTATCTGGAAGTCCACTCCGGCATCACTGTAGGGGCGGAGTCAAGATTAGATCCTTTTATCTAGTCTCTGCTCTGCCCCTCCAGTAGTGAACTCAGAGGATGAGGATGGCAGTTTCAGGAGAAAGGAAGAGGGGGTTTTTAGGTTTGGGTATTGGTCTGCCTGGATCAAGACAGTGGACAGGTAAGTAAGGTGTATTTGTTTTTGTTTTGTTTTTAATCTGAGTAAACACATTTCTTAGCAACTTGGAACTTAAACACCCCAAATTACCTAGCTCCTGGTAATCAAATTTGACCAGAATAGATCAGATAAAACCTTTAGCGTTAAGCACCCCAACCATTAATTTAACAAAACGTCATTGGAAGGGACCAACATAGGAATGGAGTCCCAACCTTCGCTAAGGATGTCAGGTGGTATCTGCAATTTATTAAATATTATATTTCATATAATATAATAACATATTGTATTTTATTGTTTATGTTGGTAATAAAAGGCTGCCAGGTGTCAGTTATTCCAGTTAGCTCCTTGGAAGTGAAGGTTGTTTCAGACACAAAGGGGCAGCTATCTTTTATTCCCTAATCATGTGGTCTTTTAAATTAAATTCTTTTAGGGGCGCCTGCTTTCCTCGGCGAAGAGTTTATCTTTTTTCCTGCATTCTTTTGCCAATTATATTGCTGCCAGGACAATATTTAAATTTACCTTTTTTAAGACCTGTAACTATTACATATTTTTAAAATATGGGTTTCCAGCATCCTCAAAAATCCTGAACAAATTCTAGGGCTTATTTTCAGGGTAGGATTACTAAGACGCTTTTAAAAATAAGCCACAAAAAGTATTTTTTAATAGGAAGACTGTTATATTTTTGCTACAGATGTGAAACTGTTTATAAGTGATTCAACACAAAACCAAGAACTTGTAGACACCTGTTGTGTAGAAAATGTTTAAAGGAAAACTACAGGATTTTATGATCTCTGGATATTGAGGAAGTTAGGGTAATGCTAAAAGTATGCTTACTCCATGGCTTACATCTGGAAACCGGTAATACTAAAAGTATTTTCTTGGTTAAGTCCTTCTGCAGAGTTGTAAAAATGTAGTGAGCATTTCTAGTTCTCTGAACATCCTATAATTAAATATCTGAAATTCAGATCTGATCTTATGTAGTTTTGTCACCAATAACCACTGTGTTCTTCTGTGATCAGCTCTGTGGTTGTAGTGTTTCAATGATGATGTGTATGTATAATTTCCTTTCAATATGAGAATAGTTGTGTATGGTAATTCAGTAATAGCCTTCATCTTCTCTGGTAGGGCACACACGGTTTGCTTGACCATTGTCATGCTTGCGAAGTTCCAATGTCAGTGTGCTAGCAAAAAAAGGGGTTAAGCTGGGAAAAAAACACAATGAAGATTTTAAACAAAAAGGGGAAATCTGCTTGATCATCATTTATGTTTAATATTTGTTTTAAATTCAAGCTTCCCATAAATATTTTGGCTGAGATGACATAGAAGCAGAGACAAATTTTGTACTACAAAATAGTAGATGTTTTTTATGCATATGCAAACTGGATAACATTTATCCATTTAGTACATTTGTAATGGAGAGTAAAATGTTGCTATCTACCCTCCACTTTATACCATTGTCTACATTGACCAGCACATTCATAAAATTCAGTTCAAGGTAAGAAGCCTGTGTTATCTAAGGTAGCTTTCTCATCTTAACACAAAACATAGCAGATACTGGAAGAAAGAAAGAATTTGCTACAAGAAACGTAAGTAACATGACAGAGCCATGATCTTCTACCTGCCCTTTTTCTTTCTTTTTTTTTTTTTTCTATTAGCATTTTGAGAGCACAAATGGCTAAGCAGGTGTGTATTATATTTTTACTTTTTTAACAATAACAATATACTGTTTTTTCAGTTTTGTTTTGCAGTTTTCAGATGGAAAATACAATTAAAAGACAGTTGTCACCCAGTAAACAGGAAATAATGGGGTCTTTCATGTCTGGATCACTAGGTATTATTTTACCAAAAGTTGGAGCTTTGCCAAGGTTCAAAGCAGTAATGAGTAAATGTATATCTAAAGCTTTGTGTTGCATACAGTGTGATGAGATTCTGTCACTTGGTGTCTGGTAAAAAGGTGGTCGCCATAGGACATCAAGTGAAGGTAATTCAACCCAGACACATTACATTTCATCAGTTTAAGGCTGCTTATATTTTAGGATTCAGAATTTTTTTCAGGCATTCTTCCATCCCTGAAAATCAATTGTCTGAATGGTCATGGATTATGGTTTTGTCCTAAAATTCAGATTCAGAAAAATGGTTTTGTCCTAAAATTCAGATTCAGAAAAATGCAGACTCCAGGTTAAGTCTTATTAATTAGGATTTAAGGTTGCATGAAACTTAATACACATACAATGCACAGTCATCCAATTATATGTATCAGTGTTTGCATTTCCTAACTTTCCTAATAATTCGGCAGATCTGATTTATAGTTCTAAATGTTTAAATGTTTAAATGTTTAAAAGCCAGTCTATGGTACATAGGTTGCGTATATATGCCTTGCAGAGTTAAAAGAAATGACAATACATGAAAAATAAAATGATAATTCCTATATAGAAGATGATCACAGGATTCTTGAGTAGGAGCAGTTGGAGTCTGTGAAGACAGTTCCTTCTTTAGAAATACTAAGATTGGTATGAAATGTCTTGTTGGTAACTTTTTTGAAAATGTTATAGATTTCTCTCCTAAACTTAATCCCAACAAATGCGTATACGATTGGGTTTATGCATACGTGAGAAAGAGCCAAAGCCTCTGTGACAATCATTCCAATGTCCAAGATCTTTTCAAAATAGCAGTTACGATCAATATATTGCAAACGCTGCAGGCTGTCGATAAGTTGTAGAGCTTTGTAGGGTGTCCAGCAGAATACAAACACAATTAGGAGAACTATGATGACCAACTGTGACCGTCGAGAGTGATGGAGTTTGGACCTTTGCAGAGTGCAAAATATTCGAGAATAGGAGAATACCATAAACCCTAATGGAATAATGAATCCAATTGTAATTTCTACAAGCTGCAGAATAACCCTCCATACAGTAGACTGACCTAAAGGAAAGTTATACGTACAAAATGAGCCTTCAGATTGTCGGAAATAAAACTCTTGCCAGGAAAGAGCACAGGAGAAAACCCAGATAAAAATGCAAATGACCATGGTGTGGAGAGGGCGCTGCTTTTTATGAAGTTCTATAGCATGGACAATTGAGAAATAACGATTTATGCTTATGCACACCAAGAAGAAAATTGTGCTGTATACATTTATGGTGGAAAGAGCTCCTAGAATTTTGCAAGGAATGTCACCCATATCCCAACGCAAACTGTGCTGGATTGCCCAAAACGGTAGAGTGAATCCAAGCAGAAGATCAGATAGAGCGAGCTGGAACAAATAGTGGTCCGCTAGAAGCCAAGGGGAGCGTCTTGCCATGAGCACGTACAAAACCAGCCCATTTCCTATTAGGTCCAACAAGAAGATCACCATGTAAGTTACTGGGATGAAGAAGATAGCAAAGGCTCCGACCGATTCACGAGTCTCACAAGGAATGGCATCTAGCGACTTTGTGAACTCCTGTTGGAGTAATTGAAAAATTACTTTAAATGTTCTTAAAATCTTTAAACACTAAACTAGTAAAGGTACTGTATATACTAGAGTATAAGGCAATAAAAGCTGAGACACCTAATTATTTAAACAAAAACCTATACTCCAGTATAGGGTGGGAAGTGGAGCAGCTAATGCAAAGCCCCTGAACATGGTATTATTACCAAAATTGCTGGAGATATAGGAAAGATAAAAAAATGTATTGTTCTAGCTTGTGTTGTTTTTACATACATTAACCTCCCTGGCGGTTCACTGAGGTCCAGATTTCTGTACCAAAGTGATACAGTGTTTTGCCTTTCCGCCCCGTCAGAAAGGCTCTGTTTGCCTGTAGCTCTTTAGAAATGCTACAGGCACACAGAGAGCCAGCGGTTGCGCCTGATTCCGGCACGGGCGCAGTTTGATTCACGATCAGACTGCGCCAGTACTTTCTTCGGGCGTAACGCTAGGGAGGTTAAACCGGCCATAGACGCTATGCTTGGCGGGCTATTATCAAACAATCGGCCGCAGCATGATGACATCATCATGCCATGGTTAATCATTCGAAATACACCATTTGCGATTCGACAACCAATACTTTGGATGGGGACCCTTGTCCACCTTCAAAGTACTGGCGATCGACCATAGAAAAACGTTTGTTCTCTGGCTGATCAAAGTTTTGTGCGAGTATGAACGGTTGCTGCAGGTGGGTGCGTTCATTTTGCGATCACCAAGCGATCATCCCGAATGCGCATGGTGATCATTCGCAAAATCGGCCACAGATTGAAGCGCTATGGCCGACTTTAGAGGTACATAAAAAAAAAAACATTTTATTTTTTTTATAAGTTTACACATGTTTTCTTTTCTTTTGATTTGGATTGGATAAAACATTAATAAAACATTTATCCAATCAAAATAAAAAACAAATGTAAAAAAAAACCTTTAAATCTCCGGCCCGGGCTGTGACGTCATCAGGACACGAATGCCGATCACGGAAACAGCCAGAGAGATCGGCTATTTCCAGAGGCACTCGGGTGCAGCCGGAGATAGATCCAACTAGCAGAAACGCTTCTGCTAGTTGGATCTACTTTTGAACTGGATTATAGAAAGACATTTCTCTAATCCAGTCCAAAAGTAAAAAAAAAGGATTTAAAAAACGAAAAAGACCGGGTCCCGCCTCCGTGACGTCACACGTCACTCGGGGACCTGGAAGAAGCCGGCGAGGAGGAAGATGGAGGCGGCAGCCAGACCAGGTGAGCTCCCATGCTGTGCCCAAACCCAGTTCGGGCGTATCGATTGGTTCTGCGTCCCTTTGCCCGAACTGGGTTCGGGCATATCGCTAGGGAGGTTGAGGTAAAAGTTAAGATGACTTAAAAACATTTTGATTTGACTTTCATCCTAAAATATACAAAAACTACATGTGCTAGAGCAATACTTTCAGTGTTCCTACAACCATGCCCTACAATTACGGTTATGATACAATGTTCAGGGGCTTTAAAATTAACTCACAAAGAACAATTTTGTGATTTATATCTCTTGACTCATGTGTAAGCCAAATTTTTGTTTTTCCAGCACATTAACCCTCCTCTTATGTTAGGGTCAGAATCGACCCGTTTTCAGGTTTTGAATGTCTATAAGTATCACATAAATTTGTTTATTGCATCAAGATTTTTTTACTTTGTCAGGAACCTCTATTTAAACAATGTAATAGAAAAAGAATCCTTTTCACTAAATTATAAAATGCTGTGATGAAAATTATGACGTTTATGGTGTTAGGGTCAATTCTGACCCAGTTATAATATAGGATTATAGGACACTAATAAGTGCCAAAACTGAAATCATAAACACTCTCTCTGCTTAGTAACACTGTCAGGCAACATCCCACTGACAGCAAATCCCCTCTCAACCCTGTGAGCTGTAGTTAGGGAGGGGCCTATCTCTTTGCCTGCGTGTCTGCTTCTCTAAATAAGAAGCATAGTTGCCCAGTTGCACAGGCCTGAGGAAGCTAATTTGTTAGCGAAACATGTCGCCCTACGTGCATCTGTAATCATCCCCCCTTATCCTCCGCCTCATCTCTACAAATTGGAGCATTATGTTGTATTGTACTTGAAAACTGTATATTTGATGCTCAGTGTATTCACCATCTGCTCAGGATCATACGGCAAATGTGTGTTTTCTGTATCTGCAAACATTCAATTTTTTCTTTCTTTTAAAAAGTATATCAATAAATATTTGGTTTTTACTAT
>CM070038.1:53899665-53910315 GCA_036250615.1 Ptychadena robeensis
AGTTGGTTGTACAGAAGTTGCATGGAGGAGTCTGCCTGTCTATGGGGGGCTTTACTCTAGCACATGACATTTTTGCATTGATTCAAAGTAAAGTCAACATTTCTTTATCCCTCCACTGGTGTTTTTCAAGCACTGATGCTTCTTGCGTGAAGTTTAAAAACACTTAATTCATGCTTCCAGCCAATGGAATGCCTGCAGACTGTTAAACAACACATTTTAATAAGGACAGTGTGAATGCATCAGCATTAATTGTCGTTTTGTAGGCTTTTTTATTTACATCTGGTAATTCAGCCAGTACCCCATCTTCTGCCTAAAGCTCCCCATACACCACATACAATTACCATGCAATTTCTGTACAATCAACTTTTCTTCTACCAAAACCATGTAATATGAGGACCTTTCTACACCTTCCAATCACTATGTATTATATCAGGGAGGTCACTATACTACATAGTTGTTGGTAGATCTGATGGAAATTGTATGGAGGAATCTGAAGGTGTATGGGGGGCTTAAGGGTCCCCATACACTATAAGAATCCCTATGCAAGGTAAGAGTAACCTTGAGAAATAAAATCAAACAGGGGTTTTACAGCATTAGATTGTCAGCACAGAATATTAATTTAAAGTAGAAATAAATAAAAGATCTTCAGATTTCTCTGTCAGATTTCCTTTAGATCTCCCTTTGTTTTACCAAAACCATGTATTATAAACAATCTTTCTAAACAATCAAGTCTACCTATGTTCAATCTCAGAGGACCCTATACTGCATAGTTGTTGGTAGATCTATAGGATATCTGACAGAGATCTAAAGGTGTATGGTTAGCTTTAGAGTGGCTACACTCACTCCACTGTATTTGAGGAGGAGAAATGTAGCTATATTTAAACAGCAACATTGCTAGCATGTGTTAATTGGCTACAATCTGATGGGAATCCCCTATGTTAGTGGAGCACACAGGATTCCCGTCAGTTCTGTAGCTGACTACTCTGTAATAAGTCTGCTACAAGCCGGCCATAGACGATGGCTTAACACAACTGAAAATGCTGTTTATGCTGTAAAAACATATTTCCTTTCCAGATAAAAAATGTAACTATGTAAATAAAATCTGTCCATTGTAAGCACCCCTGTCAGTGGTACATGGCTTGTCTCAACACTATAACTTTAGAGTGGGTTCTGAAAGAACAATAAATGAGAAATCACAGTGGGATCTCTTTATGAGTCTTGTGCTAGTATATCTGCCAAATAAGCTAAAGCCCCCCATACACCTTCAGATTCCTCCATACAACTTTCATGAGACCTACCAACAACTATGTAGTATAGTGACCTCCCTGATAGAATACGTAGTGATTGGAAGGTGTAGAAAGGTCCTCCTATTACATGTTTTTGGTAGAAGAAAAGTTGGTTGTACAGAAGTTGCATGGTAATTGTATGTGGTGTATGGGGGGCTTAAGAGACAACCATGATGTATGCAATTTCTGGCAGTGATTCTCTTGAATAATTATAGAAATCTTAAATAATATATTAATTAAAGATCACAGTCCACTTTTTTCTGTAGCAGGTACCTGCTGATTGCTGTGTCTGGCTATTCTGCAACACATGACCAAATGGAACAGTTTGAGGTCCTTGTTTGATTACTCATTACTGTAAGCATAACACGTATATATTATATATATATATATATATTACAGGACCCATAGTCATAGTTTCCAAGTTGAGATTTGCTCCTACTAGCACTCCAAAAATGCATGCAGCAGTGCATTATGTAATAACGCAACACAACGGATACAATGAATGTGAATGGTAGAACAGTACGTATAGTGTGAAAAAGAACTCTCAATGTGAATGCATAATGAAAATGATTTCATAGGTCATAAAAGAAAAAAAATAGCATGAATCGTGTGTTTACATTAACATTCTGCATTGGAATTACAAAATGATGTGACACAGACTCATCCCTCCTCCCATATGTATAGGTGATAAGTAAGTGTCAGATCGTGTAGTGTAAAATGTGTCTTCCATAAGTTAGTCAGTGGGTTCAGAGAAGCTGGAACATGCTGTATATTCTTTTTATATGAGAATGGGTTTGCCTTGTTTCTTCTAATAAAAGCTATGATGTATCTTATGGTCTAGTGCGTTTCAAAGTCCAAAAAATGTGGTACTTTTGAGCAGGCATAATGATGTAGAACAATTGCACGATCCTTTAAAAAGAATCTTGTGTGTGGGGACAATGCATTCTTTACGCCAGTCTTGCTGAGCCCATAGTTTATCATTTTCAATACTGAAAACAGATCTCCTGAGACTCGGTAGTGAAGCATCATTAAGGTAGTGACCTCTCCCTTCCCAAGTTTCTCTGTGCCCAACAAGTGGGAATACTGAGGGACAATTGAGATTGATAAACATTTTTTCAGGCATTGTGTGCTTTGACTGTACAGCTTGAATGAAGATCATATAAGTTCTCTTCAATTATGGTTTTAAGGCTCTTTTTCCACAACGCTACCATGTGATACCATGCGTAAGACACTGTTTTTGGCTTGGCTGGAGGAATATAGAGTGAATACTGCATGAAGCCCTGTCTACTTTGCTAAGCCATTCTGTATATTCACTTGATATGTGAATGGCTATGTCTCTGATTTTATTTTTTATTTTTTAATTTCATTTTTAAAAATTTCTATGGGGTGCGTCTTATGGCCCGGTGTGACTTTTGGTGCAAAAAAAATACTATGAATACTATAAGAAATGCTATGAGCATATATTCAGTATTCAGAGGCAGATTAAACGAGTTGCATAATAAAATGTCAGATCTGAGTTCAGGTTTGAAATTTAGTAAAATAATATTATTTCACAGACAATGTCTAATTAACTGTAATATAAGGAGTTAATTAGAAACATAATTACGAATACGAACCAATCATGCCCAGATTAATGTGAATAATAATTAATATGAATATTTACACATTTTCTTAAGAGAAGATTATAAACAAATTCATTCAATTCGCCTCATTGCTACCAAATTAAATCCTTTTCCTCTCTAAAAAATAGGAATTACGTGAAATACCTAATTAAGAATCATTAGTACCCAATGTACCCCTTCTATATTATTTTGAAAAATAAACATTTCTAATTCAGGTTACATTCTGCGTGTGTAGTGCAATTTTAAATATCCCAACAAAAACCTTATCTGTATGAAGAGCTGGATAGCTGTAAATTAAAGCTCAAGGATTTTTTATATTTGCCATAAGGGATAAATAAAACATGTCTGTGCAAGAATAATATATATGATCAACATTGAACGTGCACTCCTCAGTTAAAGTGTTGAAGTTTAAAATGTTGTGTTATGAGAGAAATCACTGCTTTCTGATGCTCAGACATATCAAAACCACTCCACTGGGTGTGCCGTTATCCCTATGGGCTAGAACCTGGGGAATGTCAGAACGGCATGCCCATCTGCATGGAGCCTTAGTTTAAACATTCAAAATGTTAATATATAAATCAAAAAATAATTGTGGTTTGCAAATATTTTTTTCTAAAATGTTCCCTGTCGAGAGGAGACTGCTTGCCTTGGCCTATCCCAGAGATACTTACTGCATAATCGTATATTAAGGTGGTCATCTTGTTGCTTATGAGACGTAACCTTCCAAATTGGATACAGAATAAGAAAGAGGATCTTCTGCTTCATGTAATGATTCTAAAGTTTGTAGAGCTTCTATGAGGAGTAGAAGTAGTAGTGAGAGGGGGAAGTGGTTAACTGTAAAAAAAACTAAAAACCTCAGCTTATTTAGAATTATTATGAAGCAGAGAACCATTATTGAAAATATTGTTTGGGGAAAAAAATATATATATTGTTGTTTAGGAAATGCTATAATCAATATAAAATAGTGTAAAAGAAAACAAATGACTCGAGAAATTTCAGACGGAACAGCTCGGCGCAGTGAAGACACAGCATCTGCCGAGCAGGTAAGTGAATGCGCTCTGTCTGGACCTCCTGCCAAGCAATACGCTTAGTGGAGGGGGTCCCGACGCATGTGGAAAGCTAGCTCGGCTTTTCTTGGACAATACAATATGGCGCTTATGTGCTGAAGGTGAGTAAAGGTCAGTTGGGTGGTGGGCTAAGTCACAAGGTCTCATTAAATTTACATATATATATCAAGCTGCTTCCTTGCCTGTAAAATGCTGGATAGACCCATCTGAACACAGCAGGGGAAGCTTTACTTCAGCTTTTACAGAGAAAAAACAAGGTTGAGACAAACTACTAAGATGGGTGCTTTGGCATATTTACACTTAGTCTCTACACTAGTCTCTAAAATCCATGCTAGTATGCATTTTGACTTACATTTTGTGATTCCTATTACAATAATTGGAAATGCAAACACAAACAGACAAAATGAATGATTTTTTTGCGTTTTGGGCTTGAGACATATAGCCAGGCCTGGTTCTCTCAGCCATTCATAGCGATGTGTGGGCAGCTGATGACCTACATAGCATGAAGCTTTCTGGAAAGACCCAGTTACAGTGCAGAAGTTATCCAGTGGCTCTCTCTGGGTGCCAAAGTTCCAGTGGGGTGGCACTTACTACCAATTCTGTGGATCCTGTCAGACCACATGGCTTGACTGTGCTGGATCCTTAAATGGAAGAGACTGCATGAAAAGCAAGTGGTGGTTCTGTATGGCCACCCTGGCCCTAGTGGTAGGTGATCTCTCAAGCGTTGCTCAGCTTTCCAAACAGACTGCCAGTCATATGCCTGAATCAGTTCATAGCAGTTACTGTTCTGTTTTTATTTCCACTTGTTGTTTTACTTTGAATTAAAAGAAAAGTTAAACAACTTATACCTGATTGTACAGAACCAACATTTGAAAAACTGGTCACAGTCCAAATATTTATGTACCAAACACTACATCAATGAGACCACTGGCCTCCCCACAGGTTGACAATTAAGTACTCCAAGAATGGCTAAATTTCTACTCATAGATACAATGAAGAGTTCCCAAATCTTAGCTACTAGAAATAGTAAAGCCACCCTAAAGGTAGCCATACACGGGCCGATTACCGCCCGATTGTATAGAGGCCGATTGCAGTGCGATGATGTCATCATGCTGCAGCTGGTTGCTTTGAGGATTGGCGGGCACCCTTTGTGTGCCGGACATTACCTTGGATGGGGACGCTAGTTGCACACCCTTTGTGTGCTGGACATTACCTTGGATGGGGCAATGCGATCGGCCAGGAATTTACCGACATGGCGGATCGCCGTGCAATCTGACATGTAGGAGGAGCCTGGTCTATCTGTCCAGGTGGGCACTCCCGATTTGTGGCCGAATGTGCACCGCCGCGAATCTGCCGAGATTCGGGCAGTATGTATGGCTACCTTTAGGCATACTGCACACTACTAGACCACTAAGTAATAACAAATTAATGTTTTATGCTTGGGTTTAGATACACTATAAGGATATATTGGAGACACCTTAATGTGTGAAGATAACAATGTGCCATGAAGTGTGTTCTCTAGTGACACTAGTTTAATTTTGGCTGAAGTTGGTACTGCAGGGGATTTTTTCCCCAATTGATTTGAACATAATATGTAAAAATATTATTTTTTCTGCTCTAAAAACTGGGTGCATCTTATGGTCAGGTGCGTCTTATAGTCTGAAAAATAACTAATGGCCAGGCCAAGAGGGCCAATCAAAATCACTGAATAGTACCAGCCTTTTCACTTTTTCACTTGTCTTCAGGATAACAGGCTTGACTGTGTTTTATTTTTTACAGCACAATTTGCCTTACCTACCTAAAGGTAGTTCCACTTCTCAGAGAACATGTCACAAACAAGACACAAGTTCAGTTTTCATACTTTCCTATCTCAACTCCAATTATTACTATAATCAGCAGACTACCTGACTACTAACAGGAGGAAAACTTTGATGGAAAATTTGCAAAAAGGCTGCTGATTGAAATTGCAGAGCAGCTTTCAAAATAGTGTGTGCTTTCCTAGTTCCTCATGCAACTGTTTGGGTTCTCGTGTAATGTATACCAACATCTTATCTTATGTTGTGATGCAATGTAAACATGATTTGCAAGACATACCACATATCCCTATAGCAATAGGTCTGCTTAGTCTAAGTAAACAAAAAAGAAGATCCATTATATGCCTACTGTATACACAGCACTTGTGACTTAAGGCCCTCACACATGTAGTGCTGGCGATTAGTTTGAACGGGGAAACCTGTCCCCATTCAAACTTGACCAAGCGATCTTCACCCGCGTTAAAAAAAAAATCGCCCTAATTTAAAAAAAAAAATAGCGTCCATAGAGAATAAATGGAATTTGATTTTTATATGGCGAACAAAAATCACTTCAATTCATGTCATCATGACATCAAGCCCATCAGTTGAGTGGGGACAAACCCATTCAACTGAATGGATGTGATCAATGCCAATTTCCACACTCGACTAATCGTGCCAGATAAAAGATGTATGGTATGATGTAACTGATAGTGCTACTTACCATTTTACAGGGTACAGTAGCCTGAAGACATTGTGCATGAGTGTCCTTTTGACACGACACTTGAGGCCTGGCAAGGCAATAGCTCAATGACAAGTTGTGCCAGTTCTAGCCAAGGTCAAGTCTGCACACCTAGTAGTCAAGGACTTCCTCGCTGCTCAGAGTGTCCACATCTGCAGTTAACCCCAGGTAGTCAGATACCTGTTAGCTGAGATGTTCCCTGAGGGTGGATCCAGGATTCTGGCAATGCATGGGACTTAAAAATTATTGCATATGGGAAGTTATAGACACATCGCCATAGCGCCCTGTTCTTGCAGGAGCGGGAGGAATTACTGCCATCTCTTTTGCTGGTAATTGCACCACCTCTGCCACCATGTAAAAAAGATGAATACAGCATCTCTCAGCTTGCCAGTAAAAATGCTGCATTTTCAAAAGTATGTATGGTATGATGGTGCCTTTGCTGGGACTGACCATTTTCTAGTTTCTTTTTTTACAGGATGCAGAAGCCTTTAGTAATGGCCTTGTACTTCCCTGACCAGTTGGATGACCACATGTCTGTGATAAGATGGCACTCTGTGCCAGAGATGCGGTGACCTGGCTCTGCACATAATAGCACAGGTCTGGGATGCCGCTCTGTGCCAAAAGATTCTTTCTAAGTACCCTCCACTGTGGTGAACCAATGGCACAATTTTTTTTTAAATGCCTCCAGCTTCCAGCTGCAATGTTAGCAGCTGGCGGGCTAGGAGCTATCACAAGCCAAGTACATGCTAGGTTTAGGCTTCTTTAAGGCAGGTACATGCCTAATGGTTCCTGCCTCTGTTGCTACACTGACCACAATCCAAAATGTTTCAGAAAGGTACATAAATAATCCCCTTCATGATCGCTATCTTGTTGTGGTGAAGGAGGTTATGTATCTCCATGAAGCATTGAGGTATATTTCTGGAGCCAGCCAAGTCGAGCTGGACATTGCAGAGAGATCTGACTAATTCCACGTGCTGTAGAAGGAACTGTTAGGCTGGCAGCCCACTCCAGTTAACATATGGCTGAATCAGTCATCTAGATGTGATTTCTGTCTGTTAGACATGGAAATAATGCATTATGTAAAAAAGGCTGGAAAGGCCCCTTGCCATCATTTAACAAACCTGAAAGAGTAAATATAGCCTAAAGGTCACCATACAGTGGTAGATTTTTTTGTTTAATCAGCTTTAAGAAAACATTTGTTTAAGTAAATGTATAGGAAAAAGATTCCTTTTTTTACTGAAGTCAAATTGCTCACCATCTAGCACAGGAGGAGAGCTGTGTAGCAGGCTGCAAGAAAATAGGTTGATGTTTGCTGTAATGTAGGCCCTTTCCTCCCCTGGGAGTTAAAAGCTGTTTGGATATTATTGTAAGGTCAGGAACATTCAAGGCACCTTCTCAGTTTGTACTGTGCCAGCCCATTTTGGAGGAGACAACAAGTCCATGAATGCAAATTGAGTCAAATTCAAAACACAATGTGTGGAAATCAGGGAGAGAACTCAAGTGTGCAGTTTAAAGGCATATGGCTTTTCTATAAGAAAAGACAAACAAAATGGGCACATATCTACTGCAATATAAGTAGAACCATTTAATAATACAAGTTAAGCTTAAGGTACCCATACACAGCAATCGTTTGGGAATTGTACGCTGCCCGCCTTGATTGATCCCACTTGAACGAAATGTCAATCAAACAGGGATCCGACAAGTCGTGTTTGATCACAATTACTTTGGATTGGTTGATGGGAAGTGACATCATGACTAAAGTTTCTGCTGAAACTCTGCAATCTTTACTTATAGATTGCTTATTGTTCTCTACTTTTACATGCTATTGAACTGCTTTTTCGATTTAAAGATAATGCACTAGTAGTGATGTCGCGAACATGGAATTTGCTGTTCGCGAACGGCGAACGCGAACGTCCGCAAATGTTCGCGAACCGGCGAACGCGCCATAGACTTCAATGGGCAGGCGAACATTAAAAAACAAAGGGACCCTTTCTGGCCACAATAGTGTTGGGAAAGTTATTTCAAGGGGACTAACACCTGGACAATGACAGAGTGGGATCCATGGCAAACTCCCAAGAAAAAAAATTTCACGCAATAAATCCGCACGACGGATTTCTACAATGATAGTCAATAGGATTAGAACATAAGAAAGGGAGCTGGAGAGCACTAAACAACATGGTTGATCGCAGCAGCTCTCTATTCTAACTCTCTCCTTCTTCAGCAGAATGTGTTATGGAGTCCTGTACTTGATATATTATAGGGGGTGTGAGGGTCTGTGAGGTGGGGGTGCTCATTGGCTGGATTATGTCTGCATACTGCGACTCACAGGGGTCAAAGTTTCTGCAATGTTAAAAGATAGGGGGCAAATCGAACTCGCCATATGATCGCGAAAATGCGCGAACGCGAACATGCGATGTTCGCCGCGGATAGTTTGCGGGCGAACAGTTCGCGACATCACTATGCATTAGGTGTACATCCTTTTTTTGTGTGTGTGCTTACAAGTATGGATGATGGGAAGCTGTTGCTGAAGTAGAAAGTAAATGTGCTTGGAAACAATATTAAATAATTAATAATAAATAATAGAATTATTAGAAAATATAGATAAACACTTATCACTTCCTTGCTTATGGCCATTGCAATAATATCCAAATATCAAGTCTAATTAAAAGATTTCACAGTGTGTGGCAAATTAAAAATAAAAGTTGTTCTGCAGTTGTTTAGTGCATGCTATATGAGTTTGTAAGTCAGAGCATTCATGTCCAAGAACAATTTAATTAACATCTGCTACTATGTTTGATAGAGTTGAGTAAATTAACTCTGACATTTATACAACCCAAAAGCTAATTATAATAAACAACAAAGGACACGAGAGGGAAGTGGGGGGAGAGAGGGGCTTTAAGGGCACATATAGATTACCACAATTTTATAAAAATAGCAAGATTTTAATTTAACAATTTCCATACATGATTGAAACATATTAGTGCATTTGTGCAACTTCCCTTATAGATTTTTGACAATTGTACATGATTTCAGCTGTAATATACATTCAATACATACAACTTGCTGTTACATTGAAATAAAATTACAGTTACATGATCCACATAAACCCAATAAAACACATTTTTTCATATTTTTGATGGACGTCTTCTCGACACGTTTCACTAAATTAGCTTCCTCAGGAGATATCGCCATCAATTTTATCTGTATTAGTTTTAATATAGCTAAAGATCACTCATTCCCAAACATAATAATTCCATACTTCAATATGTGCATCTACATGTACTTACAACAGCTGGTCATGTAATGTTCTTGTTGAGACCCCAGGTGGGAGGGGCCAACGATGGTCACAGCCGGGGCAACCCCCCCACACACACAAACACACTGCCAGACATGGGAAGCAGGAATAGCAGGGGACAATGATAGGGGCTAAGGTGCACACAGCCATCTCATACGGTCACCCGAGGTGTGTTCGCTGAAACCAAAGCGGATGCCTGCATAAGACCAAGTTATCCAATAAAAAACGAAACCAAACATGTACAGGAGTGAGTCCTAATAGGTGGGCTGTAGTGTCTGTGCTCTGTCCTCCCCTTGTGTGTGTGTGAGGTGAGGTAAGGGGCATGTGTATGTGACCTGCTGACTACCCGTATGAAACTCCTAATAAACCCCGTGTGAACCCCGTGTATGTGTAACCTACTAGCTACCTGTGTGAAACTCCTAATGAACTCCGTGTGTAGGTACTCTGTGCTATAACCTATTGGTGGTGGCTACTATGTGTCTGTGTTAGTTTGTGGCGAGCCCTACATTCCATGTGTCAACTAACCTACACAAAACTAAAAACCAAACCAAAGCTTACCCCAGTCTATGCAGGCTCAACATCGGTCATCAGATCTCCACACCTCAGGTGCGTACGGACGGCCGCACACATCCGCCCCCCTGCCCACCACCACCGATAATACGGAGACCGGTAGCGCGGTCCCCCTTCCCCATGGCGATGCACAGACGCAATCACACAGAGACGCCAGAGGGAGCAGGAAGTGAGGACCCTCCGGTCATCCTCCCGGTGCTCCAATGCGGCGTAGTCCCCCGCACCAAGGATTTCTACAATGATAGTCAATGGGAAAATAAAGTGCAATGAGTGATTAC
>CM070038.1:53910415-53931076 GCA_036250615.1 Ptychadena robeensis
CAGTAGGCACTGTGTAATATGTGGCTTGCAGGATCACTGCCAGCAGCCTGGCATGCCAGCTAGCAGGCAACAGGATAGCCCTAAAAAGGGCTTTTGGGGTCTTTTCAGGACTCTGTCATCTACAGTCTACTCTTCTACAGTGCTTCTTAGTCTGCTGTCAGGACAAAGAACACTGCCTAGCTAATCGTTCCCTATGCAGCACCAGCAGCTCTATGTTCTGACTGTCTCCTTCTCAGCAGCATGTGAAATGGCGTCTTCTCCTTGCTATGCTATAGAGGGTGGGATGGTTCGTGAGGTGGGGGGTGCTGATTGGCTGAATTATGTCTGCTGACTGCGACTCTCATGGCCATAGACTACGCTAGGATCCACCCTCTTGCGGATGTCGCTTTATTAAGCATAGATGCCGAAAAGGCATTCGACAATGTCAATGTCGGATGGCTTTTTAAGGTAATGGATGCCATGGGGTTCTCAGGTCAGTTTACTCGGTTGTTATTGGCAATGTATGAGGCACCTTCCGCGAGGATCTGCACTCCGGGCCATATATCTATATTGCTGGTATACCTTTCCATGATAAAGCTTTGAGGTCGGCAATGTATGCAGATGACGTCCTGCTCTTTACCTCATCCTCCGCCACGGATATTCCACTGTTTACCAAGCTAATCACACTGTTCAGGGCCCAGACTGGCTTCAAAATTAATCTTTCCAAAAGTGAACTTTTGCTAGTGACAGCTATCCCCCGCAGGGCATGGGTGGGAGAGGTGCCATTTGTCATTGCACCTCAATACGTCACATACTTGGGGATAAAGATAGGCAAAACCCCTGCAGCTATCTACCAGCTAAATTTTGGCCCAATCTTACAGAAAATCTATACCAAATTAGATTCTTGGCGCAATCTGCCGCTGTCACTGTTTGGCAGGATTCATCTCTATAAAATGATTCCCTTTGCGCAGCTCCTCTACCCCCTTCAAACAATACCGCTACTACTGAAACATAAAGACGTAAAAACTTTGCATCAGGCTCTGTTCAAATTTCTATGGCAAGGGAAACCTTCCCGGGTTGCACTTAAAACTCTTTCTATCAGTAAGCAGACAGGAGGGACGAGCCTTCCAGATCTCAGGCTCTATAATATAGGTAGCTTATTCAGGCACGCCATTGACTGGCTGACCTTGAAATCGCATTATTCTAACTACCAATTGGAAGCGGCAATGGTCCACCCATGGAATCTGACTAACTTACTACACTGCCCTATCAGTAAATTGCCGCCGTCGCTTAAAGGGAACATTCTAGTTCGTGACACGGTTCTCGCTTTCAGGGTGGTACGGAAGCTGCTGCAGCTCCCGGCCCATTTGTCCAAACATTCTACGTTGGTGGGTAACCCGCAATTCCCTGCGGGCACCTCACAAGCGTTTTATGGTCATTGGCAAGACAAAGGTCTGAAAATGGTAAAGGACCTCTACGATCCAGCCACCCATCGCTTAAAATCGTGGGTTACCCTGATGAATGAATGTGCATCTAGTGGCTTAACTCTACACCCTCTCTTTTATGCTCAACTAGCCAGCTTTTTCGCCTCCTTACCGGCTGATGCCTCCTCCCTATATACCCATTCTAGGTATGACACTTTAGTGGCCCTCCCTGTACACGGTGTCTCTACTTTGTGCATGTACCTCAAAGACTATTTCACTAGTTCTCTTCAGGCAACTAGCGTCCATAATTGGAGGTCAGACTTCCCTCAGGAGGAGCTGGTGGAAAACATTAATGCAGGCTACCAGTTGATCCGTAAACACGTTATCTCGGAGGTGTGGCGTGAGACACAGTTCAGGATAATGTACAGAGCCTATTAGCTCTGTCTGCGCCCTCACGCCCCCACAACCCTTTAAACCTCGCCCGTATTGCCCTAAATGTGATTGTACTACACCCACATTATTGCACTATTTGTGGTCCTGTCCCTTACTGCAAACATTTTGACAGGATGTGGGGGCCTTCATAAGTTCAGTGTTGGAAACAACACTCCCACATGATCCTTTGTTACTGCTCTTTAGTTATGTGTCGATATCCAGCCGTGCACAAATCCCTGCCCACCATGCCTGGTTACACAGTTACGAGTGGATACAACCACTACCATCGCGACTACACCATGTCACCGCCTGTGTTTATGCTCTCTATAATAAAGAACTACTGGATATGAAGGGAGGCACTGATAAAGCAGCTCTGGCGATGGAAACCATATATACACACAGTGCTGTCTGTTAGAGACAGGGATAAAGTGCTGTTACTGCTTGAAGACGTTTTATGACCCCCCCCCCCCTCTTCTACGGGTCCGCCTCGATATCGCCTAAACACCTGTTGACTAACGCACTGATGTCCCTACGATGACCGCAAATTTTATTGAATAGTAATATGAACCGCCTACTGTTGCTGCTCTTTTCAGTTATTCTGATTGTATGTATGTCAATTTTGAATCTACCGACTGTATCATTCTTAGTTGCAGCTCTGTTAGCTGTTGTTGTTTTTTTTCTGCTCCCCGCTGTGAATGTGTGATTTTATTTGTATTCCTGTATTGTAAAAACCTCAATAAAATCTGATTAAAATATATATATATATATATATATATATATATATGGAACATGATTCTTTCATGCCTTAAATATAATATAATATTATTTATTAAAATATATGCAATAGTATGATGACTATCAAGGGTTCTTAAGATAGGTATACACATGACCTTAAAAGGAAATTAAAACCGTGAGAACAGTACCTATTGATTATATTACAATTTCTTTGTGAGCAATGTAATTGTAATAATGACAAAAAATCAGACATCTATAACGTGGTTTAATTATCATTGATGTAACAATATAGGAGATTGACGATTATAATTGATTCAGTTTATTACCACCAATGATCAGTTTAAACATCTTGGATAAAGTTCGTGGGTACTGATCTTGATGGGGCCTCGGGCATATTCCAAAAGGTGGGCTCCGACTTTGGTCCTGATCGGGTTTGCTGCCCCCCCCCCTCCCTCCTCCCGGTTAAGAAGTGGGGATTCACAGATGCAAGCCGGTCTTAGGACCGGCTTTCTTCCACCCGCACCTGTCCCATCGATCCGGTCACAGGGCTGGATCTCCCCCCCAATGCGTGGGGGGATCTGCTCCTGTGCCGAGCTTCGGGGACTACGCCGCATTGGGGCACCGGGAGGATGATCGGAGGGTCCTCACTTCCTGCTGCCTCTGGCGTCTCTGTGCGATTGCGTCTGTGCATCGCCATGGCGCTACCGGCCTCCATATTATCGGAGGTGGTGGGCGGGGTTACCCGTTCCCATGGCGATGGTGGGGGATTTATTGGGGCGGATGTGTGCGGCCGTCCCTACGCACCTGAGGTGTGGAGCTCTGAGGACCGATGTTTAGCCTGCATAGACTGGGGTAAGCTTTGGTTTGGTGTTTTAATCTATTTTCCCCGCATTTGGACACTTTGGCAGGTCATGTATACTGGGTATCATTCTTCACCTATTAGTTTTGTGTAGGTTAGTTGACACATGGAATGTAGGGCTCGCCACGCACTAACACAGACACATAGTAGCCACCACCAATAGGTTATAGCACACAGTACCTACACGCGGAGTTCATTAGGAGTTTCACACGGGTAGCTAGTAGGTTACACATACACGGGGTTCACACAGGGTTTATTAGGAGTTTCACACGGGTAGTCAGCATGTCACATACACATGCCCCTTACCTCACCTCACACACACACAAGGGGAGGACAGAGCACAGACACTACAGCCCACCTATTAGGACTCACTCCTGTACATGTTTGGTTTTGTTTTTTATTGGATAGCTTGGTCTTATGCAGGCATCCGCTTTGGTTTTAGGCGAACACACCTCGGGTGACCGTGTGAGATGGCTGTGTGCACCTTAGCCCCTATCATTGTCCCCTGCTATTCCTGCTTCCCATGTCGGGCGGTGTGTTTGTGTGTGTGGGGGGGTTGCCCCGGCTGTGACCATCATTGGCCCCTCCCACCTGGGGTCTCAACAAGAACATTACATGACCAGCTGTTGTATGTACATGTAGATGCACATATTGAAGTATGGAATTATTATGTTTGGGAATTAGTGATCTTTAGCTATATTAAAACTATTACAGATAAAATTGATGGCAATATCTCCTGAGGAAGCTAATTTAGCGAAACGCGTCGAAGACGTCCATCGAAAAAATGTGTTTTATTGGGTTTATGTGGATCATGTAACTGTAATTTTATTTCAATGTAACAGCAAGTTGTATGTATTGAATGTATATTACAGCTGAAATCATGTACAATTGTCAAAAATCTATAAGGGAAGTTGCACAAATGCACTAATATGTTTCAATCATGTATGGAAATTGTTAAATTAAAATCTTGCTATTTTTATAAAATTGTGGTAATCTATATGTGCCCTTAAAGTCCCGGAGTTCAGCCTCCATTGTTGAGATGGTGAGTGGAGGGTAGGCATAATGCCCCTCTCTCCCCCCACAAGAGGGAACCAATATGTTTTGTAGCTAATTATAATATATTATTTATAAGGAGTAACTAGGATTAGGATGCAAATGCATGCAAATTTTATGCAGACTTAAACTAAGCCAGTCTCATGCCATACCGATACACTGCTAGGCCCCAAAAAAAGTCACCACCAAAAAAAGGGTCACACACTCTATTATATCGTTGGACCACCTTTAGCTATGATTATGGCACGCATTTGCTACATCATTGTATCGATAAACTTGTCCTTGCAATGCCACAAGATTTATTTCCATCCAGTGTTGCATTCATTTGTCACAAAGATCTTGCATTGATAGTAGATTCTGTGCAAAGCCTTCCCCAACACATCACAAAGATTCTCAATGGGGTTACGGTCTGGACTCTGTGGTGGCCAATCTAAGTGTGAAAATTATGTCTTATGCTCCCTGAACCTCTCTTTCACAATTTGAGCCTGATGATTCTTGTCATTGTCATCTTGGAAGTGCAGTCAATGAGTGTGTCCCTTATATTTGACTCCACCCGAAAAAGAACCCCAGTTTTTTGCAAAGAACTCTTGTTGTGGACAGCTGTCCTCAGTTATGTTGTAGCATTTCAGTCGATTGTACAATTATTTGACAGAGCTTTTAAGGTTGTTATAAATGATTAGTATTTGATTGGATGTTAGCGCAAAGGAATACATTTTCAAGATTTTGCATGCATTGCACTGTGTGGTAATATAATCAATCAATATTAGGTTGATGAACGGTATCAAAACCAAGATCTATCAAGAGAAAGCTGGTGTGTTTATGGTTAGCTTTAGGTATTGATCTGGTGGAAAGTACTGGGAAAGTGGAAGCTTGGAATAGGGCTTTGAAGGAGGCCATGTATCACAACTTAAAGGTTTACTTATTTTTCAGCATCATAAAAAATAAGTTTAGTTTCCTAGCCTTTAATTTCCCTGAAATCGCATGTATGGTGTCAATGTTTGTGTGTATTATACACGGTTGGCACACAACACTTCCCCAAAAACTACATTTCTGGCTTATGAAGTCACCTCGCTGCTTCTTTTAGAAGTCTGAACTGTAAGTCAAACGCCAAGCATCACCTGCAATACAAGTTTCATATTTAATATAATGCTATTTTAGAGATGCAAATGGTGCAGAATGTTTCAGTATTAAAATGACTTGACTAAGCTAGACATATTGAAAGGAAGTTCTCATTCATAAATCAATCTGAGTAAGAAAACAGAAGCTCACAGTTCTTCCAATTTTTTTTCTTCTAAACAGAAGTAACATTACACTTGTACACAAGTGAAACTTTACCATTTGTTTAGCACTCCAGCAAGATTGATTACTGACCCATGAGGGATCTGGATTTGAACCTGAGACTTCCATTCAAGTAATCTGGGGTGATAAAAACACTTAGCAGGGGTCCCGACGTATCCCGTAGACCTTGCCTGCCGGCGGATGGTCTGTTTACACATCCGCCGGTGTAAGGCTGAACGTACTCGACCACGTTCAGCCTTACACCGGCGGATCGGCTCGGCGCAATGAAGACAGAGTCTCCGCCGAGCAGGTAAGTCTATCTGCTATGTTGGGACCTCCCGCTAAGCGTGTACGCTTAGCAGAGAGGTCCCAACGCAATGGAAACAAAGCCTTAGTTACACAATTATATTAGTATTTATCAATAAGTGAAGTTTTATGTTTGTATTTTGTAGTATTTATTTCCCATATATAAACCATATTATATTTTATATAACAAACCATTATACCTAAGCTGAGCTGTACTGTGTGTGTAAGTAAAATAGAGTGAAATAAAACCCTAAAAACAATATTTCTTATTTTACAAACTTTGACCCTTAGCACAAATGTGTTATAGCTCTCACTATTATACTTTATTGCAGAGATCTATTGCAGAGATTCCCAATCACCCGGAATGGTACCTGTACCAGGCTGCAACCCTTAAGTTGCTGGTCCATGACACAGATGACACCAGGAAGTAGGTTTAAGCCAGACCTGTCAGATAGAATGATCTCTGATGCAAAAATAAAAGACTGACATCTGGTGGATGTAGAAAGTAATGAAAGTTGTTTTATCCACTTGAGTTAACCTTTAAAGTTGAAAAATTTAATAAATAAAATAAAATAAATTCTGTGTGTCTGTAACCTTTGCTCCAGTCTAGTAGTTACTAGAGCCCAAGTGTGGTTTGATGCAGGATGAGATTTCTGCTATAAATACAATGTAAATGATAAAACGTCAGAAGGGAGGGGGAAGACACAGAGGGGAAACACCGCTCAGGTGTCCCGTGATCAGGGAGGGTGGAAGTGGAGGCTTTTGAGGTTCCTTGGTATTGTAGTACCCAATTAGTTGTAAGAGGTATATCGTTAAAAAATAATAATTTTATTCATTTCATTAAAACTGCACGCACATGATACGAGGGCATAGAAACAGCCTATGCGAGCATGATATACAGTGATTTACAATAGAACATACATATCTCTGACCCCATAAGTTAGGAGGGGGAGAGGGAAGATAGATTGCACATAAAAAACCATACAGGTCATAGATTGCACATAAGATCCAAACAATTTGACGGGTTTCATCCGATTCTAGCGGACTTCTTCAGGAAGGATCAATGTCTATCCACTTGATCTGTGTTATAAAGAAAGCATGATTTCAATATGGACATGATTATGGAGCATGGGTCTGCATTCACATGGTGGGGGTCAACAGTTGGCTGGGATATATTTAAATTTGCATGTTACTTGCCGATATGTTACTTAACCAAACCCGCAGACGAAATGACCATAATAAACCTCTCTCCTCACACCCTTACGCAAGAGGAAGAGATTGTACTTAGGAGGGGTCTGAGTTTCTGCCCAGGTCAAAATTTCGACCTGTTTGAGACTAAAAAAGATGTCCAACTTTTCTCTCATAAATTGCTCTTACACACCAAGCCCGGACCAAGGGCAATAACTCAGACCCCTGGAGCAACTATACATTGGCCGAATTCCAAGCTGTCAAAGATCTTTGCCAATTATTAAATGAACAGGGGTACACGAACGAATGGTGGGAAGGGGATGATGTAGACGCATCCAATGACCCCACGACAGGACAGACATCGCACAAAATATTTAAAAAGAAATCAGATACCTTTCCCCCACTCCACCTTAATCCTACCAAAAATACATTTACCAAACAAACTATAAAAGCACTGGAAGAGTTAAGGACGCCACAAATTAAATTGACTAACTCTAATGCTGAAATAAAATCTGCCCTACTAAGACTTCAAAGAGCCAAAGATTTAATCATAAAACCTGCCGATAAGGGCGGAAATATTGTATTGATGTCCAACGCCTCTTACATCAAAATGTGTTTGTCAATCCTTAAGAATAAGGACTGGTATCGGACCATCCGCCCTGAATGGTCACTTTCAAACAACAGTATGACCAAATTATATTGGATTACTCTCAGTTGGGAATCATAGATAAGGACACCATGGAGTTCTTGAACGTCCCTTATCCGGTGCTGCCCACTTTCTATGCACTTCCCAAAACCCACAAATCGACCACCGCCCCGCCAGGGAGACCGATTGTCTCCGGGAATGGCTCACTCACTGAGAAGGCCAGCACATTCGTAGATCATCATCTACGAGAATTTGTGGAGACATTACCATCATACCTTAAAGACACCTTGGACATGTTGAAAGTGGTAGATGATCTACTTATCCCTGCTAACAGTATACTTGTCTCTATTGATGTAGAGGCACTGTATAGCAGCATACCTCATGGACAGGGTGTCGCTGCAGCCAAGAGGTTCTTGAGCCAAAGAAACCAGAGTTCTCACCCCTTAAACAAATTCATTGTAACCCTATTGGGATTCATTTTAACCCACAATGCGTTCGTCTTTGATGGTGTACACTACCTCCAGGTACAGGGGGTGGCGATGGGCACATGCTGTGCGCCGTCATACGCCAACCTGTACCTGGGGGAGTGGGAAAGACTACTTTTTTCAAATGAGGACATGTCGATATATCTGCACCACATCATGTTGTGGCTCAGGTACATCGACGACATCCTGGTTGTCTGGACGGGCACCATGGATGAGCTGATGGAGTTTATGGCAGCCATACACGACAATGATTTAAATCTCAAGTTCACCATGGCATGCTCCACTCAAAGTATCTCGTTCCTCGATGTGGAACTACGGATAGAGAGCGACCGAGTGACCACTACTCTTTTCCGAAAGCCCACATCGGGCAACACTATATTACACGCCGACAGTGCCCATCCTCAGGCCCTCATTAGGTCTATTCCGTACGGACAATATCTCAGGGTCAGACGTAATTGCTCATCTGAAGCCACTTTTAAGGAACAAGCAGGATATTTGAGACAACGTCTCAGGGAACGTGGCTACAGTAAAAGACTACTCAAAAAAAATCAAAGAGTGGCCAAGATCGACAGAAATGCCTTACTATACACAAATAAGAAATCTAAAAGTGAGGAACCCCCTATCACCCGCCTAATACTGACATTCTCAGAACAACACCTGGAAATCAGGGATGTCCTCAGCAAATACTGGTATCTATTAACATCAGATGGTATGATCAACAACTTCGTTTCCACGAAACCAGCAATTACGTACCGTAAAGCAAAATCAATACGGGATTACTTAGTTCAAAGCCACCATCCTCCAACCAACATCACTGAGTTACCTATCACAGGGACCTTCAAATGCGGAAAGTGTTATCAATGTCGTTGGATCAATGAAGGGAGAGAACACATCCTCCCCAATGGCCAACGATTCCGCCCAAGACACAGGGTGGATTGTAGGACTATGGGGGTGGTCTACTGTATGGTCTGCGTATGCGGCACCTACTATGTAGGCAAGACCAAAAGAGAGCTACGCTTCCGCATACGGGACCATATATATGACACCGTCAAAGGCAAACTCTCTAAAACAGTGGCCAGACATCTGGCAACATGCCACAATTATGCCACTGACTGCATTCGTTTTTTTATCCTAGCCCATATACCAGAAAACATCAGGGGGGGCAACGTGAATAAAAAACTTCTCCAGTTGGAGTCCAGATGGATCTACAATCTTAAGGCTACGAGCCCTCCGGGCTTGAATGAAGCCGTTAGCTTTAAGTGCTTTTTATAAGACTAATTATCATCCAAATCGTCAATCTCAATCATTCACAACAGCCATTGATATATCTGTAAGCAGGTATCCCATCAGATACTGAACTCAAAACTTAGTTATAGTTGTCAGATCCCTTGTCTAGTATAATCTACAACATTTATGATTGTTTACGTTTAAGAAATAATTAAAATTTTCAAGGCAAAATATTTTTATGTAAAAATATCCTCTTATTTGACATATTTGTAATATGACTATGTGGTAATGCATGGGATCTATTGGGTGTGCATTTCAAGTGGTGGTTCAAGTTGACACTGGGAACTATTTTGTCCACTTCACCTTATTCTTCATCCACTTACAGATATTATTGGAGGCTGTGAGCCTGATGTGGAGACTGTGGGACCTCGGGGCGCCATCTAGTGGGTGTCTCCCCTAGAGACACTTTTAAATGTGTCTCCTCCATCTGGGGAGCCAGGGCTGGATGTGCTCGCCCGTTGGCGATGTGGGGCGGAGGTTCGGCACCCACGTGATGCCATCCCCTCGCCCCTCTCGGTTGGCTGGCGATCTGATCCCCTGCCCTGGCCTGCCTATCTGTCTGCACTCGACAGCGGCAGGGCACCCACACAGGCGGGGAGGAACCCTTTGGTAACGCCTACTCAGCTTGATGAGTGGCGTTCCAGAATGCTATGGCGCGCATGTGCACTGCGGGCTGACGTCCCGTGGTGACGCGCGCACCAGCCTCCATCGGTCCCCTCCCCCTAAGGTGATGCTGACAGATTACGTCATATTAAGCGGCCGCGATACTAATGTCCGCAACAGCAGACACATGGGACGCACAGGGACTAGCAACACTCAGAGCGGGCCCCCAGGATGCAGGGGAAGCATGGGACAGACTCCTATTAAGGTATCTCTTTAATCGGCGCAAAGCCACCCGGACACCCCGGGGAAATAGACAGATTACTTTGCTGACACTTTCATATTTGGCTTGAGACTCAGCGCTTTTTCCTGGTCCCCCCCCCTGACTGATATCTCCCTGCCAAGGTCACAGAGATTAACAAGGTAATACCTCCTTTCCTATTACCCTCTTTAAAATTGGGAACTCATCTGAATTACACCCTAATCTATCTTAGTGTCCGGCTCCCCTTGTATGGGCTCCTTGAACCTACGTCTCCATTTTGGGCTCTCCCAACTCTCCAATTGATGGATACATCCACCTCATCTCCACCACTTGGAGTATGACATATCGGCAAGTAACATGCAAATTTAAACATATCCCAGCCAACTGTTGACCCCCACCATGTGAATGCAGGCCCATGCTCCATAATCATGTCCAAATTGAAATCATGCTTTCTTTATAACACAGACCAAGTGGATAGACATTGATCCTTCCTGAAGAAGTCCGCTAGAATCGGACGAAATGCGTTGAATTGTATGGATCTTATGTGCAATCTATGACCTGTATGGTTTTTTATGTGCAATCTATCTTCCCTCTCCCCCTCCTACCTTAGGGGGGTCGGAGATATGTATGTTCTATTGTAAATCACTGTATATCATGTTCGCATAGGCTGTTTCTATGCCCTTGTATCATGTGCGTGCAGTTTTAATGAAATGAATAAAATTATTATTTTTTAACGATATACCTCTTACAACTAATTGGGTACTACGATACCAAGGAACCTCAAAAGCCTCGACTTCCACCCTCCCTGATCACGGGACACCTGAGCGGTGTTTCCCCCTCTGTGTCTTCCCCCTCCCTTCTGACGTTTTGTATATTCGATATGAGGTGTGGTTCCGCCCAGCTCATTAAGAGCACTAGTAGATGATCAAGGCATGGTCACCCATGCCCTCCCCTTATGTTTTTGTGACAATGTAAATGATGATCATAATTTCTTCAGGTGCAGAAATTTTTTTGACAAGGTGTTGTAGAATCATCTGTTTTCAGTCCCCCGCCACATAGGTCTCCAGAGGTGTCTTCTTTACTAGATATATGTTTACTAGCAAATGCAGAATGCAAAATCTGGCAAGTCTGTCAGTATTTACCAGTGAAGAAGTGATAGACTTTGCTTCGGTAGACTCCCAGTTTGTAGCCCTCCGCTAGACACACCGGCAACTTCTAACAGCAGAGAGATTGAAGATGGGATACAAAAATGTCTGTCAGAAGGTCATGGCAGGCAGCAAACAGCAGGATAATTGAAAGGGGCAGTAACAGTAACAGCAATCATAGAGTGATCCAGTGCCTAGATAACAAAAAGAAAAGGGATCCAGAAGGGGGGGAGTGCAAATTGTGAAAGCAACGTACAAGTACAAGTGTTTTTGAGAATGATGGACATATTTGTAGTATCCAAAGAGGAGTTCAGAAATGAAAATTGCGGAATTTGTGGATGACTTGCATTGAAGAGGACTGGAAATCCCAGATGCTTGAATGTACTCAGGCATGGCATCTGAATATAATTATTAACTGGTACTTATGCATATCCAGCATCAGTTCATGCCCTGGAGCAAACCTTTTTTCCCTTACAAATTGAAATCTTGATATGGCTTCCACAAAACCAGGTCCTTTGGTAGGAACTACTTTTAAATATGATTTGCAAGTGATAAAATAATATATGTATTCTGTGTACTAGGCACACTGACTTAAGCCAGCATTCTATTGAAATGAGTCTCCCTGTCGAGTTGAGGGCGCATGTGCGGGCACAGTGATCTAGGTGGCAGAATCATCACTAGAGAGGTACTGAAGCAGTAGGCGGTGGAGTGATGTACGCCCTTACTGCAAAAACAGAGCACACAGGCATGCACTCCAGCTAGAAGGTGGGACTTCCGCGTTTCAGCTAGGGCTGGCACAGTAGGTCTGTGGTTTCTAATAAATACAAGGTTTAGTTATAGATGAGCAGTCTCTATAGAGCGGATATTGCATTTCTATATGAGCATGTCACCTGGGTGAATATTAACCCTGTGAGCTGCTAAATAGTATACTTTAAGCTATGTGGAGGCCAGTATTGTTCCTTGTTTGTAATATTGACGTAAACAATCAAAAAGGGTGATAACATTAGTAGGAAGCTCAAAAATATGTGCAGGAATGTATGTATCCAGTATTTAAGAAAGTAGATTTTTGGGAACTGTATAAACCAACCTCTATTAAGGTGAAAATAGTTACATTTAGCATAAAATCTAGTTGAATAATGCTAGGCATACACATGCCGATAAGCGGCCGATTTTTAATCTGACCGACGGGCGTGCGCGCTCGCGCCGTCGGTCAGGTTAAAAATCGGCCGCTAATCGGCATGTGCCCACATGGGGCGACAGATCCCTGTCGCCCCACAGCTCGGCCGGCCAGAGAACGGACATGTCCGATAATCTCTGGCCGGCGCGAGCCGATGGAAGCCGATGCCATAAGCTGCAATGAAGACGGCGTCTCCATCGCAGCTTATGGCCGACACACAAAGGGTGCCCAGCCGATTGAAGGGGCCCCACAATGCAACGGGATGCTAACGTGATGACGTCATCATGTTAGCATCTCGGAACACATCGGAGTAGGTCGGTCTGACCTACTCGGTGTGTGTATGCCCAGCATTAATGAGTATCATTGAGAGCAATGATAAACTCATTATAATAAATATTGTGTGAATTAATATATATATACATAAGTTGGTAGAGGGATATACTCATTTTTAATAATTTTGTGCCAACCCAATGTATATATAAATAATCCGTTCCCTAACTGAGGACTAGAAGGGTTTTTTAGTCACTAGAGGTCCAAAAATGCAATATGATATAACAATCTCCAATACAGTGTTCAATAAAAAGTCTTTAATGTAATTGGACTAGTTTAACAATTCATAACATACATAAATACATGTGTGGTATATCACACCAGAATTCATCATAATTTATAAAGCATAAAAACATGATAAAATTTTTCAACCGTACAGTGGTCTTTAAATGCGTTATGCCATCAGATGTATCATATTAGCTTTCCACTCATCCTCCTACATGTTTCGCCCGCCTAGGGCTTCGTCAGGGAGAGATGGCTCTACGGGTATATACAGTGGTGTGCAAAACTATTTGCCTCCTTCCTGATTTCTTATTCTTTTGCATGTTTGTCACACAAAATGTTTCTGATCATCAAACACATTTAACGATTAGTCAAAGATAACACAAGTAAACACGAAATGCAGTTTTTAAATGATGTTTTTATTATTTAGGGAGAAAAAAAACTCCAAACCAAATGGCCCTGTGTGAAAAAGTAATTGCCCCCTGAACCTAATAACTGGTTGGGCCACCCTTAGCAGCAATAACTGCAATCAAGCGTTTGCAATAACTTGCAACAAGTCTTTTACAGCGCTCTGGAGGAATTTTGGCCCACTCATCTTTGCAGAATTGTTGTAATTCAGCTTTATTTGAGGGTTTTCTAGCATGAACCGCCTTTTTAAGGTCATGCCACAACATCTCAATAGGATTCAGGTCAGGACTAGGCCACTCCAAAGTCTTCATTTTGTTTTTCTTATGTAGGGATCTTATGTTTGGTGTTCTAGCCTCCACAGGCACTACCGGCATTGAGCACCGGACCCAACGCCTCACAGGTGGGTGGACACCCAATACTCCCTCATGTGGGTGAGCACAATCGGACACCTTACTCATACAGGGAGTGCAGAATTATTAGGCAAATTAGTATTTTGACCACATCATCCTCTTTTTGTCTACTCCAGCTGTATAGGCTCGAAGCCTACTACCATTAGCATATTAGGTGATTGCATCTCTGTATAGAAGGGGTGTGGTCTAATGACATCAACACCCTTATTAGGTGTGCATAATTTTAGGCAACTTCCTTTCCTTTGGCAAATCGGTCAAAAGAAGGACTTGACAGCTTAAAAATCAAAATAGTTAGATATCTTGCAGAGGGATGCAGTACTCTTAAATTGCAAAGCTTCTGAAGCGTGATCATCGACAATCAACGTTTTCATTCAAATAGTCAACAGGGTCGCCAGAAGCATGTGGAACAACAAAGGCGCCAAATAACTGCCCATGAACGAGAAAAGTCAAGCGTCAGCTGCCAATAGCCACTTGCCACCAGTTTTGGCCATATTTCTAGCTGCAAACAATCACTGGAGTGCCCAAAAGCACAAGGTGTGTGCAATACTCAGAGACGAAAGGCTGAAAGATGACCACCACTGAACAAGGCACACGAGCTGAAAAGTCAAGACGGGCCAGAAATAGCCAAGACTGAAGGTTTTATGGACTGATGAAATGAGAGTGAGTCTGAGGGCCAGATGGATGGGCACGTGGCTGGATTGGTAAACGGCAGAGAGCTCCATCCGACTCAGACGCCAGCAAGCAAGGTGGAGGTACAGTACTGGTTTGGGCTGGTATCATCAAAGATTAGCTGTGAGGGCCTTTTCGGTTGAGTGATGGAGTCCAGCTCAACTCCCAGTCCTACTTGCCAGTTTTCTGGAGACACCCATTCTTCAGCAGTGGTCAGGAAGAAGTTCTGCATTCTTAAAGAAAACATGATTTTCATGCAGGACAATGCTCTCCATCACACACGCGCCAAGTACTCCACCAGCGTGGCTGGCAAGAAAGTGTTAAAAGAAGAAAAACTAATGACATGGCATCCTTGTTCACCTGATCTGAACCCCATTGAGAACCTGTGGTCCATCATCAAATGTGTGATTTACAAGGAGGGAAAACAGTACACACTCTCTTACATGTCTGGGAGGCTGTGGTTGCTTGGCTGCCGCAGTGTTGATTGTGAACAGATCAAACACTGAACAGAATCCATGGATGGCAGCTTTTCAGTGTCCTTGCAAAGAAAGGTGGCTATATTGGTCACTGATTTTGTTTTTGTTTTGTTTTTGAATGTCAGAAATTATAGTTGTGAATGTTGATATGTTATATTGGTTTCACTGGTAAATAAATCCTGAAATCTAGGTAAAATTTTGTTTTTTTGTTACGTTCCTATAATTATGCACAGTAATATCACCTGCACACCACAGATATCCCCCTAAAATAGCTAAAAACTAAAAACAAACTAAAACTACTCCAAAAATATTCAGCTTGATATTACATGAGTTTTTTGGGTTCATTGAGAACCTGGTTGTTGTTCAATAATAAAATTATTCCTCAAAAATACCACTTGCCTAATAATTCTGCACTCCCTGTCTTGCTCTGCTTCGTTCAGATACTGAGAGGACTGCTACTATCACCTGCGGACCCTGCGAGTCCACCGGCGACACCATCTAGGACCCCCGGGAGGGCACACCGTGGAGGGGACAGCCCATGTGGCACATCCGGTTTCTAACAAATGTACAGTTGAATCACTTTTTTAAATAAAGTGCACTTTATTTACAGATGGACACCGAACACCTTGTACCCTGATATTTACCTATATGATTACTACGTTTACCCTCCTATTTTTCTGGTGCTCCTCCGTTCTTGTCCTAAAGGTTTGCGTCAGCGACCTACTATATATATACCTCTCCAATTTTACTTCAGCATGGGTAATGCTACACCTCCTGAAGAAGAACAGCTCTTTCGAAACGCGCGTTGTGGTGTGTAATCACCCCCCTACATCACCTATGTGAAGCCACAGTCTACAGGCACCTCAAATGCCCAGTGATACAAAGACTTTTCATCTGACTATCTCGTATCCTATTGTTTTATGGACTACTAATTAAATCTTCTCTTCCTACGGACATGTCATTTTGATTATTGTGCGGCTATTCTATGACGCCTATTCTATATACGCCTGCAGATTACATCGCTTTTTTATGCTTTCTTGTTGTGCTTTAAATAACTTATAATTTAATGATTATTATTTATTCAGATGGCCTCAAAGTCCCTATACCTTGCCTTGTGCAAACAGTGGTTAGAGGGCTAGTTTCTATTCCCCTCCAACCCCTTTCTTTCAGATATATATAGTTTAGGATGTTGACCACCGTCCATCTTGACTGAGTGATATATATATATATATATATATATATAGTAATCTAGTTCTTAGTTAGGATGTATTATTTGTTTGTGTTTCTGTATGGTTTTCGTTTCAGATGTCATAGCGCCTTGGCGGGTTTCAAGTCTTTCAAGGTATACAGTTCAAAGACAAGGTTGGTGGGGACTCATCTGGTGGTGTAGGTCAGAGGGAGCTGACCAAGTCTGGTAAGCGGTCACAGTGGGCTTGCGGGCAGCCAGTTGTCCTCCAGTCGGCGGCGGCTGAGGGCCTATACAAACTTTGGCGGCAGGCACTGGTGACCTGTGTTCAGCAGTTTGGTGGATCATGAAAGAATCCTTAAAGGCTCGGGAGAGAGAATATCCGATGTTAATATAGTTTTGTTATGGTTAAAATAAAAGGCGCTTTGGCCATTTAAAATCCACTTCCTGTGTACAGTGTATTATTTAATGTTAAGTAATTAATAAGGTTATGGGTAAGTTATTATCCTAATAGGTCCTAGAGTCTATCCCAGTCATGGCATTCATTTAGTGTTTGTATTCCTGGTCCATGTAGGGTGTTAAATGATTTCTATGTTTAATATGCTACAAATGTTGGTTCTTTCCTTGATGATGAGATTCATCATTCCTTTCGTGCAAAATTCCAAATAGTAGTTAAATGTTTGGTATATACATGGTATTTCTGGAAAATGGATGCAGTGAAAATTCCTTGTAAATCCTCAAGTTTCAAAAACGCCTTCTTGAATTCAAAGTCTAATTCATCGTCTGTTAATTCTTCCACAGTGGGGTTCAGGAGTTTAAAGTACTTCTCAGAAATTGTGCGAATAGAATAACTCTATGAAAAATGTTGTCTTCTAATGGGTACATGGTGTTGTATTGTTGATGCTGACACTGGTCTCTGCAACTGGTAGATTCTTATGTAAACAGTAGGACGTGTTTGTTCACACTGTATAGAGTAAGGGAGCTTTGTTTCCTCTTTGCCTCCAGATTAGTATGGTGGTTGTTTCAGAGGGAACAGAAAAAAATTAAAAAATAATCTGATTAGGAGTGACACAGGGGTCTGCACTAAAATAATAGTACCATTCTGCAATGTAATATTACACTTAAGGCCCCCACACACGTACCGAGTGGGGGCCGACAGAGCAAGTCAGATCAGCTCTGTGGTGCTGGAGATTTTCAACTCTGCACCGGTCTCCATTGCCTTTTTTCCAGAGTATTTACGATACCTGATAGTGTGGATTTGCTCATTTCTGAATTCAGGCAGTAGATAGAGCAGCCTACACTAGGAGGGCTTACATCTAAAAAGAAATAGTAGAGTGTTGTACCGTGTTAGCCATCGAGAAATACAGCAAGTTTGGAATTCAAGTGATACCATTTATTGGCTAACTGAAGTCATTGGAGAAGCTAGCTTTCGTGATGTCGCAGATCCCTTCTTCAGGCTTAATAAAATTCTGGTTTTTGAAACTCACATTTATACACAAAATAACATGGTCATAAATATTTTAACAAAAGCAACAGATTTTTCTTGACACACATGACTGATTGAGGTGAGAGTTAAGCTAGCCATACACTCTGCGACCATTAAAACCGTCCAATGAAAGCAGTTTATCGGCATGAAATCTGTGCAGTTCCACATGGTACAACAGATAAAATACGATTCTTATTGCCGTTTTTTTTTTATCGTAAAGTCATCGAACAAGTTGAAATTTTTTTATTGGTCTGGGAACATCCAGCAAGTTCATAGTGTTTTACCGACCAATTAGTGCCGATGATGCTCTTTAGCATATTAAGACTTCCTCGGCCGGCATGATTATTTTCGATGACATTTTCGATAAAACCAGAAGAATCTATCCAAAATTGGATTTTCCATGTGGTAGTATTTTACCGAAAATTACGATCTAAAACGACTCCGAAGTCGGGATACATTGGTCGGTTTTAATAGATCGTAATTTTATCACAGAGTGTATGGCTAGCTTTAGTTAATGGAGATAGTGATCAGAGTTAGGAAGAGTTATTGGGGGTGATATAGATTAGAGGTACAGCTGTGATATTCACCTCCTTCAGCAATTAAAATGTCCATAGACCAGGAAAGCAGAGAAATATGGCAACATAGGTATTTCTAGCAATTGTCTTTAAATGATCAGAGACTAGGCATGAATTGCTAATTGACATAAAGTTAAGGAGTTCCATCAGTTTTGAAGAAAGAGGTGTGGGGGGGGGGTTTATTGTGAGTGTTCTGGAATTCAGTTGAAGTTATAGTGGCACATGAAGTTGTTATCTCTGTTTAAACCGTATTCCAGGGTTTTGAATTTTTTCATAAATTTACATTCCCATTCCAGCCTCTCTTTCTGTGTTTTTAAATTCCCCATAAGTACCATCACCCTGAGATCTCTTATGCTATGACCAGTGTTGCAGAAATGGGCTCCTACAGGGACATCAGTTTTCTTGTTGTTGATAGTGTACCTATGTAGATTCATACGCTGGCAAAGGGTTTGACCTGTCTCACCAACATAGAGTCCTGTAGGGCATTTTTTGCATGATATTAGGTACACCACATTGGAGGATCTGCAGGAGAATGTCCCCTGTATTCTATACTCCAGCTGTGGTACTGGTACTCTGTCTGCACTGTCGATATAGGTCGAGTACAGGTCTCACATCTGCTCTGCATGCAGGGAGATGTTCCATTCTGTGTTGGGGTGTTCAGGGAACTTTTCACAATAAGTTGCCGAAGATTGGGTGGTTGTCTATAGGCAAGGAGGGGTGGTTCTGGGAATATTTCCTGGAGTCTTTTGTCCTTGTGGAGAACTGGTTGTAGCTCTTTTATGATCCGCCGTTAGACTTCCAGAAATGGGTTAAATGTGACCACTAGTGGGATCCGATTCTCTTTTTCTTTATGTTTGTATTGCAAAAGGTTTGCTCTGGGAATGGTCACTGCTTTCTGGATTTGCGCCTTTGTTGTCTCTGGATTATACCCCTGGTTTATGAAGTCACTCATTATGTTTATTCAGGTGGGCCTTTCTGTCCATGCTCTCCGAGCAGATCCGATGGTATCTGATGGCTTGGCTGTACACAACAGATTCCTTTATATGTTTAGGATGGAAGCTGTCATGCCTGAGGTAAGTAGGGCAGTCTGTGGGTTTTCTGTAGATGGATGTTTGCAATGTAGTTCCAGTGATACGTATAGTTGTGTCCAGAAAGTTTATTTCTGATGCTGAGTGGTTTAATTTAAGTTTGATGGTGGGGTAAAAGCAGTTGTAGTTCCTGTGGAATTGAAGAAGATTTTCCTCACTTTCAGTCCAAAAAATGAGGATATCATCGATGTAGCAAAAGTAGGCCATGGGTTTAATGGGACACACTGCTAGGAACTCCTCCTCGATTTTGGCCATGAAGAGGTTTGCATACTGGGGGGCAAAACGTGAACCCATTGCTACACCCATCTGTTGTAGATAGAGGTCCTGCCCAAAAGAAAAGTAGTTGTGGGTAAGGATAAACTTTATCAACTGTGAAATATGTTCTGCAGGCTGGTTCCGTTTTTTTAAGAAAATGAACGCATGCTGCAATCCCATCATCATGTGGAATGTTTGTGTATAAAGATTCCACATCCATCGTGGCTAATATAGTTCCTTTGGGTACTGGACCAATGGCAACCAGTTTGTTTAAGAGGTCCGTTGTGTCCTACTTTTGGTTCCTCCGGTATTAAGGTTACTATGTGGTTATTAAGGTTATATGTGGTTACTGATCCTGGAAGGTAGGGCTTTTACAATTTTGGTGAGTTTCTTCCTGTAGGAATCTGTAGGATCCTCCTTAATTTTGGCATAGTGTATATTGTTAGATAACTGCTTTTGTGCTTCCTGTATGTAATCAGTTTTGTTCATTTTGCTTTTTCTTTATGTTGGTGATAAGAATTCCTTGTAGTCTTTTGTAGAAAGCTTGTAATGTATCTTTCATTGTCACTTTCCAGCAATCTGGTTGTTTCTGTTATGTTCTTGATTTACAGTTCTTTTAAGCTGTAGCAAATGTTATCACTTGTATCTAGGAGTTATATCCGTAAATTAGAGCATGCGTACTATTGCCATCATCCCGAAA
>CM070038.1:53950941-53966495 GCA_036250615.1 Ptychadena robeensis
TTTCCTGGGGACAGTGACCACTATTGTGTTACCCCAACCTCCATTCCCTTATTTTATTAATGATGTTACAGTGCTACTCTACTCATAGCCATCAACACAACCAAACTGTAAACCCCTACATATCAGTTCAGAAAACAAATAAGATTAACAAGAATGTAAGAATGATAAAATAATTTTGATAGACTTTCTGTCCTGCTAAAGTTAAAGCTCTCTTTGAAACTACCCCTGGCTGCAGTATATACACAATACAAAAGCAATACAGATTCAGGATGGCAGAGAATATGCATACACTGTGAAACCAGGTTATGAAAGTTGTAGAAATACAGACTCTTCACAGAATGTCTCAATGAGTCATTATGCCCTGACACTCATTCTTCTTTGATAACTGCCGCAAAATACTAGGCGAGATAGATACTTCTGTCATAAGTAGAGATGGTTGATTTTTTTTTTACTTACTTTATGAGTTGATTGCAAAGCCCCTAAACATGGTATCATCACAATTGCTCTAGCATATATAGTTTTTGTATAGGTTAATTTCAAAGTCAAAGTAGTTGATTTTGAACTATAAGTATTAGGGCTGCGAGCTGCGGTGTCTTCAAAGCAGCACCACACATTGAAGATCCATTTATAAAATTCTTAGTCCTGACAAAAGGGATGATGTTCACATTAAGTTGTTGTTATTTGAGTAAATTGGGGGGGGGGGGGGGGGGGGGGTCTGGTAAGGGATGCTGTTAAGGTTAGTAAAGCTGGATTAGGTGGCCTTTAAGAAACCCCCTTGACATGAGAAAGGTATTCATGTGCAGTTAAACTGTTTACAAACTCAAAAATTATGATGTGCTATGTTCGCACACCCATAAAATATAAATATATATAAAACACAGCTGGTGTCAGTTCCTGCATTATTTAAATGTGTAGTTTATTTTTGTCCTTGTACACAAAAGAAGAACTGGTCTTTTTAAACAGTGTCCTTAAAGGAATAGAAAGTTTTGTAATTCATCATGTAATAACTTGTTGAGCATCTTTTTCGCGATAACCTGCCTTATCTTTCTCGCTGTACACTGTACAGATATGTGGGCTGGATAAGATATAAAAAACAGAAACCATTGATAAAAAAATTAATGATTTTATTTTATTTGCAATATTTAGTATTTAGTAATATTCAGTGGAGGGTGTTAAATGGTTTTATTTAACTCTAGCTGTCCCCTGTTATAGACAAAGAAAAACATATAGGCAAGAAAACATTTTAAAGTGTAAAAAAAAAGCCTCCAATGCATAGTTGTCGTGATTGGCAGTTTAAAGCCCCTTAGACTGTTGGGAGGATGGGGCTAACCACAGTTTTAAGAAACATAAAGAAAAGCATTCTCACATACACGCCAGCATCACACAGACACATACACTACACAGACACACACATATGCATTCCAAACAGACGTACACACATAACACACATACAAAACACACTACAGACACACATAAAGTTACACAAAAAGCAATAAACATGAAGAATAATATAGTTGAAAATAAGTGTTTTGGCCATTTTCACATTGATTTTGATCATTTCAGTCATCTTGTTTACAATGAAATGAAAGAGGCACTTGTAAGACAGACAAATATCATATAACATTAATAATGAAATAACCACAAATCTTTTCCGTGCTCACATCATTATCAGTTTTATTCAACCCCCAAGTGACATTCATTCTTAGTACTTAGTACAACATCCTTTTCCAGTTATAACAGCTTTTAAATGTGAAGCATAGCTTGACACAAGTGCCTTGCAGCGATCTACGGGTATCTTAGCCCATTCTTCATGGGCAAAAGCCTCCTGTTCAGTCACATTCATAGGCTTGCACGCTGCAACTGCTTTCTTCAAGTCCCACCAGAGGTTCTCAGTCGGCTTTTAGTCTGGTGACTGCGATGACCACTCCAAAATGTTCCAGCCTTTAATCTGCAACCATGCTCTAGTGGACTTGGAGGTATGCTTGGGATCATTGTCCTGTTGAAAGGTCCAACGTATCCCAAGCCTCAGGTTTGTGACAGACTGCATGACATTTCCTTCCAATATCTCCTGGTACTGAAGAGAATTCATGGTACCTTGTACATGCTGAAGCTTCCCTGTACCTGCAGAAGCAAAACAGCCCCAAAGCATGATTGACCCCCCCGCCATGCTTCACAGTAGGCAAGGGGGGGGGGTCAATCATGCTTTGGGGCTGTTTTGCTTCTGAAAGGTACAGGGAAGCTTCAGCATGTGCAAGGTACCATGAATTCTTTTCTTCATAGGCCTTGTTCTTCCTCCTCCAAACATAGCGTTGATCCATGGGCCCAAACAGTTCTAATTTTGTTTAATCAGTGCACAGAACATTATCCCAAAACATTTGTGGTTTGTCCACATGACTTTTGGCATACTGCAGTCGATTAATGGATGGATGTATCAACGCAATGCTTGGAGGAGGAAGTATCAAGGCAATGTTGTACTAAGTACTAAGAATGAATGTCACTTTGGGGTTGAATAAAACTGATAATGATGTGAGCACAGAAAACACATTTGTGGTTATTTCATTATTAATGATATGTTATATTTGTCTGACTTACAAGTGCCTCTTTGATTTAATTGTAAACAAGATGACTGAAATGATCAAAACCAATGTCAAAATGGCCAAAACACTCAATTTCAGTGGGGTTGAATAATTTTCAACACAACTGTATGAGATCAGGTCTCAGCACTTTGACCCTTGTAGTTTCCTGTCTACGGTGCTGGATGCATGGTGTCATGCATGGTTGAGGTGATCAAATAAACGCCCAGGAGGGCCGTATCTAGTTTAGGGACACCTACATAGACACCTACATAGACACCTACATAGTTTAGGGAGCAGGACATTTGCCCTTCAGGTCTATTTTTTCACCTTTTGAGGGTATAGTTATTTTTTCCTAACCAAATCCAGAGTATTCTTAATTTTCTTTTATCAATATTTATATGGAATTTCTTCCTTTTACTGACTACTTATGCTAGGGAAATGCAAAAACTCCTCCGTCTGAACGAATGTAACCCCCCAGTTAACAACTCGGCTGACCGAAAAATGGCAATCCAACCATGTGAGAGCATGTGTTCGTGTTCCAAACCCTCAGCTGTTATTGCCACTAATAATCAAAAATTCTTATTTGCACATATAAATACAATACAGAAATAGTTATGAATCTATACACAGAATCATGAGGTAATGCCTTGATTGGCAGCGGCATTCGGACTGCTGCCTGTTACAAAAGATATATATATAGACATTCATATATAGATATGCACAGACCATGTAGCATATCTTCTGAATGATGGAAAATGAGAATTTTCTAACACACACAAATGTAAAAATGTCAAGCTCAAAAATTGCATGGTATGAGCACATAGAACACAGAAAAGTAAGAATTTCTACATTGCCAGAAATGTTTAGTCAGCCAGGAAAATAAGCATTGGAAATACCCTGCTTAAAAAAGAAATGCTGATGTATTTCCTCTTTTCCTGGGTGGTTTGGTGTTAGTGAGAGTTGCTTATATCGTCATAAAATACAACAACTGCTCAAAGATTCAATGACTAAAAGTCTGTCTTAAGTTTTCTGTTTAGGGTTATATATGTTAAATACAATGCATAAAGATTTGAACCATTTCCTAGAAATACAACCAATGCCACATCCCAACAGTAATATTATAAAAAAGAACACAATTGTTCTGCCATGCCCAGATGAAGGGTCTGAGAGGCAGCTAGGGGATTTTTAATCCGGACAAATTGGAACCAGAAGTACTCCTATGGTAACTTGCTGACCTTGTAAAAGTATTTACCTATTATACCCATGCTGGCCACTTAATATTGTCTGTCATTTATAGATACACACCAGATGTTTAAACGTCTTCTGAAGAAGCAATGGACCCGCAAAACTTGCCAAGAACTTTCTACATGACCATGTGATCTGAATCGTTACACCTTGATAGATTTTTTTAATAACCTCTGGTTACCTTATGAATGTACTTTTCTAGTAGGACACTAGTTTTGTGAACTTTGTTTTTACTTATTACTTCATAATCTAAAATTCTATGATTACTCTTACTAATGCAGTGTTGAATGCCTCTAAATATTGCCTTGTTGCCACTCTGACCCTTCTCCTGGGCCTTGGCAGAACAATTGTGTTTTGTTTTATGATATGTTTAATACAGGCTGCTTGGACAAAGTACAAAAAGTACAAAGTACAAAAAGACCAGGGGTCAGCAACCTTTACTATCAAAGATCACCACATGAACGGCTACCCATTCACTACATATCACAACCGCCACCACAATGGGAAAGAACTCCTAGAATGCTAGTCCTGGTCAGACCACATGATTGCCAGGCCACTGTCTCTGGCACTACTTACCCTGAAAGTATGTACCAAAACTAACTGCTTTGGGGCATCTGTGCCCAAATAGACAAACCACATGAGTATGTCCTGCTTTGCCGCATTAGTTACCCTGTAACTAACTGTTACTGTAACCCTGTAATGTGTGGACACCTAAATCCCATCTTATTTCCGCCACATGCCGACAAAATGTGGCCCAGGAGGTTGTGGTGGCCCCTTAGGAGCTTGCATGACCCTGGTCCACAACAGGATATACCTATGTTCCCAAACAAGTGCTGGGCAACCTGACATCAGCTTACAAAATTGCTCACCATAATGGAGCCATGCCGGCGCACCATACCACTCACAGCTTAGGATGCTTCTCAGCTATGCTACTGCCCATAACCAAAAAGGCCTGTAAGCGATTGGAGAAATTATACAGTATCAACCAATACCTCCTCCTATAATCGTCCTCCTCCTTCTGGTGTTCCTTTCTCTTCTCCCATGTCTTCCAATACGATTTACTCTTCCAGACCTTTTCCTTCACTTCCGGATTAACAGGAGCCCCTAGCAGTCTTTTAAGACATACATACAACACACTCTTATATAGCACTATATTGGAGATCTTCTTGAATTTTTGCAATAAAATTTTGTTACAGAATTTTCCTCACATACTCCTAATTAGTTTATACAAGGCAACGATACTTCTTCTCTGCAAAGCTTTTTGAGTATAACACTGCTTTACAACACTGGATTATGAGTTCCTGTGATGCCACCACAATGGATTTGGAATTAAACAAACACAATGTGCTTTAACTGCAGACTGTAAGCTTTAACTTGAGGGTATTGACATCCAAATCAGGTGAACAGTGTAGGAATTACAACAGTTTGCATATGTGCCTCTCACTTCCGTGGTCTTTCAGGTTGTTTGGTGTTGCTGAGCTCACCGGGGCTTTCCTTCTTTTTAAGAATGTTCCAAACAGTTGTTTTGGCCACACCCAATGTTTTTGCTATCTCTCTGATGGGTTTGTTTTTTGTTTTTTTTAGCCTAATGATGGCTTGCTTCACTGACAGCTCTTTGGATCGAGAGAGTTGACAGATTCCAAATGCAAATAGCACACTTGAAATTAACTCTGGACCTTTTGGCTATGTTCCCACTTAGGCGATTAATTGCCTGCGCTCGCGATTTTAAATCACCGGCAGAATCGCCTGCCAATAGCCTACACTACTTTCAATGGGCTGGTCCCCATTCATAGGATCAAATCGCGGCTCTCCGCATTCTGACAGCCGTTCTGACAGCCGGCGGCCACAATAGTTTTCCTCTAATCGTGCCCATAGACATGAATGGAGTCGATTTGCGAATGCGCGTTCAGGCGATCATAAATCTCGCTCCATTCATTTTTTTTATAATGGTGGTGTTTATTTGTAAAAAATCACCCCTGAAAATCGTGTGGCCTGCTGGCAATTCAGCAGGCAAATGAAAATTGCCAGCTCAGGCGATTTATTGCCTATGTGGGAACATAGCCTTTATCTGCACATTGTAATTCGGATAATGAGGGACCACACCTGGCCACGGAAGAGCTGAGAAGCCAATTGTCCCATTAATTTTGGTCTTGTATGGCAACCTTTAGTTTGTTTTATAGATACTTAGTCATCAAGTTGACCATGAACAATACTTTATATATTGTATTCAGGGTACTTCGAAAGATGAACTGAAGTCTGATACATCACAGGTCATTGAAAGACCAAATGCACATAGGATTGATAACAGTTACTTTTTATTTTATGCTTCAAAAAATCTCATACAAAAGTATAATTAATTCAATATAAACATTTAACAACCCCTGTAAAATTACCTCTGCTAAACATACTCTTCTTACCAACATCTTTGAAGGATCTTCAACACGGTTTTCAAAATTCAACATTATTTGCAATGTAATCAAAATAATACACTGTTCTTTCTTCCTAAACATAACAATATTCACTGTATGTAAATATAACAGAACATAAGAAAAATAAGCACAAATAAATAAATATATATCTTTCTTGAGGTTTTGGTAGAAACATTCTTTCCCCAACCTATAAAGGCTAAATATAATTGTATATAATGGTCTTTGGCTGACCTACCTGATCATTGGCATTCCAATGACCAATCAAAGGAGCACATACAGGAAGTTTGCAACACTGATGCTTTTGTGAAACAATTAATGTAAAGTAATACAGTGTGACATGCTACCAGGCAAACTAAGATAAAGATTTATAATTTACATACAACGTAATACCTTTTATTTTCTTTTTTTCAATATGCAGAACATTTTTATTGTGATACTTTTTCCTTCCATGACAAATCAATTATGAGTTTATAAACAGGGAGGAAAACAGTTAATGTGTTTGTGTAGGTCTCTCTTTTAGGGCCTTGTCAGTACAGGTATAAAGAAATAGGTGACTTTCCCATTGTACATTTCAGCTTGAGCTTCACAGTGTTGTAAACATCTGACTTTTTTTTCCTGACAAATTGATTAGTATACAATGCTTAAATGGAATAAACATTTGAAATTTACCAATGGCTGAAAATATTGGTTACACATTAAAAGCAGACCTTTAGCTCATTAATGATTTCTGCTGGGGCTGGCTTTTGTCCCACTTGACCCTTTGTGGCTCTTCAATGTTATGAGACACAGAGACTGGGTATATGATGTAGGAGTATTTTCTGTCCACATCAGGGAAGCAGTATGCTGTATGTTACATGTAACTCTGCAGTCCATACTGTGCGTTATGTAGCTGACCACTGCTTTCTGTATGCAAGCAATATAGCAGTCTGAAGCATGCAGTGCATTGTCAGTGCTCAAAACAGTGTGCAACACTATGAAGTATACAAAATACAGCAAACTATTTAAAGGATGTTGTCATGAATGTGTAATATAAAGTGTCCATTACATTACATTACTGACCATTCTACTTTGTATTCTCTGCTCTTCGTCACAATGATGTCCCTACGCTGCGATCGATCATGGGTCGATCAAATGGGTATCAACCCTTGTTATGTACTCCTGACCCTAGTGGTGTAGGAATCCCTATAGCAGCCATATCGGCGCTATTGGGCCCATCTCTCTGTTCATGAATGTTACCCTCTAGGACGGTATTCTGGAGTCCAGCTCGGAGTGATAACATTTACTAGACTTGGCTGGTGAAATGTAAACACGCTCCATCCATCAACCCCCAAGGTTCTGAGGAATATTATTAAAAAAAAACATCAAAATGTTTGAGTTAAATTCTCCACTTAAATTTGAATTTCATTTATGCAAAATATTACCATTGGACAATTGGATATTTATTAAAAAATATCTACAATTGCAGGAGTTTTTCTTTCTCATAAGATATAACAATGAACACAGCAACTCTATGGAGGTCAGTAAAAAGTGGGTACTGGTCCATCAACAAACTGATTGCTGGGATTTATTTATTCTTGTTTGAGATGTTTTTTGTGTTTATTTAATTTAATTAGCAAATACTTTTTACATAATTGTGTGTTTCAAACTTTATTATAATCAGGATGACTACTTGACCTGTATTTGGACAACATAAAATAACATGAATTCAAAACCGATGTACCATTTTTGGTACAGATATCTGGATCTCAGTGGACTGCAAGGATGGTTACATTGTTCCTACTGCTTTTGGTACAGAAAGCTGGACTAAATCGGACCACCAGGGGGTTGCCGGTAATTCTTACTTTTGGCCATTCGGGAACAGAGCAGTGTTGTGGTGTGAAGTAAGGAGGGGTTTGGGGGAGGGAGGTCTGTGATAAAGGTGGGGAAAAGGTGTGGCAGGTTGGGGAGGCGGGCCCTAAAAAAAAAAGTATTGATCCTAGTAATTCTTAACTACTACTGCCTGATCCCTGCACTGTTTATATTATATACTCCTGATGACTATATACAGCATGCTATAATTTATACTCTAGCAGGCTTTACTTATGCCTGACTCTTGGGCTCTGTGTAGCTTGCACTCTAAACCACTACACTCTACATTAAGTGCTTCTGACCCCTGCACTCTGCATGTTGCCTACTTCTAACCCCTGCACTCTGCTACACTATCTTGTAATCTGTACATGATATATTCATTTATATTATCCTAATCCCAGAACTTTATAATTTTGCAACTATTAATGCTAAGTAGTTATTGAATTTGTTAACGAAGTTCTTACTTAAGACCAACATATACACAGTGACAGTCTAGTTTTTGTGTGAAGCTAATTTATGTCAGAGAAACTCTTGAATAAATTATTAAAGCATAGTTTGTGGGTACTGAAACACTGTGATATATAGTAGCCACCTATACAGTAACTAGACCAAGGCCCAAACTGATAAACATTTATATCACAGGTGATTATTTGTCAGTGGCAAAGGAAAAGTCTGCCTTAAATATGTGCTATTGCGTTTCATTTAGTTATTTTATCCAAATTTCTTCCTGTATTCTACACTTAGAAAAAGTTCAGTATCACAATTTCTTGAGATTCAGAGACACGTGCAAAACCTGTGGATGTGTTATTATTTAAAAAAATTACATTTTTAACAACAAACAAGTGTGCATCTTCCATGTTCCTCCATCAAGTTGGAATCCAAAGATGGTATCCATATTTGATGGTATAAGAGTCATCAAGTAATCAACCAGTCCTTTTTGGTATACTTGTATCCTCTAATAAATTCCAGACAAAGATGTATCACCCGATTCTGACCATGTAAAAGACTTTGTTGAAGGTGTAGATCTTTTGATATATCTTACAGTTAGATATGGACAGAGTCTTGTATGAATAAGTAAATCAGTGAGGTTCCTTCTGAATTTTTCTCCAATAAAAGCATAGAGCACAGGGTTTAGGCAGCTGTGAAAGTAGCAGAGACTAGATGTAATGGACAATGCAATGTCAATGTTTTGCTGAAAGCCACATTTACTTTCAATGATTCCCAGCAAGCTCAATGTGTCCAGGAAGGCTACAATGTTATAAGGTGCCCAACACAAGAAAAAGGTCACCACAACAGAAATGATCAATTTGAGAGCTTTGTGTTTTTTAAACCCTTGGGATCTATGCAGGGTAGCTACAATATGTGAATAACAGTAAAGCATCCCCATAAAAGGCAGCAAGAAACCCAAGATGTGATATAAAAACCCCATGGCTGCTTTCCAGGTCACAGATGTATCAGGTGGGAAATAAAGTTCACACTCAGTCATGTTAGTGCGAGCCTCGAAGTGAGCAGTATAATAAAATGCATCAGGAATGCAAAGTAGAATACAAATGAACCAAACAATCAAACAGCTCCAATGGACTATATGGACCCGCTGTTTCTTGTAGATCTGGATTGCAAATACTATTGAGAGATAGCGATCAAAGCTGATACAAGCAAGAAGAAAGGTCCCAGCATAGAAGTTGATTTTGAAGACAGAGCCCACAACTTTGCAAAAGGCGTCACCAAAAATCCAACCAGACGATGCCTGAACTGCCCAGAACGGGAGAGTACAAGCTAGTAAGATGTCAGCGATCGCGAGGTGTAAAATGAACATATCTGTACTCTGTATTTTCTGTGTACGCTGATATAGCATGACCACTATTACAAGACTATTTCCCAGCAGTCCAAGGATGAATAAAATGGAGTAAAATGCTGGCACAAAACTTCTGTCAAAGAACTTTGTCTCTTCCTGGTTGCAGGGAGCATAGTCATAGTTGTCAGAATATGATGAATATCCAAAAGTGATGTCCTCCATTCTGTCAGTCTGAAAGCCAACCAAATTTACAATTATAAACATAAATATTACATTATAACATTCATAGATCAGTTTACATACACTTATAAAAGTATACATTTGAAATTAATTACAAATTGAAATATTTCCAAAAACATTACAGTGCGACTTTAATCATCAAATAAAAAATGAAGAGTTATTCTGAACAAAAAAAACATGTACTAACATGTACCCTTAGTCCTGTGCAGATGACTTTGGCCAAAAGGTAAGATTTTGGTACACTGAGGAATCAACACAAATAAAAGAAAAAACAGGCAGATCGGCAACAAAGGAAAAGAGTGGAGAATGGATGGAACCTATTCTGTTGTCTGTGACTTCCTCTTCTTATGACTGGAATCTCTCTTATGACTGGAGTCATACAGACATTAGAAATGAAATTGGATTTGGGCTTTAACTATTAGAAAGTAACTCCACAAGTATGCGTACCAGAAACCATGAAATGATGAGTTAATATATAGCTGTTCTTGTAAATGGTCCATTACGGTGCATGGCATTTTAACATGAATAATGTGTATGTGTTGTACTTGAGTGTTTAACAACATGCTGACCGAAGCTTGGCAAGCAATTTGGTCAGGTGCTTTGCTTCTGATAGAGACAGCCACTTTAACAGAGGTATTGACATAATAGGTTTTGTTAAAACTAATTTTGCACGTTTTAATGAAATATGAGAAAATGAGTGAGAGTCAGATTCCCCTGTTTTTTTGATATGGGGATATGGGGGTATGGGGACCAGCAGAGCAGAAGAAAGGGGGGGGGGATCATGTGTGCCTCAACTGCCAATTTTAGGCTACTGCTGACATCAAGCCTGGCAGTGCCAAATTATGCCCCCCCCCCCGCCCATCCTTCCTTAGCAGTTCTCCCTAGGAATGAGGAAAACTCAGCTGGACTTCCCTGTCAGACCAGGCTTAATGAAGTACTTAAAATACACAGCAAGCCTAGTTGTTTTTGCATATTACTAAATATTCCACCATTGGTCTGAAAATGAAATGATTGTTCTTATTTATGACACTTGACACATGTACGTAATTGATGATTATATAAGACATTGTAATAGAAAAGTGAGAAACTAGTAGGGGTTCTTTTAATGTAGTAAATGCTAGCTCATCCCTACTTGGAAAGGTATACATATCTTAGTATAAAATATGAAACATCTTCTATATTAAACAAAGATTACTGATGGTAATAGTAGAATTGGAATAAATTTACATTATTTGTAAAATCATTGGGACACTTTATAGGGAGAGTTTCTACCAGGAATCTGATTTCCTGCTTGTAAAGGCCATGGCATATAGATGTTGCTGGCATTACCAAGATTTATCCCTATCAACTTGGAAGCTGATGAGAGATTTTGTTTAAAATAAATCCAAAAAGAAATGATCACTTTTGAAACACTGAATGTTTATGACACACTTATATTTATGCTATTTTAAAATATTTAATAATTTAACACAACAAAAGAATTTACTGTTTAATAAAATATAAAACAATACATATTTAATCTTGATACTGTAACTGTAACTATAACTATATGTATGCAATATATAAGTCTATGCATAGATTTAGATTTTTGTATATTCTTAGGAATAACCCTGTTTATTTCAGAAAATGTAATCTAGAAAATTTATAAAATAGAAAATGTATTAAAAACGTTCACTTACCATTTCAGAATAAGATATGGTGTACAAAATTCAGTGCTGTAGTTTGAGTCAACTCTAATGTGGTTTAGGAGTGGAAGTGAGAGTAGCATTAGTATGATGTTAGAATAATGATGATTGGTAGTTTCAGAAGGATGTACCTTCTATGTCAGTGATGGCGAACCTCTTTGAGACTTAGTGCCCAAACTGAAACCCAAAACCCACTTAATTATCTCAAAGTGCCTGCATGGCAATATAACCTGAATCACTCAAATCATATAGACATACAAATCATATAAGCACACACACTCTACTTTATAAGATTTAAACCCACCCTTAATTATCTCTAATATAAATATTAAAAATTCATATCTCATACATATGAAGAAAGGTGCCACCTGTATATTATGTACAGAAATGGCCATTCATAGTCTTCATTAGAATCCTTGTGTGACACAGGAGGGGAATAACTAGGAAACAAGGACTGAATGTTGTCACCCCATGAAAATAAGTTGCTAAATTAAAATTTATGGCAAATTTATGGTACATTTATATTTATTTTACCTTTTTTTTTTAAAGAGTAAATGAAACATCTGAGGTTAGACGGCTTTGATCAGTTAAACAGACTTTCCATAGAACCATGTTATTCCTTATACACAGATACTGCTGCAGACTGTAATCACTGTTGTATTGTATAAAATAATTAAATAATGATAATCTGCACATTCACTGTCCTCAATCTAGGATAGCTTATAATTTATTTTAGTAGTTTGTGGGGGATCATGCCAGTTACAGGCTTCCTGTAAATACTTAGACTGCTGAGGGACTACAGACTTCAGCATGCATATAGTCTTCTGTTAGTGTACCATGCCATTCTGCTGACAGAGCATAAATGGCGCAGTCTCAACTTGCTGTACTAAGAAACTATAACTGCAAGCATTCCCTTCTGTCAGTTGCTGAAGAACTACACTACCCAGCTTACCCTGCTGCCTTTTCTTGCTGTTTTTAAACTACAACTTCTAACATGCTCTGCTACAATTCCTTTTGCCTTCTCTTATTCTGTCTTTTGCCCACTTACACACATTGCACACACTATCTCTATGTCTCACACATTACACTACACATACTCTATGACTCTCTCACATTACATACAGACATACACCTTTTCCTCCTGGCTGACAGATCACATGCCCACAGAGAGGGCTCCGAGTGGCACCAATTAGAGATGGTCAAATTTTTTTTCAAAAGTTCGACCATTTCAATGATTTCGAGTTAATTGCAAACCCCCTGAACATGGTATACTACAAAAAAGAAAGTATGTCTCTAACACAAATAGTTTTTGCAGAAATTAAGTTCAAAGTTCAAGTAAAAATTTCAAAAATCGGAATTTCGACTTTGTTTTTTAACTTCATTTATGCAAAAAACCTCATGTGCTAGAGCAAAACTTTAAAAAAAAAATATTCCCACAACCATTCTCTACATCTCCAGCAATTTTGGTGATGATACCATTTTCAGAGGCTTTGCAATCATCTCACAAAGTTAGCAAGTCAAAAAATTTGACCATCTCTACCATCAATGACTGTTCTATGTCTATATAGGACTGGTATAGTAGCTGTAGTCCAAAGTATTTAATAGTTAATCTAGACCTGCATTGGTGTGTTGCATAGTATATCATAAAATGCAACATATATGGAGCTTTTAGCCCTCTCTAAACCCCACAGCTTTGCCCAAGTTCACACTGTAACTAATGGGGCTGTTTACATGAAAATGCATGGCAATGGATGAAAACCAGATAGGTATGAACCAAGTGTGCTACTGGCTGGATTGCTAGGTAAAATAACATTATTGAAAAGTAAAAGAAAAGTATAATTTACCACATCAAAAAGCTTATTAACTGTAATATATATATTTTTTTCTTTCAAAGTTACTGAAAGCCATGTCCATTTGAAAACCATATGTAACACTAGTACAGAAAACAACTAGACTGGCAAGTAATTTCCCATAGGGGAATGCTGGGGGGGCATACGCAATGTGCGTTTTTTCCCATGTTCACCAATTGAAATGTAGGGGAGTAACTATAGGGGTTGTGCACCTCCTACTATGCCCATAGGCCTTTTTTACTTTGATTTGCAAATTATCAGCAGAGTCTATAAGGCAGACTGGCTCATATTGTAAAATTATCAACACAAGTATACAAAGCTGTGTTTTTTAAATAATTTTTACAGAAACCAATTCTGTACATGTATTTAAATAATTGAGGACTCATAGAGAAGGCATTTAAAGTGACTGCAGATGATACAGTCTATTGTGTCACAACAATAGACTTTATCATCTGCAGTCACTTTAAAACTAAAATAAGCAAAAAACAGAGAAGTTTATTTTATAAATAGAGCTTCATTATTTCTTCAGAGCAGATATTACAATATTTTTTTCCCAGTAAAGTTAAAGCGGACCTACCACCTGGGAGGTCACTAAACATGATCAGCTGCAGCTAAGCCGATAATGCTGAGATCCTTGATTGTAGTAAAAAAATCTTGTTCTGACAGCTGGAGAGGAGCTGGTTACGAGTGCTTCCTCTCCCACTGCATTACGTCTCGCCTAGGCAGCCGAAGTGGTGTCTGGGAGATCTCTGCCAGGCAGGAAATCATCAGCAGACGATTCCCCCTCTTCACAAACCCCCCCTCCCCTACGAGCCTCTGCAGCTCCAATCTCCGAGAGGAGAGGAGAGGAGGGGGGGGGGGGGGTCAGTGTGGGCGGAAGTGTGCCGATGCCAGGAGACAAGATGACAAGATGCCAGCATTCCATCTGCAAGCAAATGAAGACAGTTTAGTGTGGGGGTTTTTTTGTGTTGCAGTTTCCCAGCATCTGAACTGCTGACAGGTGAGTATTGTGTCTGTTTAATGTACATCTATCTTGTGATTTATGCACATCTGTCACACTGCACAGCCAGTAAGACGACATCTGCCCTTTGTTTTCATAATGAACTTTAATGTGTGACGTCTTCAACCCTTTAAACTGTTAAACTGAGGGTCCAATACTATAACCTGGAACTGAATTAATGGGGCAGAAGAAAAGGGCTTGACACTGTACTAAGTGGGCCCCACACAGGGACCTGGCACTAGACAGAGAGGGGCCCACACAGTGACTTAACATTGACACTGTACTCAGGGAGCCCCACATGAGGACATCACAAGGTACCAAGAAGTCCTACTTGAGGGCTTAACAAAGTCCCAGGGGCCAGATCCATCCCGTTTAGTGGTTTAATCCAGCCTGTTGTCACCTTGGTAAAAAGCCTCTCCAGCTTTTCTCAGCTCTACCCTCAATGAGCATACACAGTGCTTCCAAACGTTGCCAAGGGGAGGACGCACTGAGGGAATATTGTGATGACGCTGTCAGTGCTCCCTAATGTCCACCGCGTGCTACCACCAGGAATGATCTCCACCTATTACAGTGAATGAGCAGGGGAGGGGAGCCTGAGCCTTGACAGGTCCCCTCATTTTGACTGAAATATGGCAGGTAAGCTTTTTTAAACATGATTTTCGATCATTTATATATTTTAAAAGATGTCCCTCTGTGGCCCCTCCTTATTACAGTGTCAGGTCATTGTGTTAGGCCTCGAGAGTACAGTGCCAGGTTCTTATGTGCAGGGCCGCACATAAGTGATTCACTGGTACACGAAAGGATCAATGACTAGCCATAAAAAGGAGTGATCTGCAGCATGTCTCGTCCCCCTAAGCCCCCCCCCCCCTCATTTGTAAGAAAGCAG
>CM070038.1:53966595-53977546 GCA_036250615.1 Ptychadena robeensis
GATCGGATGGTGAATCGATCAGCCAGGGAATCCGTGCCGTGTATGGCTAGCTTAAGCCTTATCCTTATAAATCCCAGTGCCAAAGACTGACCTGCATTATGGAAGGGACTAGACACCTTAACAATAGTAACCTTGAGCATGTTACACTTCCAGGTTACTTCACTGTGTCCTCTGTAGTGATGAGCGACTAGGCAATATTCGAATTCGCCTAATTTCCCGAATATCCGCCATAATATTAGATTTCATATTCGTAATCTCCGCACTTCCGACATGAATTGCGATCTTAAAATCGCAATTGCGATCACATATGCGCAATGCATGCAAGTCAATGGAGCTTGGATATTCGACTGGGAGAATATCCGTCATTTCCGTTTAAAAAAATCGCATTGCGATTATATAATCGCGATCCTATTCATTGCAATGGATTGCGATTATATATTTGCGATTCTATGATCGCAATAAATCGCGAAAAATCGCGATCGCGTCGGATATCCGATGATATATTCGCGAATTTTCGCGAAATGGTGAAATAGCGATATTCGAACTAAATATTCCAAAATCGAATATTCGAGCTCAACACTAGTCCTCTGTCCAGGCGCCATGCTGAGATATACAACAGATTCCAGAAAACATTTAAAAAGAATATTTTATACATTGTATTTTTTTTATAAATTATATTGTTGGATCTTATTGGTGAGAAAAGGATTATACAAATCGTTACAACAAAATTAAACATTAGCTATGGTTTTATGACAAAAGTTCACATAAGCCAATGGGCCAAGTAAGGTGGGTTTACACATGTAGATTTAGAATCAACGTGTCGTTGTCAAACATCGTTCGTTCATTGATCGAATGTAACATTGGATTTTTGGTCAATTTTCCACGGGAAACTATTTTATTTATAACAATCACCGTTACACAGCCACCTTTTTATGAAATAAAAAATTATAATTATTATTATAAGATCTGTGAAATAAGTTTGCCCTATTTGTGTTTAATGATAAAATATGTATATCAGGTACTGGCATTACAGTGAATGGCTAGCTGGAACATGCAATCGGTTGCTATATAGCACCTTATGGCCCGTGTGGGAGTATATCAGGGAGAGATCTCATTGATCAAAGACCCAAAAGTAATTTTAAGGACTATAGTGTGTGTTTGACGGCTTGTATTTTAGGCTATATTCATATGGGCACAGTATACTGTCCAGATTCTTTTTTTTGGGGACATATAGTGGCCCAAAACTGTTTCTGTAGTTCACTTTACATTAATCTGGGCACAATATACTATCCATATTTTTATCTTTTGGTGACATATAGAGTCCCAAAACAGTTTTTGTAGTTCACATTCCATTCATCTGGGCAGTGGCAGTTTACTGGGCGGCATAGGACAACACTGTCCAAGTCGGGCCAGTGCAAACAGTTGGTCGGTTGGATTCCTGAAGATAATGCTTCCAGTCATTTAACCTCCCTAGCGCACTGCTAAAGTACAGATTTATGTACCAAAAACGCACCATAGACTTTAAGGGAAATTTTTATGTTGTAGGCCTATAACTTCCCAAAATATGTCAGTTAAAGGATCTAGTAGACATCGTTAATATAATAATGTTTGAAACAAACAATTCTGTAAAAAAAATAAAATATATATATATATATATATATATATATATATATATGTATAAAAAATTTATTAAAAGGTATCAATTGAATGATGAAATCTCTAAAATACTTCTTTAGTATGACAGGTTTCAAAACAGTTTGTATTTATATTTGCTTATTGTTTATAATAATTTTTTTTTCAATTGGACAGTGTTTTGTGTTTTTTTTATTGTATTGCATACAGCTATCAATGTATTCAGTATCACTATCACTGTATTCAGTACAAGTCTCTTTTGAATTTGGCGCCCTAACAACCAGTGTGATGTCATCAGGTCCATCACACTGGGGGTGAGAGAGTTAAATGAAAAGGGGGGACCTCGGGGGAACCGGATCCTTTATTTAGTTGTGTTTTTAACTTTTATTTTAACTGAATACAGGTTTCTTAGTAGAGTAAGTATCGCATGGGAACCGATGTCTAAGTGGCACACATCGCACTATCTGTATGTTCGGTGAACAACCGAAAACTTGCTCACTGTCTGAACGCATGGGAATCTATACATGTACAACTAGCTTAAAGCCCCCCATACACTTTTAGACCACTCCATACAATTTCTATTAGATCTACCAACAACTATGTGGTAGAGTGTCCTCCCAAATAGAATACATAGTGATTGAAGGGTTTAGAAAGGCCCTCATATTACATGGTTTTGGTAGACGAAAGGTGGTTTTCTGGTCGCTAAAAAGACCATTGCAAATGACCTTGCAAACACCAGTGTAAATGAGCCCTAAGCCTTTAAAATTATATGAATCTGAATAGAAATGGCCCTATATATACTGTATATGTATACCGGGGTCTATTTGCAGCAGAGGTCCCTTAGAGCATCTGTTCTCACCTTAAATTCAGTCAAGGGAGGAAAATGCCTTTCTACCTCTTTCAGCAAAAAGCAGAAGCCATGACACAAACTGTGGGTGACAAAACTGAAGCCAGATTTCACACCTCTTGCAGCCTCTGCTGCTCTGTTCTTTCTTTACACATTTTGTGGTCTTCAAGTTCCTGTACGACTATCTTAGAGTTTCTGTGTTTTTTATTAACACCTAAAAAGCAAGAGAAGATCATTGTTTTATTTTCCATTATTCTTTTTAACCACAGCTAGGCCACCTGTGACATTTCAACTATTGAGTAAATAAACTATTTTAGCATATTCATTAAACATAGAAGTTTACAACTAACCTTAGTGTTAAATTGAGGTCCAGTTCCAATGAAGCTCCAACATTTTTTAGCTTAGTGGCTAGCACTCTGACCATGTATCTCCAGGGTCCCATCTTGCAATCTTGGACAGGGTACTACCTGCATGTAGTTTGCATTGGTTTCTGTGTGGGTTTTCTCCAGGTGCTCTGGTTTCTTCCTCCCACGCTCCAAAGATATACTAGTAGGTTAATTGACTTTCTCCAATGAAAATGTCCTTAGACTGTTATTATTACTTAGACTATATTTTTTTACTTATGGCTATAGTAAGAACATTTGATTTTGAGTCCCATTGAGAGACAGTTAACAATATTACTATATTCTGTAAGTATATTAAGCCTTGCAACATGAGCAGGACGTGTGTTTCTTTTTCCCAGGAAAATGGAGAATGGGCCTCTTGTTTCTCCAGGTACTCTTTATAACTTGATTCCACCCTAAAGCCTTGTCTTTTTTTGGCATATTGTGAGAAGATGCTGCATTTCTATGCATGCTGCAAGCTATCATTCTCATTAAACTAAAATTAGCCTCAAATCTAACTGTCTATGGACCGCTTAAGAACTAGCTAAAACGAATGCATCTGTTGAACGAGCAATGAGGAGACCCCAGCTTTAGGCAGGACCACCAGGTATTCAATAGATTGGATTTATAAGAAAAAAAGAACATCCAGAAACAGAATGTTGGTTGGAAACCTTTAGTGACATGAAGTGCCATTCCTTCACATGCATCGATCTTTGTAGCTTAATTGGCATACAATAAATTGTCTAGAATTAACTGAGTCCTAATTGATCTTTTGTATGTTTTGGTTCCTCAAAACTTTTATTTGCATTACTCACCAATGCTTTTTTTGTTCTTTTAATGAATTTAAAATGTCAAATTTCTGTTCCTCTTTCCTAGGGATCCTTTTTTCTATTCCTTAAAGTATTTAAGTCACTACTGGTCTCTACAAGACATTAAGCTGCTTTTATACTTTGTTAGAATAATGCCTGATTGTGATCATAATATGATATGGTTGCTTATAAGTCCCAAATGGTCTCTAAAACAAATAAAGAAACCCTTACACACTGCAAGAATAATGAATGGTTGAGATCTGTTTATGATTTGGAATTGTTGAATGTCTGCAATCTATTTGTATTTTATATCTTATGTATCGGAAGATTGGATATGTATGTACATTTATGTTTTCATTTCTACTTAATAAAAAATTTATTGGAAAAAATAAAAAATGATTTGGTTGTATTATGTATTGAGATATTTATTATTATTAAAATCATCTTCAGCCAACGTATATCAGCATGATAAGGGTGCAGATCACCCTCACATAATACAAGGGGGTGCTGAAAAGTTCCTAGCTTTGTCCCCTTACAGTTGAAATAGAAAATATCTTAGTATGTAACTATGCAAATATCAGGTCTTTGTGATTCTAAAAAAAAAAAATTTCTTTTAAAATGTGATGGCAGAGGCCCAGAAAGTTTTACGACTTTGGAGTTTTGAAGTTTTGTTTGTCTTGAAAAAGTCAGCACAAGACATTCACACTGGGGTCCTTCCTACAGAACCTTAAAACCTGGATTTCTCGTTCAATGGCTGTACATTTCACCTTTGAGCATTGCAATGTGACCAAGCCTTCAGCAAACTGGGTGCTTAAATGATCCTGAAACCAAGGAACAGAACACAGAAAGCATACAAAAAAATTATGGCATCAATTTTTTTGGGTCAAAGATGGTATTCTTTTGGTGAAATACCTATCACTGGAGATGGAGCTGTAGGAGGCATTAAAGATAAAATGCAATGGAAAGTTGGCCAAAGGGATCCATTGGTAAGATAATGCTACTCAACTGACTTGGCCTATTATCTCTTCCCGGAAATTCTGATGTCAAAGACAGTGTTGAGAAGGTCTATTTAAATGGTTTACTAAGGGTGCCAGAGAGTAGGTCTATAGCACCATCCCATTACTTCAATTCATCAATTAAATCCTACTCAGGAAGGTTTCCTGATAATCATACCCTACTGGGACTTTAGAGGTGCTGGCTCAGTCAGTCATGGTAGCGTAAGAGTTCTTAACTTCCCTTCCAGATCATCATGACATCATCGATGTATCTCTTCCAAAGGAAGATACAGTCGAGATATAGCAACATCATGGGGCTCTCCAATATGGTTTTTTACCACTCCCCCAGGTACAGGTTGGCGTAGGATGGGGCACAGCAAGTCCCCATCGCAATCCCCTGCACCTGGAGGTAGTGGGATCCGCAAAGGTTAAGACATAATGTGTTATTATGAATCTCAGTAGGTCTGTAAGCAGTGTGTTAAGTTCGTCTGAATAAAGCCCCGAAGACCTCAGGACCTGGCTCACCACAGCAGAACCCCGTGCGTGTGGGATGCTGCTGTAGAGAGCTTCCACGTCCACCTTCACCAGTCTGCATACCGACCGTACCACCAACTTATCTGTAAGTCTGAGCACTTCAAGGGTGTCCTTCAGGTAAGAGGGTAGTTGTTGAACGAGGGGTCTAAGATGTGCATCCAGGAATCGACTGGCTTCTTCCGTAAGTGACCCCTTGTCAGACACAATCGGTCTACCAGGTGGATCTGTCAACGACTTGTGCGTTTTCGGCAAGGAGTAGAACGTGGGGGTACGGGGTTTAGAGACTGTCATATAGTCAAAGTTACAGCGATTAATTACACCAGCTCTGTGTGCTCGGGTCAGTAAGAAGTCCATATCTTTCTTAAAGTTTTGTAGTATCTGTTCTCCGACTGGATGATACCAGTTGTTGTCGGATAGGATCTTTTCACACATATTGACATATCGGGTCCTCTGCATGACCACGACATTGCCCCCTTTGTCCGAGGGTTTGATGACAATGTCCCGGTTACGCAGGAGGGACCCGATAGCCACATGCTGTGTCGGAGTGAGATTGTCCCTAGGGACCACATCTCCGACAAGTAAGACCAGGTAATAAATTGGGTAGGGCCAGTACACTCAAACAACAATCACCACTTCCACATAGGAGACCTAATGACCCAGATACAATATCTAACCAAACAAGGCAAACGGACATCAAAACCGTGGCCCTAGACTTCCACACACAGTCCTTCCTTTGGTCGACCTTATAACCAAGACAAATTCTATAGATTCCAACACCTCAAGTAACTCACAATCAATGGAAGATGTTGCCAATGTTAGTCAGGGCATAAAGAGATCACAGGAAATCCTAAACAAATTAAGGGTAACACAAAATCCTAAACGTAGAAACACCATACAAGGGCTGACATTGAACCCCATAGAAAAGAAGTTGCAACAGAATAATCAACTTTTTTTTTTTAAAAATCAGCTTTATTGAATAAGAAGAGAAAATAGGAGAGTGATCTCCTAGGTTACAATCATTGTAAAGCAAGTGCAAAATATAAACAAGTTACATATCAAAAAGTAGAAACATATTTGTAATAGAAAAAGGTACAAAATAGAACATGTGTACATTACATTGAATGTCAGCTCTAAAAATGAGAGTACACTAGTACACATTTAAAACATGAATATAAGTAAGTTTGTAAAACTAACATAACTTAATGTATATCAGTGTTGTTTACTATGTGCAGTGCAAACATGTCTCAAGGGGTCCTCAGTAACTTAAGGGTCTTTGGGTCTCAGAGAGAGGAAGTTCGAGTCACAATCAGGTAGCTAACTGTGAGAACGATAAAGAATCCACTGGGCTCAAGTCTGTACATATCTAGGGAGCGTGTCATGCGCCGTATGGATTAGACATTCCATTTCTTCGATCTGGTCAATGCGTTTCAACCATTCTTCGTGTGTCGGTGCTCTAGTTTCCCTCCATAGGGTAGGGATTATTAATTTGGCTGCGTTCAGTATGTGGAAAGGTAGGTATGTGTTTACTAAGAATAATCAACTTCATCCCATAACAACAATTAGTCAGCCGATCAATATTTCTGATATCCTAGAAACCCCGACCACTTTAACACATAATACCATAACACCCCCTAAGACACATGGCCCACCTAAGCAAATGTTCAGCCAAAATGGTAGCAATCTATTGGATTTTCACAGGGACCCGATGTTGGTTCCCAAAACCTAAGTGTCATCAATTTCTCAACTAGGACTTTAAGCAACGATGAAACCGAGCTCTTGAAGCTCGGACTCAATTCCAAATCTGAGCCCTTTCACCTTCTTAAAGATACACATCTTTTTGCAAGACGGCTTATTTTAAAAAGCCTACACGACCAGTCTAAAAAACCAGCAGGAACAACTGAATTCTGGAAAACTTTACAAAAGCTGAGTTTCAGGCTCTAAAGGACCTGATACAGCTGGCTTTTGAACACCTTGAAAACAATAGCGAGGAATCCCAGTCAGATCGACGAGTAAATCACTGTCGACTTCCCTACCAAAACTATGCAATTCAGGCCTAAATCTACAAGATTCCCTCCTCTATACTTAAATACTCCCATATTCATGCTTGTGAATTTAATTGCCAAAGAACTACAAAAAACGCTTGTTGGAGATGTGGTCCCTAGGGACAATCTCACTCCGACAGAGCATGTGGCTATCGGGTCCCTCCTGCGTGACCGGGACATTTTCATCAAACCCTCGGACAAAGGGGGCAATGTCGTGGTCATGCAGAGGACCCGATATGCCAATATGTGTGAAAAGATCCTATCCAACAACGACTGGTATCATCCAGTCAGAGAACAGATACTACAAAACTTTAAGAAAGATATGGACTTCTTACTGACCCGAGCACACAGAGCTGGTGTAATTAATCGCAGTAACTTTGACTATATGACAGCCTCTAAACCCCGTACCCCCACGTTCTACTCCTTGCCGAAGACGCACAAGTCGTTGACAGATCTACCTGGTAGACCGATTGTGTCTGGCAAGGGGTCACTTACGGAAGCAGCCAGTCGATTCCTGGATGCACATCTTAGACCCCTCGTTCAACAACTACCCTCTTACCTGAAGGACACCCTTGAAGTGCTCAGACTTACAGATAAGTTGGTGGTACGCTCGGGATGCAGACTGGTGAAGGTGGACGTGGAAGCTCTCTACAGCAGCATCCCACACGCACGGGGTGTTGCTGTGGTGAGCCAGGTCCTGAGGTCTTCGGGGCTTTATTCAGACGAACTTACTTACTTACACACTGCTTACAGACCTACTGAGATTCATACTAACACATAATGTCTTCACCTTTGTGGGATCCCACTACTTCCAGGTGCAGGTGGTTGCGATGGGGACTTGCTGTGCCCCATCCTATGCCAACCTGTACCTGGGGGAGTGGGAAAAAAACATATTGGAGAGCCCCATGATGTCGCGATATCTCGACTGTATCTTCCTTTGGAAGAGATACATCGATGTAGTCATGATGATCTGGAAGGGAAGTTTAGAACTCTAACGCCACCATGACTGACTGAGCCAGAACCTCTAAAGCCCCAGTAGGGTATGATTATTAGGAAACCTCCCTGAGTAGGAGTGTTGAGAAGATGTTTGAGGCCCAACAAAAGTACTTTCATTACTTTCTTGTGTTTTTTTAACAAATTTGAAAATTCCACAGTCTGACTTTGTCAGTTAATTTATCTATGTACCTCTCAGGGGACCACCAGGTTGGTTTTCTTTACGACGTGGCCACAACTATTCTCCACATCTTCAACAATGTGACGATATCGCTGGAGTTCAAGGGCTTTAAAATTAACTCTCAAACTGGCTAGTGAAATAATGACATCCAAAACAAAAGGCTTATAAACAAGTCATTCAGAATTAATTTTTTAATGGTACCACAGCTTATATTTGGGTTGGCTTATACTTGATTATACTTGACTATATATATATCGATGTAGTCATGATGATCTGGAAGGGAAGTTTAGAACTCTAACGCCACCATGACTGACTGAGCCAGAACCTCTAAAGCCCCAGTAGGGTATGATTATTAGGAAACCTCCCTGAGTAGGAGTGTTGAGAAGATGTTTGAGGCCCAACAAAAGTACTTTCATTAAAAGTGTACAAAGAGCATCAGTCTTTGGGGGGAATATGTTTAAAAAATTTGTAATTTCATAACTCTCTCTTCTTTCTAGGCAGAGACAGGAACTTCTTAGCATCCCCTCTAAAATAAGATCAAGTAATAAACTTTATTGGCCATGAAACTAAAATTCATACCCAACAGTCATTTACTTGGTTAACATATCTATATATAAAAAGATCACAGAAAGTACTCACAGGGCATCACATTTTCTCATGTTACAGCCTTGTTACAAAATTTATTAAGTTAATGTTTTCCTGAGAATTCTGTGCACAACACCCCATGATAACAATGTGAAAAAGTTTACTTGAGATTTTGGCAAATTTATTTAAAATAAAAAAATGAGAATGCATGAGTACACAAGTAGTAAAAGCCTTTATTATGAAGCTCACAATTGAGCTTAGGTGCATCCTGTTTCCCCTGATCATCCATGAGATCTTTCTGCAGCTTAAGGCTAAGTTTAGACTGTTGGTTCTCGAGAACCCACAGCGCGCTCCTGCAGCCGCGGGAGAAACGACTCCCTGTGATTCGCTGCAAAACAGTGCAGGTGATTACAGGGAGTCTAATCAAGGACCCCGTGGAGGTCCTATGGCACGGCTGCCGGAAAACCGACCAGCGGACTCCTAATGTGGCGCCCGCTGGTCGGTCATGGGTAAGGGTCGTTTACCTGGCGGTAAAAAACTGCCAGTGTAAATGTACCCTTAATGGAATCCACCTGTGGTAAATTGAGTTGATTGGACAGGATTTGGAAAGGCACACACCTGTCTAAAGCTAGCCATACATGAATAGATCAATGGACAACTTCTGTGCGAGTTTTTCTATTTCACTGGATCAACCCATTGGGCCTTATGGGTTTTTCCATACATTGGAAACCAGGCCGCAGTCTAAGGTGCCATGTTCTTTATCAGGAAACTGGACTGCAAAAAAATAACTGGTTCCAAAACATTGGCCTGACTACCATACATGGTCTATTTTGTTCGGAAGCCACCCGCACATTGGTAGGACCGGACCCACACATGACAGTCTACCTTGATTTTTCCCTATTACAGCAACACCAAGCACACAAGACTAGTAAGAGTCTTTCTTTATAAAAACTGGGACTGAGCTCCCCCTACAGGCCACTGACATTAGGGTCAAGCTCTTCTACACTAGTCTCTCTAGAGACTGATGGGCCCACAGATACAGTGCTTGTCCGGATCAGAATTGCCATCAGGATCCTGTATATAGCTTGCACCACCACTAGACTACACTTTCAGTCAGACTATCTGTTAGAGCCTCAGCTGTCCCATGTACCACCTGCTGGTGGAGCTATGCTAGCGCTTTCCATGGCTAGGTTCCCTAGTCACCAGCAGGTGGCCTCCTGCAAGTGCGGTGTGGGTTGAAGCACACCTGCCTTGTTAGAGTGATGTATAAGTGTGCTTCACCCACATTATGCTGCTGATCATTTCATTTGATTTCCTGCTTCTATCCTGTCTGACTCTGCACCCTGGACACTCCTGGACTTTTTGCACCTGCGGAGTCTGAACCCTGGACACTCCTGGACCTTTTGCACCTGCCTTTTGTTCCTGTTTTGTCCGATAAACCTTTTTTGTTACCCCATACCATTGTCTGGATGTCAGTGTGTGCAGCCTGCCTGGTCCTCTGTCCTGGATCCTGACAGAATGCTCAGCCCTACTGACCAGTGCTGCACACACCAATTCCCTCTGCTGGACCTGTTTTCTTCCTGAGACTTTTGTTTTTTTTTGTTTGCCTGTGACCCCCTTTTATCACTATGCACCTCGGTGATCTGCAGCCTTTTGTCTATGTGGCCAGCTCGGACGAAGACTGGTGTCGCCAGGCCCTGAGTCTAAGCCCCAGACCATACCTACTGCACTGTATCTCTTCTGTGAATGCTAGGGTGGATCAGGGCTGGTTCACCTCCAGTGAGGTTCAGCCTCTGCTGGAGATTTAAACCGGCCTCTTGAACCCCGAGCCCACTCCGGAGGAAGTCGCCCTGCACCCCGAGCCCACTCCAGAGGAGGTCGCCCTGCACCCCGAGCCTGCTCCAGAGGAGGTCGCCCTTCCCCCCGAGCCCGCACCAGAGGAGGTCACCC
>CM070038.1:53991058-54008203 GCA_036250615.1 Ptychadena robeensis
TCTCCCCGAATTGATCAATCTCTCCATAGACCTGGATCGCCGTTTTAGAGAGAGACTCGCTGAGCACACTGGGAATCCTAGCTCCTCCTCGTACAATCGACCTAGAGAACGTGGACTCCATGCTCGTGTTCCGGTACCCTTACCCCGTGAACCTTCCCCAGAGCCAATGCAACTTGGAGCCTCCAGACCTGCTCTCTCCCCTGAGGAAAGGGAACGCAGGTTCCGTTCTAATCTCTGCCTTTATTGCGGCTCTTCCACTCACCTTATAAAGACCTGTCCGGTCCGCCCTTCAGGTAACTCCTCCATGTCTAGTCCCAAGATGCCTCACTCCATTCTACCTCTGATCTCATGGACTCATCTGTCTCTCACTTTATCCATACAGGGCCCCGATCAGGTTACAACCATTGATGCCATTATCGATTCTGGTGCCTGCGACTGCTTCCTGGATGTTTCTCTAGCCTCACAGTTGAGACTGCCCCTAATCCTCAAACCAGCTCCTCTTCCTATTAAACTGGCTGATGGGTCTCACTTACAATCTGGTCCCATCACGCACGAGACCAGCCCTCTGCTTGTTCGTTGTAATTCTCAGCACTCTGAACTTTTCAGGTTTTCCGTCACGAATTCAGCTCTCTTCCCGGTACTCCTCGGTATGCCTTGGCTTATGGCTCACAACCCACACATAGACTGGTCCACAGCTTCTGTGCAGTTCACTTCACCGTATTGCAAGTCACATTGTATTCAGCCCGGCTCTCCACCCCTTTGCACAACACAGTCTATACCCGATGCTGAACTAATTCCTCCTGTTTATCACTCCTTCCTTGATGTCTTTAGCAAGAAGGGGGCTGACACACTGCCTCCCCATAGGGCCGGTGCCAAGATACCCCATGGACAGATTTATCCGCTTTCCCAACCAGAAACTGCAGCCTTAAAGGACTACATAGATTCAGCCCTCAAGAAAGGTTTCATTAGACCCTCTACTTCACCTGCTGGTGCTGCAGTCTTCTTTGTCCAAAACAAGGATAAGTCACTACGTCCTATCATGGACTACCGCCAACTAAACGCTATCACTATCAAGAACCGTTATCCTTTACCTCTTATTGCTGACTTAACCCAGAAACTACATTCTGCTCGTTACTTCAGCAAGTTGGATCTTCGAGGGGTCTACAACTTGGTAAGGATAAGGAGAGGCGACGAGTGGAAGACGGCGTTCAGGACCAAGTTTGGCCATTTTGAATGCATGGTAATGCCTTTTGGTCTTTGTAACGCCCCAGCGACTTTCCAGGCTTTCATTAACGATGTGTTCAAAGACTTTATTGATCACTTCCTCGTAGTATACCTGGATGACATTCTGGTTTTCTCACCCTCACTCCCTGAACATCGTGTGCACATGAGATAGGTCCTGGAACGTCTCAGATCCCATTTTCTGTCTGCCAAGGCAGAAAAATGCGTCTTTGAAAAGACAAGTATACATTTCCTTGGTCTGGTAATCTCCACTGATGGAATTGCCATGGATCCCTCTAAGCTTTCTGCCATCTCAGATTGGCCGCCTCCCTCTGACCGCAAGGCAGTACAGAGATTCCTTGGCTTTGCCAATTTCTACAGGCGTTTCATTCATGGATTCTCGAGGATTGTGCTACCCCTCACTCGGCTCACAAGCTCCAAGACGAGGTTCATATGGAACCCTGATGCCCAATCAGCTTTTGACGAACTAAAAAGGTGCTTCGTCTCAGCCTCCGTCCTCAAACACCCAGACCTTCCATTCGTCCTTGAGGTGGACGCCTCCGAGGTAGCCGTTGGCGCTATTCTTTCCCAACGATCTGGCGAGAAAGACCGTCTACATCCGGTATGTTTCTATTCCGCAAGTTATTCTGATGCTGAACACAAATATGCCATGGTGATAGAGAACTACTATCCAATCAAGTGTGCCCTGGAGGAATGGAGGTACATGTTGGAGGGTGCTCCTCACCCCTGATAATTTACACCCTGACCACAAGAAACCTTGCAATATCTGCAACAGGCCAAGGACTCAAAACACAGGAAAGCCAGAGACGGGCACTTTTCTTCAATAGATTTGATTTTCCTATCACATACCGACCCAGGATCCAAGAAAGAGAACACAAAGGCAGATGCCATGCTGTAGACAGTACCCGTTTCTTCCGGACCTCTTCTCCTGAAACAGTATTACCTATTCCTGCTTCGCTTCTCTCCGGCATGACCTCTTTGCCAGATTAAAGCAGACGGAGTTCTTGCCCCCTCCTGTTACTCTTGAGTCGCACATCCGATGGATTACTTTGGAAGGGTTCTCAGGTTTTGTTCCTACTCGGTGTCCAGGGCAGCAGTGCTCGTGCTGCCATGATTCTCACTTGGCAGGCATTAGGGTTTCCAAGACCCTCGATCTGTTCGGAAAATTTGGTGGCCTGACATGAACGGGACGGTGCTAACGTGGGGGGGCACCGTTTTGCTCGTTCAAAGTCTTCAGACAACTGCCTTTGTTGTTCACCTCTGCCCTACCTGAGTCCCCATGGATCACTCACCATGGACTCATGTGGACCTCCCTCCTTGACTTTGCCACGGCGTTAGTCGTGGTTGACCGTTACAGATGCCACTTCATTCACTGCCTACGGTGCCAACTGCCGCCACTATGCCTTATTTTTGTGAGGAGGTGGTTAGGCACCGGAAACCCAGAGTGGTGATGGGCACTCGTTCCCTTCCCGTTTTTGAAGGAGTTCTGTCAGCTCCTATCCATACGCTCTCTGACTTCGCACCCCCCGGCAAACGGGCAGACCTGAAAGGTTGAACCAGACCTGGAACGTATTGCGAGTTCTGTCTTACCCAGGAGTAGGGTTTTCTTTTACCTGTTGCGGAATTTCGCACAACACTCTCTGCATCTGCTCAACACTCCCCTTTCTCCTGTTGTTGGGACATCCGTCATTTCGGGCCTGGCCCCTCAGATTCCTCTGTGCCTCGGGCGTGAACGTATCCGATCTCTTCGACATGTGTTCTCCTGCCTTGGAGCCACCTCAGCCCCCAAACGCCGCAACGCTCGCTGACAGGTCTCGCCGGCCTGCCCTCGCCCTCCGCTTCGCGGACTGGTTTTGGCTCCTCCTCGCATCGATTCCCCTTAGTGTCCCCCTAGGATTGGACCTGTTTCCTCGTCCGTTCCTGCGCGGCTGTGACAACGTCGCGGTCGTTTTTCTTCCCCCCCACGTGTGCTCCTGTATTCCACTTAATCGGCCCGGAAGCCGGGGGCGGGTTTCTTGGTGGCCCCTGTCCCTCTCGGTTGTTGTTGACGGGAGCAGGAGGAGGTCCGGCCATCTTGGATCTCACCTCGGGTCGCTCTTCATACTGGGCACTGGAAGGGTTACGGGGTGGGGAGGCCTCCTGGGAGTCGCTGCTGGGGTGCTGTCCGTGATTTTCTCGCTTTCAGCCTCTCATCCTTTTGAAAGCCGGGGTCCTTTGCCGCCGGAGGCAAGAGGGGGAGGGGGGGGGGCTGGGGGGGGGGGGGGGCGGGGGGGGGGGGGGGGGGGGGTGGGAGGGGGGGGGCGCTTTGTCTGGCCCCAGGGAGGTGGTGCGTGTGGCGGGGGGGGGGGGGGGGGGGGGCGGGGGGGGGGGGGGGGGGGGCGGGGGGGGGGTGGGGGGGGGGGGGGGGGGGGGTGGGGGGGGGGGGGGGGGGGGGGGGGGGGGGGGGCGGGGGGGGGGCGGGGAGGGGGGGGGGGGGCGGGGGGGGGGGTGGGGGGGGGCGGGGGGGGGGGGGGGGGGGGGGGGGACACGGGCGTTGGGGGGGGGGGGGGGTTGTCGGGGGGGGGGGGGGGGGGGGGGGGCGGGGGGGGAGGGGGGGCGGGGGGGGGGGGGGGGGGGGCGGGGGGGGGCTGGTTGGGGCCGGGGGGGGGGGGCGTCGGGGCGGGGGGGGGGGGGGGGGGGGGGGGGGGGGGGGGGGGGGGGGGGGGGGTGGGGGGGGGCGGGGGGGGGGGGGGGGGGGGGGGGGGGGGGGGGGGGGGGGGGGGGGGGGGGGGGGGGGGGGGGGGGGGGGGGGGATGGGGGGATCGGGGGGGGGGGTGGGGGGGTGGGGTGGGGGGGGGGGGGGGGGGGGGGGGGGGGGGGGGGGGGTTATCACTTCCTGTGCCCACAACTCTGTTTCTGGTTTGACCCCTCAGGACAGTGCCAGCAGCGCTGCTCCCACGAGGGCCACCTGTGCACGTACGAACCCGTGCCCCTCTCCCAACACCAGGCTCATCACCCTCTCCCTAAGACCTCAAGGGGTTTGCCACCATGTGCGGGGCCTCCATGTCTGGGACAGCGTCCCATCTCCGGTTCTCCGCTCTCAGTCCCGCTCACTGCGTCCTATCTCTGCACTACCTCTGGTGTCTGTTCCAGTCTTCCCATCGGAGCGCGCGCGCACGTCCTTAGCTCCCTTTTCTGTGGCTCCAGTTGGTCTCTCCTGCTCCCCCACCCACGCGGGGACTAGTACATTGGTTTATCAGGCAGCAGTTGTTAATCACATTGCCTGCTTGATAGGTTTCACACCCTGTCTACTAGCTCCCTGTGTTTCCTCAGCCTGACTCCTGTCTCCAGACAACGCTAATACCTTGCAGCTGGTTTCCTTTCAGCCTAACTCCCTGCTTTACCAGCTCCCTGTAATCTCTCAGTGACTGCAGTTCCCTGGCAAAGACCGTCCCATTTCTATTGGTTCCCTGGATTCTCTGTTCCGTTACATCAGGTGCCTCTGTCTACCGTGCCACACACCTCCAGCGGGTTATTCCGGGCCGAACCCCTGTGTCCCTCCAAGCTTCTCCAAAAGGGACCCTCATCATCCGTACATCTCACCCCAGGTTGGGCCACCTGGGAAGCAAGACCTGCACTGGCTGTGAAAAGTCCAGGCCCCCCTCACAGGGACCCGACTATCCCCCCTCAAGGGGGGGGAAGACCTCCAGTTGCTTAGACCCCTTGCTCCTAGGTGCCCTAACCACCTGCTCTACACCACTGGGGGTGGATCGTAACAGCCTTGCGGGCAGTTCGGCCATCACTAGTCTTCTAGTACTTTCCTATCCAAGCATGGGGCACATGCTTAGGAGCTACAGTTCCATGCGGTGCCTAACCAGCTGCTGAGAGTGGAAAGGAGGTGGCCGTGTCTCTCACCCAAGTTGTAGTCAATCCAAGATGGGAGTCTTGATCCCATCGGTGGGGTAGGTGTGGGAGACACTTACAAACCTCTACATGGGTCACCTACTGGGGAAACCGCTCTCTCTGGAGACCTAACAGCTTCTAGTGGCTTCAGGGAATCGATCTTGCAAAATGGCCCAGGACATTCTGGGAGGGACATATTTACAAGCAATGACAAGGGGTACCTGATTCTGGGCAGACTAGGTAGTGTAAACAAGTAGTGGAGAGAGTTTTGGACTGACCTCTGGTACACTCAGCAGCTGCCTGGCACTTGTGACATTAATTAAAAGCATATACACATGTTTAACCCTTTACACAGGTGTCCTGGCCAGCTATACAAATACAAATATACATATTTTTTGTGTGCTTCACTACACTACACATCTCAAGAACTGATACGTAATAATGTATGACTAGGGCCACAATATATAAAACAGGAATCATTTATTATTAAGAAAATGATTTTGTAAATAATAAAAAAATCTAATGGTATTTAAATTTTACAATATTTAAAAGGTAGGCTGTGACATAACTTTCCTGCTTCAGGTATGATGACAGGGAAGAAGAGAACTCCTATGTCACAGCCTGCAAATCTGCCTTTTCCCCTTGCAGGTCCCTCTACCTGAAAATTGTCTAGGTGTTATCATGTCAGTGGCAATAAATAATTACATTTCTATTTAATTCAATATTTTTAAACAAAATATAATTCATGAACAGGTTGGAGGGGGAGATTGGATTGAAGTAAAGTACAGTTTTACTATAAATACAAAACAACAATGTGCATATACATGCATCAGGTTGTCAAACTTGTAACCTAGGGTGGTTTTCCTCCCTAACTGAATGTGAAGTCAAGGTGTGAATCGTTTCATCGTATTAAGGAAACTGTGGTTAGTTGGAACAAGTGCAAAGCAGTTCTCTTACGACTTCTCACATTTTAAGATGTGAAAATTATGTAATTATTTTATGGTTCAAAATGTGAAGAGAGATCAAGTTAAAGAGCATTAGGTTATAATGGAAAGTAACAGTTCTGGTATAAGGAGTTATAATTTATAGTCTCTAAAGATCGTTTCTTCTGCAATCCATATTAAAAATTGTGGCTTATGCTAGTTTCATTTTTAATCTATATCCTAGAGTCAGGTCTCTGTTTTTATGGATTTAATCTTAAAGAATCTTATAATGATCCAATTTATATACTATAAAAACACATGAATAGTTTAAAAGGATTTTATCTATCCATCCATCCATTGTTCAGGCATCTGTAATGTTTAGCATCTGAAATGAAAATTCTAGTGTCTGCCCAATGTATACCTGTGTATAACAAATGTAAGTGAGGTCCATAAATATTGGGACATCAACACAATTCTATTGGCTCTATACACCACCACAATGGAATTGGTATGAAACACATACATCATACTTGAGGGTATTTACATCCAAATCAGATGAACGTTGTAGGAATTACAGTTTGCATATGTGCCTTCCATTTGTTAAAAGACCAAAAGTAATGGGACAATTGGCTTCTCAGATGTTCCATGACCAGTTGTGTGATATTCTCTCATTATCCCAATTACAATGTACAGATATAAGGTCCAGAGTTTATTTCAAGTGTGCTATTTGCATTTGAAATCTGTTGCTGTCATCTCTCAAGATGAGATCCAAAGAGCTGTCAGTGAAGCAAGCCATCAATCATTAGGCTGAAAAAACCCCAAAACAAACCCAAAAGAGAGATAGCAAAAACATTAGGCATGGCCAAAACAACAGTTTGGAACAGAAGATCAAGAACGCTTTTCAGGAGGTAGGTGTATGTGTGTCCAAGTCAACAATCAAGATAACACTTCACCAGAGTGAATACAGAGGGTCCACCACAAGATGTAAATCATTGGTGAGCCTCAAAAACAGGAAGGCCAGATTAGAGTTTGCCAAAGGACATCTAAAAAAGCCTTCACAGTTCTGGAACAACATCCTATGAGACCAAGATCAGCTTGTACCAGAGCGATGGGAATTGAAGAGTATGGAGAATAAAAGGAACTGCTCATAATCCTAAGAATACCATCTCATGAGTGACGCATGGTGGTGGTAGTGTCATTGCATGGGCATGTACGGCTGCCAATAATTCTAGTTCTCTTGTATTTATTGATGATGTGACTGCTGGCAAAAGCAGCAGAATGAATTGTGAAGTGTTTCTGGAATTATTATCTGCTAATGTTCAGTCAAATGCTTCAGAACTCATGCATACTGCAAAAGCAACCAAAGAGGGAAAGAAGTGGAATTTTATGCAATGGCCAAGTCAATCACATGACCTGAATCCGATTTAGCATGCATTTCACTTGCTGAAGACAAAACTGAAGGGAAAATGTCCCAAGAACAAGCAGGGAAACAAGCAAAAACTGAAGACAGTTGCAGTAGAGGCCTGGCAGAGCATCACCAGGGATGAAACCCAGCATCTGGTGATGTCTAAGCGTTCCAGACTTCAGACTGAAATTGACTGCAAAGGATTGCAGTATTAAAAAGGGAAATTTTGATTTATGATTATTATTCTGTCCCATTACTTTTGGTCCAAGTGGGAGGCACATATGCAAACTGTTGTAATTCCTACACCACTCACCTGATTTGGATGCCAATACCCTCAATTTAAAGCTGATATTTAAAGCACAATATGTTTGTTTTATTCCAAATCCATTGTGGTGGTGTATAGAGCCAAAACTTTTAGAATTGTTTTGATATATGTCCCAATATATATGGACCTGACTGTATTTGCTGCAGCCTGTCACTATCTAACTTTCTGAAAATGTACTGGGGTACTAAAAGGGAAAACTGAGGAAATCATCTCTTCTGCTTCAGTAGGCCAATAACAAAATTTTTACCTAAGCAGTCACTTAAAAAATGTAAATTTTACCATCGGTGGAAGGTGTTTGCAGACCATAAGTGAACACGTTCGCAAGACTTCCTTTTAGGACAGTCTAAATTCTCAAACCTTTATGTGACATTTGTAGCCATCATGCCATTGAAAACGTGTAAAAACTTAAAATGAAATACATTTTATATTTTTAAATTTTTCTTTCAGAAAGCACGGGTTAAAAAAAATGTTTGGTCCCCCTTCCCCCCAGAGCATACCAGATTCCCTTTGAGCATAGGGTCCGGTATGCTCTGGAAAAGGGGGACCCTGAACAGCGTGGGGGACCCTGAACAGCGTGGCCCCCCCCCAGATACCAGACCCTGTGCTGGCAGGTCTGGGAAGCTCTGGAAAAAAGCTGTTTTGGGTCCCCCCCAAGAGCATAGCTTTTGTCAAGCCTGGAAGGATTGGAAAGGGACACCCCTCTTCCTAACTGGCCACATGCCATACCTCAAGGAGGTGGATACCCCTCATTAAGCTCAACATGGGCCAGGTGGAAGCCAGTGGGGGCTCATTGAGTACCAAGGTTCCCCTTTAACAAGAGTACCATCTCTTACTAAGGACCTCTTACCCATTCACAGGGGGTGTTTTTTAAGTTTAGTCCTAGAATCTTTTTTTTATCATTTCTACTCTTTACCTGAGAACTGTATAATTCAACATTGTAATCCATCTCTTCCCTCGAAGGGTCAAGTGTCCCACGAAGGGAGTCCCTTCCCTGGAGTTCCATTAATGCATCTATGTCCCACGATGACGGGTAAATGAATTCAAAGACTCCGGGCGGATTAATATCAACCCAGCAGTTTCCGCAATCACTGTGCATGCGTAATGTCCTCGTTGAAGTTGTGTTAAAAAAAATTAAGTAATTGGGACCTCTGTACCCATTCAGTAGGGTTGGAAGTGCATTTCGTGGGTCCTATTGTTGAAGGGGAACCCCCACCAACGTCCACACAAGTTGTACCATGTTGTTCGGTAGAAACCCCCTTACTTTAATGAGGTCTTCGCCTTGTTGAAGTATGATGGGGCCAGGGTGCCCCCCCTCTTCCTTTCCTTCTAGACTTTCCAAAAGGGGTCTGGTAAGCTCTGGAGGGCACCCTGGACTGTCATGGTCCCCTTTTTCCAGTGCATACCAGAACCTATGCTAAAGAGTGATCTGGTATAGGAGGGCATACCAGGGGCATACTTTTTTAAATAAAAATTGTGTCACACTTCTTTTTATGATTTTTTAGGATCCTCATCCTCATATCTAACCGATCGATTCCCAATTGATTTCAAGGTATTGATCGCACTGTGTGGCAGACAAACGATCACTGTTCCTCATGCAATCGCTTTGGAATTGCAAAAGATCGTATTGGGGATCAAATAAAAAAAAACATCAACATGTCCATGGCTTCCTTTAGATGCTCCAACATCTGAAACTTATCTGGGAAGGTTTTCTATATCATTTTGAAGTGAGTTTGATGTAATGGGCTCTCAGTTAACTTTTGTGAGGTCAAAATAGACTAGACATTTCAGTTGGTGTTACAATTCATCCAAAAGGTGTTTTTTAGTGTTGAAGTCAGGGCTCTATACAGGACACATGAGTTCTTCCACACCAGCCTCTTTATAATTCATATAAATGGAACCTTTCAAGTGCTCAGTACCTCAGAATAGGCCGGCTGTTTACCTTCTAACATGACAATAAATCAAAGCAAACAAAAAAGACAGTATAGGAATGGCTTTGGGGCAAATCTGTGAATGACTTGCCCAGCCATATCTGGTCAACGCAAACATCTACCAGATTTTGGAGCTCTTCATGCTTCCTTCCACAGACAAGCTTTGTGGAGATGCTGTCCAATGATCATGGGATTGCAGTGCTTGATTGGCCACCAAACTTGTCTGACCTGGCATTGCCAAAGTAAAGAAGAGACACATGAGTCCGAACAATGCAGAAAAGCTGAAGGCCATTGTTGAAGCATCCATAACACCTCAGCAGTGCCACAGGCTGATAGCATCCATGCCACACAGAGGCAGTAATTGATGCAAAGGGGCCCAAACCAAGTACTGAGTACGTATGCGTGATTATATTTTTCAAAGGTCCAAAATTTTTCAAATTTAAATCTTTGTTTTATTGATTTCACATGATATTCTAATTTCCTGAGGGTTTGATTTGTGTTGTTTCTTATAAGCTGTAAGCCATAATCATCAAAGTTACAACAAATAAAGGCTTAAAATATCTCACTTTGCATGTAATCAGTCTATTTCATATATTAGTTTCACCTTTAAGTTGGATTACTGAAATACAGGAACTTTTTCATGTTAGTCATATTTTTTGCAAATCGCCTGTATATGTTGTAAAGAACCTATGGATTTGATTAATTGAAGCATTAAAATTTATTCTTGGCACTGAGTGCTGGAATTCTAAATTATTGCTATTTATGACCTTAGAAATGTTTTTAAAAGACAGAAGGTAGACACAACATTCACTTACCAATAAATAATTAATTTAGATTATACAAGTATATATTTACAAATTGTTATTGTAACATATTGTTCAAAACCTCAGGTAGGTGTTAATAGAGGTTTGAAAAGTGGTTTTAATCAGTACAGGAAGGAAAAACATCTTAAAACATCTTAAACTTAACAGCTGGAGGACGTGTGTCTATGCATGTTGATGTTCGAAATGCTGGGCTTACCTGGAGAATAAAGTTTAAAAAAAGCCAAGCAGTGCCACATCCCACATATCAAACATACATGAAAACCTCTCAGGTTTACGATCATAAACAAATTGTTCAAAATACCTACAAAAATCACCAGATACTGTATTTGTACTATCCAGCAAAAAGAACCAATATGTCCGATCATTTAACAATTATTTTAATGTATCGCACCAGCTGTGCAGGAATCAATTTACCGTATTTTTCGGACTATAAGACACACAGGACCATAAGACGCACTCAGTTTTTATAGCAGAAAAGCAAAAAAAAAAAATTGAATACGTTTTCACATCAATTGGATTAATGCAATGGATTAAATTAATGCAATATTCAATTCAGCCAGTAGGTGTCACTAGCAGCAGTACACACACACACAGCACATGACATCACCTCTACACTGATCAGAAGCAGGGGGCAGGAAGCTGCCCAGTCTTCTCTCATCTGCTCTACCTCTGCCGATCAGAGTGATTGCAGTTCCCATGGACAGGAGAGAGGTATAGATGGCAGTTCATCTATCCCTCTCCTCATTGATTATGCCATCAGGGCTCAGATACGAACATCGGCCGGCATCTCACATCTGACAGCTCCCCAGCTAATCTCCTTGTGCATTCAGACCATAAGACGCAGGAACCCCCCCCCCTGATTTTGTGTTTCCTGGTCAGAGCCCCTTTGCACTCATTGGTCCCTTTCTTCTCAGTTGGCAATTATAGTACCATAGGCTACGTCTCCACTGCATTGTGTGATCTGTTGGGACCCTTGCTTTAAGAGCAGTGCTTGGCGGGGGTGCAAACAGAGCACATACACATTACCTGCCCGGCAGATCCTCTGTTCACATGGCATTGGGCCCATCTGCTGATGCATGAGTTAACGTAACGCAGTATGTCAACCTCAAGTCTGCAGAAGGAAGTGAGAAGAGAGGATCCGCCAGGCAGGTAATGTGTATGTGCTCCGTCTGGACCCCCACCAAGCACTGCACTTAACGCAGGGGTCCCGACGGATCGCACAATGCAGTGGAGACATGCCTTACTGCTCTACTGCTATCTATAGTGAATTATATTTTCAAATTTATTCTCCTGTCCCCAGGGCTTTTTTCTGGCGGAATGTACCGGAACAGCGTTCCGACACCTATTTTCAGCCTGGCCCGGAGGTCTGACCCGTGCTCCCTGCACAGCCTTCTCCTGTGACAGGCATCAGATTCTGTGTTCTGTCAGATACTGCTTCCTGTAGCTCCTCCAGCACATACATCCTCCCCAGCCAATCAAAACACAGGACAGGACACACCCTCCCCTCTCCAGCTGCTCTAGAAACTAAGATGAATAAATCTGTGTGTAACTGTAAATTTACACATTCATAGCAGGAAAATCATTCATAGTATAATCATGAAACTTTCAGGGTCAGTAATGCTCCCCTACTTCTAGTTACACCCCGAGTTTCACTCCCTATCTACAACAGTTATGAGTTAATTTCAGCTATCAAATATTGCTTCCCCATGAGCATAAAGCACTACTCTGCTGCATACATGCTTTCACTTATCCATTTTTGAACACTTAGATCTTTGAACCCCTGCATGGTAGAACCTTTACATTTTGGGGGTTACCAATTAAACCCTGAGACTACATCCATGCAAATTTTCAGCTCCCTGAACACAATTCTTCCTACTAAAAAGCCCCGTATCAGATATTGCTTGGATGTAGTCTCATTTTTTAGTTTGCCAATATATTTTTTCGGTTTTATTGTTAAACGCATACAATTTCTGTCAATTGGATTACCACGGGGAAACATTAATAGCTATGAAAGGCTGCAGATAGTGGCGTCAAACTGTAAATTACTAATCCAAAAAAGGGTGTTGGAGCATCTGGGGGTGAAAGTCAGGGAGTAGACATATGTAAAGCCCTAGCTCCATGTCTGCTAAAATCCCTTTGTTGAACACAGAGATCTTTGTTGAAATGCTCAACGGCGATGGGGCAATGAGGGGGGGGGGGGTTTCCACTTCCTTTGGGACCCCCTCCGCTAAGCGTATTGCTGTTCTCACAGCACTGAGCCATTTCGCCGATGCAGAGCTAAACATAGTGGAGTGCGTTGAACCTCTGCATCGAAAGAGGTCTTAACACAGCCGCCGAGCAGCTAAAGTCTATGTGCTCCATCGGGATCCCCCCTAAACAATGCGCTTAGCGGAGGGGTCCCCACGGATGTGGAAACCCCCCTTAACAGGGCTGTCTCCACAGCCTGTCAGAGCCCTGGACCAGGAGATGGTGGAGGCTTGACGGAAGCCAGCGGATCCAATAGCGTATGTGGAGTTAGACCTGCCTAAGAGTAAAATCTGACTACTGAGATATGAGATCTGGGGGTTCAACCATTACTGGGGGTTACATTTGACCCAGAGCCAGCTGGTGACCTGTGGATGGAGACAGCTAATCTGAGGTTCAATTCGGAACAGGGAGGTACATCTGCAGCAGAATCTACCATGCAGGAGGCAGACGCAGAGGACAGTGAGGGGGACAGTGAGGTAGACCACCCTACATATGGGGTGAGTATAACACACCATCTCCTCGTACTTAACTTTTTAGTGAGCTCCTCAGATATGTGCACCCCTAGATAGGGTTCCGAGGGTTAAGGTTAGGGGATAAGGGAGGTTAGATTTTAAAACTTCAAACTCCTAAACTTAACCCCCGATTCACAAAACTTACCCCTACTATCAAGCACCACTTGCCCTAACCTTAACCCCACCACAAACCATTCATAATTGTATCACTTAGATATTTATATTTTAGCCTAATTCATTAATTAGGCTTATATATAAATATCTAAGTGACACTAAACAAAGAGCCGTTCAAGAGCCGTTTGGTAGCCAAAAGAGTCGGCTGGGGGGGTGAGTTCCACCACCTTTTTTCTGAGAAAAAAGCCCTGCCTGTCCCCATCGTGTACATAACAAGTGATTAAGAATGACCCAACAACGCAATCATAAACTATAAATAGTTAAGATATTAAACATTTTTTTCCATATAACTGGAATGTGTATGTTCCCTTCCTTTTTCAGAGTAACATCAAACTGAGCACCACCGCAAAGTGAGGACAGAGGCTGCATTTTGTTGTCACCTGCTGCAGGACCCCTGTAAAACATTCAGAAGATGCTCACCCAAAGTTCCCTGAAGACAGTGCTCAACATCATTTCCAGTGAGCTAAGTATAAGTTGTCATTTGTTTTTCCATTTGTTCATTTATTTGTTTTGAATTAGAGTAAATTTAACATGCACTCTCAATTAAACAATTGTTGCCCATGTTTACTTTGGAGAAATGCAATATAAACATCATGTTTTTGACAACTTCTGCAGAGATGTTGACATCACATCAAGTGCATGTCATGGCAATGCACAAACACAAATACATGGTCAATTAACATTTTATTGGTGTTTTTTAGCCAAATTTCTGAGTATATATATAGTTCTGAGTGAAAAACCAAAAAATAACACATATACAGTACACTGAAGGTTTATATAACAGCCAAACTAACAACAACAGCAAACATACCTAAATAACTAGTGAGAGGTGAGTATACTATCAATTATACAGTTCCAGTCGAGGGAATGACGTTGATACTTTTATTATAACAGCATAGTACAATAGATACAAAATTAGCAATTAATAAGCAACATTTCTAAAATTGCGGTTTGGTCAAGTTACACTGAGGGGAGCTTGCAACCCCTATGCCAAATGCCTGAAGATACGTGTTCGAAAACGTATCCATCATCAAGATAGTCCAGAATATAAAGTCCTGTGCAATCGGTGCTCCAATAACGTTCCTACGCGTTTAGTCCCTTTTCGGGACTTCCTCAGGTATCTTGGAGACTTTCCTAAATAACCGTCAAGATGTCAATAATCACAATATCCAAGGTTCATTGTATGTTACAGTCAAAAGTGCATGGAAGTTACACATCCATATCTAACATTACATATTGCTTGTACCCTGCTGTTCTATTTTTAATCAATTTTCACATCATCCCATGTCTTCCCATAATCGGGAGTTATAAAGAAATAAATATTATTGGCTTACCGATAAACAGTTTATTCCGTGTTTTGGATGATTGCCTGATTTGTCATTTATGCTCTGCCAGCAGAATGCCATGCTCAGAAGACTATATGCATGCTGGAATCTGTAGTCCATCAGCAGCCTAGGATTTACAGGAACCTAAAACTGCCATGATCACACATGAGCAACTGAACCCATCGCCAATAATTCCAAGTTATAACTGCTGTAATTTCAAGTTATCCTAGATGGAGGACAGGGAATAAGACAAATTGTCACTATTAAATAATTAAAAAACAGTTGATGAAAGCCTGCATCAATATTTGTGTGTAAGGTATAACATGGTTCTATGGAAAGTCTGTGTAACTGATCAGGACTATGTAACTATTCTGAGGAATATTACAAATGGCCATGTCTGTACATAATACACAGATGGCACCTTTCTTTATAATGCCGAAAGCTCATGAGAACAGAAAGTTGCTGAAAAGAGGCCGGAGGAGACCAGCAGCACAGAGGTACATAAGGGATAAAATGAGGGGAAAAGGTACTTGTTGTTTCAATAGATGTTACAGACACAAATCCCTGAAGCAAATCATATATGGCCCAGATATGATTTTTCTATATTTATATTATAAATTAGGGGTGGTTCTATATCTTAAAAGATAGATAAGATTAAAAAAAATTGGAGTTTGTGTGCTAACATGATTTGTGCGTGTATAATTCAGGTAAACTTGCCATGCTGGCTCTTTGAGATAAATAGGTGGGGTTTGGGTTTCAGTTTGGGCACTAAGTCTCTCAAAGGCTCACCTAAACACTAATTTAACTCCTTGAGAAATCAACTCAATGCTTCCATCTGATGGTACTATAGAGGTAAAACATGACTGTTACTGTATTAACCTGGGTTGATGATACTGATACTACCCTGTTTCCCCGAAAATAGGATATCTTCCCAAAATAAGGCCACTGACATTTTTTCTCTGGCAGAAATATAAGACACACCCAAATAAGGCCCCCCCCCCCCAAAGCTACGGTACAGTACTGAGACAGAGAGCCTGCCGCTCTGCTATAATGGGCAGTAGCCAGGCTTTGTGTGAAGATGACTAGAGCTACCACCACATCTGTAAATGTCTGCATGCAGTTGGGGAGTGGTAGACATTAAACATACTTTGTATATAAGAGATACAGGGAACGTTTTCTCCTGAGGCTCACTTACAGATTGGAGCCTTTAGAAGGGTTATTAGAAGACGGTAATCTGCCAGGTTCTGAGAAGAGTCTGCTTGTCACACATCCCCCTACCTCTCTCCCACCTGTGTGAGAGGGGCTATGTCTCCAGTGGCTCAAACTGGTTTTGCATTAAATACACCTCACTTATGTATAAAAAGTTACATGTTTAGATTTTTGGGAGCAAAAAATAATATAAGACAGTGTCTTCTTTTCATTGAACAGTATTATTGACAAAGGGACACAGTATGTTGTATACATATGTTGTATATATAGATTGCATGCAAATAGATGAAAGCTTATTCTTTTCTTTTTTTTGTACCAATAGGCAAGTTTTCTATGCCTACTGGTAAATTTATCCTGGTTTATAGATAAAACATTGGTTGTTCTGGGACACTGAAACATATATACCCTCCGCTCCCTCAAATTCCAAGACCTCTAAATCAAATGCTTACTATGATAAGGATTCTTTAATGCTTGGGCTTTGTTTCTCCAGCTACCGCTTCTTCTTTTTCTAAACTCACCACCAGTGTCATGGTACTTACCTTTCCCTTTCACTGACCCCTACTGCTGACATATTCATTCCTTTCTTTGACAAGCAATGCACAGGGCATATCATATAGTATGATCCCTGCACATTAAACATCTTGTTGCATGTATTCTAACATTCTAATCTATTCCTAACCACTGCACTTTGATACACCTTATTTTTCGGCGTATAAGACGACTGGGCATATAAGACGACTGGGCATATAAGACAACCCCCAACTTTTCCAGTTAAAATATAGAGTTTGGGATATTCTCACTGTATAAGACTACCTCTCTTCAAACGCACACCAAATAAAAAATGTTGTAACACAGTGTTGTACAGTTGTGTACGAAGTGAAGTTTTTGTACAGCTATTTAAGGTGTTCAATGTGTTTAATGTATCCCTGCAATACCCGTTTCAGCCACAATGCACAATGTCGCTAGTGCAGCCAGCTACTTTTACTTCACAGACATCGGGAAGGAGAAGGAGGGGACGAGGGGGATTCTGAAGCTCTCTCTCCCTCCTGCCAGCCAGCACGCAGCGCGGGGAGCATGGATCGGGGGACCAGACCTCAGGGCTCCCCTAGATGCTAAGACAGGATGGACAGGAGAACACCCTAGCACACC
>CM070038.1:54062615-54073103 GCA_036250615.1 Ptychadena robeensis
TCATGTTCCAACACGGTAAATGGCAACCCTACTGTCCCATATTATCATCTTACTGTAGCAGACTTCTGGACAACTTGACAGGGTCCGCCGCTAACCAGCAATCGAGTTATCTGAAAAAGGAACCCTCCCTTCGTGTATCAATGTTATCGCTTTCTTCATGTAATAGAGGTGAGAAGATGAGCAAACAATTTTGGCCTAACTATAATACTTGTCCTGATAATAAGAGCAGTGATGGGGGCACTGGTTGAAAAGGAGTGGGGCCCCAATTGCGGGGTCCTCCGCATCACTAAAAAGCCGCACATAACATTATACTGATTTGTATAAGCATTTGATAATGACAAAATTACACAGCTTAAGTGCATTTTTCTTATTTTTTAAATAACAAAACTTGTTTTTAATGATACTTCAAGCATTACGGATACAGGGATTAGCATGGTAAGCAACTTGACTTTGAAAGTGATTTGACCAATTTGCTTCAATTTAAGGCAAGAAAATTGCACTGTAATTTAAAAACCCGTACCGTTTTGCACTTGGAATTTTGCCCAACTCTCTTACTTTGACGATATCTTACCACAGAAATTATACAGTTTCTAATCTAAAACTGTCTAGTTTTTTCCTAGTTTTGTATTTATTCTGGCGTTTTGACATGATTTATTTGTGTAATTAAAATTATGTGTTTTTTGAATTTTTTTTAGAATCTATTTCTATCATTTGGGGGGGGGGGCGCGCCAGTTGGGCGCTCAGCCTCTGTTTGTTTGGGCATGTGTCCTCCGGCCCTGGGCTCCCTACTCCTACTGCGTTTTAACCGTGCGCCACGGAAAAAATCTAGGGCATGGCCAAATTTTTTGACCACTCCATTCATTTATATGATGCAGAAAAAAAGGTTGTATCGCTTTGCAACATTCCGCATCTGACGCATGCACGCAGAGGGGGAGCATCGGACGCGGATGAGCGATCAAAACGTCATCTCTTCCGTCAAGCCCCTATAGCGCTCTCCTATATGGTGCTTCCACAATGCTGCACTCTCTTGAAATTGGTCAGTGTTTGTCGCTGTATGCTGGCCTGTTGGGCCTATTCCCCACCTTATATTCTGTCAATCACTCATCATGCAGACCATAGTGTGTCCAGAACTCCCTGATTGTTAAAACCATCACCGCTGCCTGTCACAGTGAACTGTCTTTTAGAACATGTGTTGATTGTGTGGTATATGGTTATGGATCATGTGTGTCTGGTGTTACAGTACACATGCTTATCAAGTAAACCTTCCCTTCATACTGTCGCTCATCTCTTTGCCCATTGGTGTCACCCTGCTTTTCGAAGTAGATTAGTGGTTGTCCTCTTATTGGTCTTCTCTGACAATGGTATTTCCCTCAAATTAAGGCTGGCTCATATCCGTTTCCCCTCCCCCTCCTCCCTCCTTTCCTCCCCCCTCCTTTCGATCGACTTAAAAACTCGCTTGTTGATCTTGATTGTCATAAATCGATACCCGGCATCTCACTCTGGTACATTTTGACCAAAAGTTGATAGAATGGATCGTAACAAGAGTGAATATAAATTTGTTGCTCGACTCGTCCAAACCAACATGATCCTGTAAATGTTTGTTTTACCTTCCATCACCCTGCATGGGTCGATCAATCAAGGTTATACTGGCGTCATGATCCGTAAAATCTAACGATCGATCGAGCCAGAACTCCTACTACTGTATGTGTCTCCCTTAACTATTACTACCTTTAAAGATTGTTATCTTATCATTTTATAAAAGAGCGACGAACTTGTTTCTCACTCAGACTATTACCTCCCAATCGCTCTTGCAAGGTTCCATATTTCTGTAGCCAAAAGTCGGTCACCATAGGCTTCTAATGATTTTTTTTATTTTGGTCCTGTAACTCTTTTACAAAAATATTCTCCATACCAGGTCTAGTGACATCTCTGCATATACTAATTATTGAAAACCACACAATTATTTTTAAAACTTCTAAAAAATGATACAAGGTATCATTTTGATGATACCATCTCTTAATACCGTTTTTTGGTATGTAAAGTATTCAAAACGTTATGTATTCCATAATTCAGTTTTGCCTTTATAACATTTTTATTACAATTGGCACTGGGTGTGTTTTTTTTTACTTTTGAATTGTAGTTTGATACATTTTTATTCACTAGCTTCTTGACTTGTTGTTGTGTATACCGTTACACATCTGGTTCGGTCGGTCTTTAGCGTTTGGTTCTGTCATCTGGATTGTTGTGGATGGGCCAAGTCTCCCTTGGAAAGTGTGGAAGTTGAACCTCTGCTCTCTATTATGGGCGAAAATGTCTGTCTACTTTCGGTATGCGGTGTCGTTGCTTGTTGTTGTTTTGATTTGTCTCTGTTGTGGAATTTTCCATTATCTTATCTTTGCGATTATCCCTACCCCCTTTGTTTCTTATTGTCATATACACTGTGTAACCTACATAGTTTTATGTGATGCGCTGTTTTAACATTTGTGAGGTATTAGTCGGTAGAGTGCAAGGTCTGTACTCCTGTATGGGGTCCCCCAGCAGTGCGTAAGGGAGGTCATCAGCACACAGGTGTTTTCAGATAAACACAGGGGTGGTTTTAGTTGGTGCAATTCGTATTACCATATGTACAGTCCAGAAGCATAAAAGGTCCAGACTCCACATGTAGTCCATAAACAGACACATAGAGTTCTTTCCACAGGTCATCCACTGTCCCCCATCCACACACCAGAGGCTTGTTCCGGGTGGAGCCCTCTGACTGAGCATGTGTTAGGGGATTTTTTATAGATCTGAAAACACCCTTCTAACGACTAACGGACACAGCCTGACTTAGCCCTGTACCAGGCCCATCACTCCCATCTCCCTCTGTGTTGGTCATAGCAATTACTCGTCGCATGTGCCCGATATCGTGACACTCATATATCCCCTACTCGGATCAACCAGAGGATTTGACGGCTTTCCTGTCACACCGCCCCCCCCCCCCCCTCCTTGTTTCAACCCTAGTGGTTGGGTACACACAAGGCGCGAGCAAGTAGTGAACCCTGGCAGGCATCCGCATTCTCCCATCTGTTACACCGTGCTGCCCTTTAAAACTATAATCCTGTCAAGGTGCCAGAACCATCTATTGATTCTGCGATTTTGTTTCCTTTTTTTGTGACATCCATGTCAATTGAGTCATGATCGGTGATTAACTCAACCGTCTTCTTCCAACAATAATACCTAGGTGAATCCAGAGCCACTTCACGCTAAGCATTCCTTCTCATATTGGTCATAATTCACCTCATGTGTACTTCAGTTTGCCTGCTAAGGGTAGAGTCACAGGGTGTTCTTTCCCCCTCCCAACCTGAGTACAACCGCACCTAACCCCACATCCGAGGCATCGGTTCTGTACCACAAATTGTTTGGCGAAGTCCTGGTGGGGTTGAGTACATGACCGCTGCTCGCACAAAGCTTGTTTCAGGGCTTTCAAAGCAGATTCCGCCTCGGGACCATTTAAATCATCACAGACTCTTGCTACTCTTTCCCTCTGGTCCACTTCGTTCAAAGGTATTGGCCCGGGAGTGCAATGGGTACTGATCGTTCGGTAATAGCCAGCATCCCCTAAAAAGGCCCCGGTACTTGTTTTTTTTATTCACAGGGTGTGGCCATTTTTGGACTCGCCTCCACTTTTTTCTCCTGGGCTTTATCACACCCGCCTCCCAATGGTTGTTACCCCAAATATTTGTGCCTCCTCCGCCCAATTGCATGCATTTCTTAGGATTTTGCTGTAAATCCGGCTTCCCGAAGTTGAATCCAGCCACAGCTTGAACCTCCAACAAATGAGAATCCCCTTCTGTCTATGGATGACCACATCATCCAGATAAGCAGCTTCATACTTCTGATGCGGCCGCAATATCTGCTTATCCTGGTCCCGCTGTCTCGTACTGAAACTTCCCCCGTCAGTGATTTTCAATAGGCATTGTTCTTTCCTTTTCTCCCTGGGGCCGACTTTGACAGGGGAATCTGCCATAACCTTTTGGGTCACATCCAGGTAGTCCATATCTGCTGTTCCCAGCGCATCAATCTGCTCCGTCTATACGGGGCATAGGGTAGGTGTCAAACTTCGTGATTTTTGGTTTAACTTACCGAACGTCCATTGCAAATCGCCACTCGCATCGGGGTTTGGGCCTCTAACACAATGGGACTTGACCAATCACTACTGGACTCCTCATCACCCCTAATTCAAGCATTTTCCCTCACTTCCTTCCTGGGCCCTTTTCCTCCCTGGCTTCAATGCATTGTCTTTATTTCCCTTTCCCCGTTCTTTTCCGCTCGTAATGACTGTCTGACCAGGCATTCATTAAAAAATTTCCTCCCGATTTCTAAGCACAAGTCTTTTAACTTCTTGTTGTTGGCCTTATACAAGTTTCGGCTGTCTTATCCCTCAGTGAATTAAAGGCTCAGACCGAGATGACGACGGAGTAGTCTCCACTCCTAAGGATTCTCTCTCCTTCCCTGGCTCTTAGCAATTCACATATATATTTTGCTGGGGTTTACGTCTTTCCTTGCTGGCTGATCCCTGTATTAACTTCCCCTATATTCTCCAGGTACTTCATAGGTGGACCCCTGCCACTTGGCCTAAGTATTTTACTCTCCCTGTGGGACCCAGTACGCAACACCCTATCTCCCAGGGAGTAAGTTACGGATCCGGGCACCAAATTTGCGTTCTGTTGCGTTCAATTGTCCTGGGCCATATGTTCGTCTTACCCATGGGCATGACCCTGTTGCAATTCTATCTTGTCATTTGGCCACATGCTCAATAACGCTTCCTGTGAGGGTAATCTCTCACTTTCCCCCGTTTCCCTATCAATGTCCACAACCCTCCTTGGGTGCCTCCCTAAGCACTCAAAGGGAGAAAACCCGTTAAGCACTGTGGGACTTCTTTCTATGGCAAACACTCAAATACGGTATCAGGCAGTCCCAATTCTTCCCATTCTTATCCCCCACCTTCCCACCTTCCGCAAACTCTGTTTTTAACGTTTGTCACGCCTCCACTGGGGTCTTTACCTGGTAACACACGTAAACCAACGACAGGGGGAGGAGTCCTATGTCCGTTGAGCCTGGTCTTCTCTACCCGAGCCCCCCTAATGGAGATGGACCGATGTCCTTGAGGGGCACCGGTGGTGTTTTCCTTCCGCCTGCAGGCAGGACAGTCTCCCACTATCGCCAGTACCCTCCCCTTAGTGAGGTAGTGATGAGGATGCGACTACCCAGTTGTGGAGGTAGTACGGGTGTGAGAATAGTTGGGTTTCCGTTCCAATGTCAAGAGGGCAGGAGAGGTCACGTATTCAGGGATGCAAGATGTCAGGGCAGGCGCACAATCAGGAGTTATCCAGTAAACGTGCTAAAGTCGGATTCCAGAGGTCGGGTAAACGAGTAAACAAGCCAGGGTTCGGTACACGGGAGGTCTATCAGATAAGGGAGAGGGAATCGCATATAGCACTTGGTAACAACCGACGCATTCAACAGCACCTTCTCTTGCGAGACAGACCTTTTATAAGCCAGTACTGATTAACCACCCCTCCTCTCTTGCAGGAAGTGACTGCAGCAGGAGGAGGAGGGGTGTATGTTTCTTTAAATTGTGCACACTCGTGCGCATGCCCGCGTAGTATCGCTGGCACGCGCATGCGCACATGCGCTACTCGGCGTCCGCCATTGCTCTTCACGCTGGCTGCGTGCAGAGCCATCTCCAGACTGGGGGTACCCCTTGGCAGGGGTATCCCCACAACAACACAGGTAGGCATCATCCTGGGGGAGAAGCTGTGATGCTCGGGGACCCCATCAACCATACTGGGGACCCTGACGGCGCCTCACTCCCCCCAGGGCTATCATGGGGCTGACAAGGCCCCCCCCTCAAGGGCGGGCTCCGACCGCCCGCAGGACCGGGCTTCAAAGGGTGCCGCACATGAAACGTGGACACCAAATCAGGGGCCCGAAGACACACGGCCGGCTCCCAAGAAGCATCCTCAAGAGGATACCCCTCCCACAAAACCAGATACTGAAGCCGGCCACTGAACCACAGAGAATCCAACACATCATGTACAACAAACTCAACAACATCATCAACCAACTCCGGGGGAGGAGGACCAGGGGCACGGGAGGGACGGCATCCACGAACAACCGGCTTCAACATGGAGACATGGAACACCGGGTGGATCCGCCACGAATCAGGGAGGCGGAGCCTGACCGCCGCGGAACCCACCAGTGCCTCCACCTGAAATGGACCAAAGAAACGGGGCCCCAATTTACGAGACGGGCACCGTAACCGCAACGTAGCTGTGGAAAGCCAAACCCTGTCCCCAACCACGAGAGGGAAAAGGTCGCCGGCCCCGATCAGCCTGAACTCTCATCGCCTCACGAGAGGCCTCCAGAACCCGTCTGAGGCCCGCCAAGCTGTCAGCCAGTAACCGGGCGTGATCGAGAGCCGCCGGGACCGGAGAGGAAGAAGGCAGGGACGGTGCCAGTGCCGAATGGTAACCATAGTTAGCATAGAATGGACTGACCATGGTAGATGAGTTCACGGTGTTGTTAAAGGCGAATTCCGCTAACGGCAGGAGCGAGTACCAATTCGTCTGAGATTCTGCGATGTAACAGCGAAGATACTGTTCCAGGGTCTGGTTGGTGCGCTCCACTTGCCCATTCGTCTGTGGATGGTACCCCGAGGAGAAGTGGGGTTCGATGTCCAGCAACCTGCAGAACTCCTTCCAGAACTTGGACGTGAATTGCGACCCCCGGTCGGAGAGGACCGAGGTGGGGACACCGTGTAGACGCACCAGTGGCCCAGTGGCCCCCACGAACCAGGGCTTCAGCTGTGGCAGAGGCAGACAGAAGGGATCTGAACGGGACGAAATGTGCCATTTTAGACAGGCGATCGACCACCACCAGGATTACCGTATATCCGGTCGGTGATGAAGTCCATTGCGATCGCCTGCCAATAGGCTGTAGGGATTGGAAGGGGTTGGAGAAGGCCGTACGGGAGTGTGCGGAGGGTCTTCGACCGGCTACAACCGGAACAAGTACCTATATACTCTTTGCAGTCTTTCACAAGCTCGGGCCACCAAAAAGTATGCAATAGGAGATCCTTGGTTTTCTCGAAGCCGAAGTGTCCTGCCAGAGGGGAATCATGGCAGGACTCAAGGACGGTCTGCCGGTGTTCCTCAGGTACGTAGAGTCTCTCACCCTTCCAGAAGTAGGATCCCCGACGGATGGTGTCCGCAGGAGGAGGAGCCGCCTCGGGTACTTGCAGAAGGGGAGATAGGTCGGGCAACAGCAGAAAACAGTTGGAGGGTAGGATGGAGCCCTTCGTTTCCTTGTCAACGGTACCCGGGTACATGCGTGATAGGGCGTCAGCCTTCCCATTTTTAGAGCCAGGGCGGTATGTCACTGTAAACTGGAAGCGGGAGAAGAATAAAGCCCAACGGGCCTGCCTGGAGTTCAAACGTTGCGCTTTTCGCAAGTACTCAAGGTTTTTGTGGTCGGTAAAAACGATGAATGGGTTTCCCGGCCCTCGAGTAGGTGCCTCCAGTCCTCTATGGCTGCTTTCATGGCTAAGAGTTCTCTGTCACCCACATCGTAATGGCGTTCAGCTTCTGACAACTTTCTGGAAAAATACGAGATGGGGTGGAGTAGGCTCTTTGGTCCAGATCTTTGGGAGAGGATGGCCCCTATTGCGTCCTCTGAAGCGTCCACCTCCAGGATAAATGGTAAGGAAGGATCGGGGTGCTTAAGGATGGGAGCGGTGGTGAAGAGTCTTTTAAGATGTTCAAACGCGCTCTGTGCGGACGGAGACCAATTGAAGCGGGTCTTTGTGCTGGTTAATGCGGTAAGCTGGAGGACGATCTTTGAGAATCCCTTTATGAACCTTCGATAGAAGTTTGAGAACCCCAGGAACCTCTGTACTGCCTTGCGGGTCGTGGGAGTAAGCCAGTCTTTAACTGCAGTAACCTTTTGAGGGTCCATGGAAACCCCTTCAGGACTCAGAATGAGACCCAAGAACCTCGTAGTCGTTTTCTCCCACTCACATTTGGAAGGTTTGGCGAATAATGAATGACGTCTAAGTCGTTCCATCACTACTCTTACATGGCTCCGATGGGTCTCCAGGTCAGGTGAAAAGATAAGAATGTCGTCCAGGTAGACAATCACGAATTGGTCAAGGATATCCCTAAACACGTCATTGATGAATGCCTGGAAGACTGCGGTGGGCGTTACAGAGTCCAAATGGCATGACCAAATATTCAAAATGGCCGAGGTTGGTTCTGAAGGCCGTTTTCCCCTCGTCTCCTGGTTTGATCCGGATAAGATTGTAAGCCCCACGTAGATCCAATCTGGTGTACACTTTGGCCTGGGATAGCTTTCTCATGAGATCTGGCATCAGGGGCAGTGGATACCTGTTTTTGATGGTAATCTTATTCAACTCTCTGTAGTCCACAATGGGTCGTATCGATTTGTCCTTGTTCACGACAAAGAATATGCCCGCCCCGGCTGGAGACGTTGAACGGCGTATGAACCCCTTTTTTGAGGTTGGTTTCCAGGTATTCCTTTAAGGTGGTCTGTTCGGGGCCTGACAGGAGGTAAGTACGGCCAAAGGGTATCTCAGCTCCCGGGAGGAGGTCAATCGCACAGTCATAGGACCGATGAGGAGGGAGTTGTTCCACCGCCTTGGGGTCAAATACATCCAAGAAATCATAATAGAAGGATGGAATGTGTCGTAACTCCTCGGCGACAGTAGTGTTGGTGAGATTTAACGTATGAAAACATGAAGAACGACAGTATGGTGAAGGGAAACGTACTTCACCTGAAGACCAGTTGATCTGTGGGTTATGGATCTTTAGCCAGGGGAGGCCCAAGATGATTGGAAACAAGGGGGAATGGATCAGGGCAAAACTCAAGTATTCGGAGTGTCCGTTTTGTAATTGTATATATATATCGGTATGGTCTCCATAAGGATGGGTCCAGAATTCAAGGGAGAGCCATCTGCAAGGGTGATGGTTAATGGAGAACTCAGTGGTCTGATAGGTAACTTGAGGGAGGCTGCTAGAGTGGTTTCCATTAAACAAGTGCATGCTCCAGAATCAATGATTGCCGGAACTTTATGATTGTTTCCATGAACCTGTAACACAAGATAAATTGAGAGGTGAGTGTCCTGAGGCCGCGACACCGGTGAGTTGGCCTTAGAGACGGTGTTCACATTACCTGCTGGCTTCACTGGGCATGACCTAAGGAAATGTCCCGGGTTTCCACAATAGATGCAGAGGTTTTCCGAGTAGCGTCTCAGCCTCTCTTCTGGTGTGAGACTGGGGCAAGTCACGCCTAATTGCATGGGTTCCGGGGTTGGAGCCTCAAGAGCCAAGGGTGTCGAAAAAGACGGTGCTAGGCGGGGAAACTCCCTAGAAGGGAAACGCGGCTGAACTCCAGGACCCTTCAGGATTGGCTTTGGAGAGGAATTCTGACGCTCTGCGGTCCTTCGATCTCTCAGTCTACGATCTATGTTACGGCAGCAATTGATTGCTCAAAACACAATGAGGTTTCCCGATCTTGCCAGACCAATTAAAATTTTTGAACATGTCCATTAAATGACGACCGAGAAAAAACGGCAATTATGATCGTAATATATCGGTTGTACCATGTGGACATGCACGGATTTCAGGACGATAAAATGCATTTATTTGTTGGTTTTAATCGATCCTCATTTTTATCTCAGAGTGTATGGCCAGCATTAGTCACGAGGGACGTGAGGTCAGCGAGTGATACAGGAACTCCTACCCGGGCTAGTTCATCTTTTAATGTGTCGGACAAGCCCTGTTTAAACATTGATTTGAGTGCGGGCTAATTCCAGGCGGTATCGGCTGCGTAGCGTCTAAACTCACGGATGTATTCTTCCACAGTCCGTTTTCCCTGTTTGATGTGGTGAAATGCCTCTTCCGCCGTTTCAACCTGACAGGGGTCGGCGTATAGCTCTCCTAGTTTCTGAAAAAAGGCAGACAAAGAAACCAGACACGGGTCTTCACGTTCCATGAGTTGGAAGGCCCAGGTTTGAGCTTCTCCTTGTAATAGTGTGATAGTGGTTCCTACTCTAGACCTTTCAGTAGGATAGGTAAGGGGTAACAACGAAAAATGAAGTTCACAAGCATGTTTAAATGATCTAAAGTTTTCTGGTATACCTGAAAATTTCTCGGGCATGGAAATCTTTGGTTCTTTTGCAAACATGACTGGCTGTGGTCCTCTTGCCGCTGACTGGGTTTAATCCACCAACGTCTGGGTGGTCTGGATGGTTGTCATGGAGACACGGAGCTCTTCTAACTGTTTACACAGCAGGTCGACTCTTGGATCACCTCCAGGGGTAGTCATGTTGGCTGTTGAATTTTGTCACGCCTCCACTGGGGTCTTTACTGATAACACACGTAAACCAACGACAGGGGGAGGAGTCTATGTCCGTTGAGCCTGGTCTTCTAC
>CM070038.1:54074987-54087671 GCA_036250615.1 Ptychadena robeensis
TGCTGACCCTTTTGTGCCTGTAATGCCAGATCATTAGTTTCTCCCTGGGTATATATACACACCTAGGTTTAGGGTATTATACATTTTTCTCATGATCATAACGGCATCAACCCTGTGTGTTAACTCTGGGAAGGGTTACAGTTGTTTCTTCCAATTTTTAGCAATGGTTAACTTGGCGGCAATAAGGAGGTGATGCACCAATCCACGGTGTATCCATTTGAGAATGTTAATTTTAAAGTGGAGAAGGGCCTGCCATGGGTCCTTGGAAGCTTGATAGTAAACAGATTTATTTAACATTTGTCTGTAGACATAATTTTAAAAGTTGTAGACAAAGAGACAGGGGCACCAAGTATGCAACATGTCACCTTTACTTGCACATACCCTGAAACAGTTAGGCGAGTAGATGCCCAGGCGGTGGTCTCCCTTGAGACCATTAAATAAGTTTACTCAGTGTGGAATAAGAATGTGTGCCAACGTCTTATAAAAAAGAGCAGAGAACCCATACAGTCCAGGTACTTTAGGATAGGATTTAATGCTGCATAATACCTCATCAGCTGTTTTTTTTTTTTTAAACAATAAGAATATAGTGAAACATATCAACTTACATACATTATAATCTCAAGGGTTATAAAATAAGGAAGCATTAGAGCGACTGGAACAATGTATAATTGCGAGATATATAGATAGCTTTACTTGTCAAATCAATAAAGTATGCTCATATTGTATCAACCTCCAATTAAGTACATAAAATTCAAAACAAACAGGAGGGTAAGAATGCAAAAAGGGAAAAATCTGAGGATAGGAGAAAAGAGAGCAGTAAGGGGGAGACAAGAGAGTAGTAGAATTCAGCGAGGAGGGCAAGTATGTTGAATTAAGTCTCAGAGCAAGAACAGTGTGGAAAAAGATAGGTAGAGGGGGAGGAGAAACAAGGAGGAGCAGGAAAGGAGAGAAGAAAAGAGAAAGTTTTGCAGGACTGAGGTTTGGAGACTATTTTGTTGGGAGAGTATCACTCTATACAATGTGCGAACTCATCTGATTCCACAAATAAGGTCCACACAGTCCACGTGTCACTGTGTAGGGAGAACCTTTCTCTGAAGTGTGCTATCGAAGCTTCAATAAGCCTAATAGCTTCTATTTCGTCAGCCCATTCTGTGGAGGAGGGTACGGTAGGTGACTTCCAATGGCGAGGGAGGACATGCTGTGCCGCGATTAGGAAAAAGCGAAGTAAGCCACGTTTAGCTTTAGACAAAGGGCCTGGTATATCCGTTAATAATGCTATTCGAGGATCACAAGGTACGACAGACAGGGTGAGCTTGTTATAGAGACCAAAGATGCATTCCCAGAATTGCAGGATTGTAGGGCAGGACCACCACAGATGCAATAGGGTTCCCTCTGCACCACCACATCTCCAACACAGGCTAGATACCGACGGGAAGAATCTATGAAGTGTGGCGGGACACTTGTGCCACCTGACTAGCACCTTAAAGCTACGCTCCTGGGCTGTGCTGGGACAGCTGAGGGAGTGAGATAAAGCATATATTTTGGAGAGTTCACCGTCTGTAAACTGACAATTTAGGTCCTTCTCCCATGCAGAAACATAACTCGGCCGTACATGATATACAGTCTGTAGTAAGATGTTATAAATTGTGGATAGGTGGTTGTGGCGTAACATGCAAAAGTCCTCAAAAGTAGTGGTGTCACGAAGAGGGTCTCCTACCCTATGTACAATTTTTAGGTATTTCTTTAACTGCAAAGAATATAACCAATGACTTCCCCCTCTGTGAGAGATGGGCAAGTCAGAGGAAGATAGGTGAGCCTGAGATGAAGCGTTTGTAGCAGTGATGTGGGAGAAGAGTGTGAGGAATCCTCTCTTCCATTGCATGAATTTTGCTTCCATGCCTGGTGGGAAATCAGGATTACCCACTATTTGATGCAGGGGCCCTAGATAAGATGAAAATCTATATCGGGACACCAGGTGATCCCGGGTCCGGAGTAGAGGGGGCACTATAAATAGTCGGGGGGGGGGGGGGGGGGCAAGTTGAGTGTGCCTTAAGAGATATCCAAGGAAGAGACGACAGAGGAATAGGGGATATTGAGTCAAAAAGTTGCACCCACAATTTATTATTTATACTGTATATGGCGTCAGTAATGTGGGACAGATGTGATGCCATGTTTGATATTAGTTTGATATTAGGAAGAGTTTGATATTAGGAAGCCCTAGACCCCTTGTAGATTTTTTGCGGACTAATGTTTTAAAGGGTATACGGGCTGTAGAGGGAGACCATATGTATCGAAGGAAGGCCGAGCGGAGTTTGGAGAAGAAGAAACAAATATAAGAGTCTTGGTAAGATGTCCATCTTCAGAAGGGCAATGCGCCCAAACCAAGAATGGAGACCCGTTTTCCACGTCCTCAGTCTGTCTAGAATAAGCGATAACAAAGGGGCATAGTTCAGAGTATAGAGCTTAGTAAAGTTCTTTGGGATATGTATTCCCAAGTACTTGATACTATCGGTGGCCCAGACAAATGGGAACAATGACTTTAATTTAGCAACACACTTGTCTGACAAAGATATGTTTAAAGCCATGGATTTGGTAAGATTGACTTTGAAATTACTATGAGTATTGAAAAGCTGAAACGCAGACAGGAGAGATGGAAAGGCAGTTTTAGGGTTGGAAATATATAAGAGCATGTCGTCTGCGAAAAGACCTAGTTTATGCTGGCATTGCCCGATAGTCAGGCCTTGGATATTTGGATTGTTGCGTATGGCATTTGCCAGGTGTTCCATGCATAAAATATATAGGAATGGGGAGAGGGGACATCCCTGCCTCGTGCCATTATAGATGTTGAAGGGGTCAGTCCGGTTCCCATTTATCTGGATCATGGCTGATGGTTTGTCATATAGAGCGAAGATTTTAGATCTAAAGATCGGAGGTAAGCCTATGTGCTGGAGAGTGGCTTGCATAAATTGCCAGTGGAGACGATCAAACGCCTTTTCAGCGTTGATCGATAGGAGGGATAGGGGGATTTTGTTACGTTGAGCATAATCCATAAGGAGGAGTGTTTTGATGGTATTATCCCTACCCTCTCTATGGGGGACAAATCCTACTTGTTCCAGATGAATCAGTTGGGGAATCAGTGGGCTTAGTCTATTGGCAATCATTTTAGCATAGATTTTCAAATCTACATCAATTAAAGAGTAGCTTGAACATTGTGATGGGTCTTTGGTTTGAGGATCAATGAAATATGGGCTTCTAGTGTTTGCTTCGTGAAGGGTGTGGTGTCGGAAACAGTGTTGTATGTAGTTGTTAAAGTTGGTAATAAATCTGTCAAGAATTCTTTATAGAAAATAGCCGTGAACCCATCGGGCCTAGGGCTCTTTCCCGCTGGAAGGGATTTGATAGTGGCTGAGATTTCCTCAGAAGAGAATGGCAGTGCCAGATCGTTAAGAGTGTCAGCAGAGATGGTTGGTAGCTCAGTCTTTGCTATATATTCCATCAGTCCTATGGATGGGGGAGTAGATAACGGAGAGCATGTATTTTCTTTAAGGTTGTACATGTCTGATTGTAAATGTGATGTGGTGTGTGGCTATTTTAGGGATGTATGTCCTAGCTTGTTTGGCCTTGATTGACCTTGCCAGGAGGCAGCTAGGTTTGTTACCATATTGGTATAGAGACCGAGATAGACAATCGCGATGCTTCAGATAGGATAAATCAAAAAGGCCACGTAGTTCAGAGCGTTTCGTTAATAACTTTTGGAAACATGGGCATCTACAGAGGCCCTCATGCGAGGATTCTGAGTTTTGAACCTCATTGAGGAGAGCTGTGATGCGGGCAGAGCGCGCACGTTTTAGTCGAGAGCCATGAGCTATCAATACACCTCTGATAGTGCCTTTGAGAAATTCCCATTTGATAGTAGGGGATGTGTCATTTGTGGCATGATTTATCTGAAACTCCGAAATGGCATGCACAATGTCTTGTTTGATAACTGGGTCAGCTAAGAGAGTCTCGTTCAGTCTCCATGTGGGGTATGGTTTAATTGTGTCTGGAATCACAAGGGATAGGTGAATGGGGCAGTGGTCAGACCACAATTTGGTGCCAATGCGAGAAGTAGGTTTCCAGTCTAGCAAAGGATGTGTAACTAGAAAATAATCTATCCTGCTGTATGATTTATGGAGGGCTGAGTAATGCGTGAAGTCGCGGTCAGATGGATGCATAATGCACCACACATTGAGTAGCTGCATGGATTGAAGTTTGACTTTTAATTTGTTAAATTTGTTACGTGAGAAGTAACTTTGTTTAGAAGATGAGTGAATGTCTGGATTAAGAGTCAGGTTAAGATCGCCTCCCAAGACAACCATACCCTCAGCAAAGTCCTGTAGTTTACCCAGGACACATAGCTGGAAGGAGATAGGATCATGATTAGGCGAATATACATTCACTAGTGTGAATAGTTTGCCGTAGATAGCACCTTTCACAAACAGGTATCTACCATCGTTGTCTGCCTGTGTCGAGATCGTTTGAAATTGTAGGGATTTATGTATGCCAATAGCCACTCCCAGAGATTTACGGTTTGGGTTATGGCTAAAAAACCAGGTGTCAAAGTATCTGGAGGGCATGGCAGGTGCAGCCGAAGCTTTTAAATGTGTCTCTTGTAGAAATATAATCTGGGCACCTTGTTTATGCATGTCTGTCAGTACCTGAGACCTCTTCTGGGGGATGTTAAGCCCTTGAACGTTCAAAGAGGCGTAGTGGACTTAAGCCATAGGAGTTGGGAATATGGAGCTGCCATCGTGTCACCAAAACATCCAGTCCTGCAAATGGAAGGAGAAAAGAGAGAGAGGGGAGGAAGGGGAGAGAGAGGGAAGGCAATGGAGATAAAAACCGAACATAAAAAAGAAAACATGTATAAATCAAAACTTGCAACATTAATCAATACTGCTAAGGGTGACCAGTAGGTCAACCAGATGACAGAAAGTGAAACGTCTGTCGGCTTATTATGGAAAAAATCCAGGTCGATCTGTCCCATTGCTTTCGCTTTTTGCATGATTCTCTCCTTTTGGAGATAAAAATGAACCCTGCAGAGGACATCTCTGGGCCTGGTCAGTGTCGGATTGCACGTGCCAGGGGTTCTGTGAATTCTGTCGAATTCTATGTCAACTGGTTCTTCATTGTCTAGGATAGTATTGAACAAGCGGTTCACAGTGGATTTGAGGTCGGATGTGCCCACTGATCCTGAGAGATCTTCAGAGTCATCTTCTTTGACCCATACGTCTTGTGCTCCCACAACTTCCTGCAGGGACTGAACTGCAAATGTTAACGCAGCTTTGGAGGATTCCACAGGGTCAATACGTTGATGTAGGCTAGCGAGGCCATCCTTCAATTCCACCATGTCTTGTATGTGTGCGGTTTCAAAAATATAATTTCTATATCCCATTTGAAGAGAGAGAAATATTTTCTTAAAGAGCGCAAAGATTCAGGGTCGTCATGGCCACACTCTGAGGCCCTAGAATTCTCCTCTTCAGCAGAGAAATCAGATTCACCTCTGTCCAGGGCTGGGATCTTGGGTGAGGAAACAGACTGGCTAGAGTTAGGTTTGTTGTCAGAGGAGGGTGTTCTGGGAGGTGAGCCAGGATTTTGTCTAAAAAAAGAATGGTCTTTTTTGGGTCTGGAGGCAGAAGGCATTTGTCTTGTGGATGACATCTTTCGAGTGCCTAAGCGTCCCATAGGGAATGAATTTGGAGAATATATCTGATATTTGGTGTTGTCTACGGACAGTATTCAGAGAAGGTCAATGTCCACTTTTAGCCTTTGAAGGTCCCAGGAGGCTTTTGTAGCAGAGGAGGTGCAAAATAGGCTTTCAGAAAGCGTGCTGAGTAGGCCAAAGCCGTGACCTAGATCTTCCAACCTCCTGAGTTGGTGAGCAGACTCGGTGGGGTACCGTGAGTATTGAAGCCAGTGGGTAGTCTTGTAGGAGTCTCAAGAGCTTCTCAGGTCAGGCAGATTGTATACAATTGCAGGTGTAAGCAGATACTGAATCTGTGTCCAGTATGGACACAAGTATAGTATGCAGAGCAAGCTGAACTCCAGGTGGGCTTTTGATTAAGGTACTCTTCACAATAATAAACCCCTTTATGTAGGGACCGTGTAGGAGGACAGATGTTCAAGAAGGTGCCACGCGTGAGGGCCCAATTTACAGTCTAAGAATCCTGTCCATGGAGTCGCAGTCTATTCAAGTTGTCAAGGGGTCCAACGCATAGGGGATGAGCACTGAATTCCACTGTATGAAAAAAGGAATAGCTTGGGATGGGGTAAGTTCCAATTTATGATGCTGCTCACCATAAGTAAAGGTCAGGGCTGCGGCCTAGGTTTCCAATAATAAGTTGTCAATCTGTTTGAAAGTCTGTATCTGTCCTAAGGCTTGAGCAGAGTCTCATGTGTGTCTCTGGCAGGTGAGAGGCCTCTTCTTATCCATAGGGAGGTCGTTAAATGGTAGCAGAGCCACGCAGGTAGGCCAAAGCCACGGCCTAAATTTTGGAAGACCGGTTCCACAAAGAGCACCGTAACGGTCTGGCAGTGTGCCCAGTGTAAGGCCAAGATGGGTTTTCGGTGGGTGAAGGGGGCCTCCGTGTCACAGGGGAAGCCAATCGTGGGCCAGGTGAGCGTCCGTATAGGCCAAAGCCGCGGCCTGGAGTTTCGGCCGCCGCGGTCTGAGATTTGGCGTCCGCGGGGCTAGATGTGTCCCAGGGCGGTGATAAAGTCCTGTTAGGGCCTCCGGTAGTGCTACGGTGGTCCGGTTAGTGGAGTGGGCTGAGTTAGCGGCTCCGTAACTGCACTGCTATGCCCAAGCCGGGGACTACATTTTCAAATGTACCGGCGGTCTTGGGTAAAGTAGACAAAATGCTCCAAATGCTCACCGATCTGCGCCCTGGAGGATGAGAACGTGCTGCGGTGCTTCTGGGGCTGCTGTGGGATCAGACAGGCAGTAGATGCATGTGGATTAAGGCCCCTTGGCGTGGAGCTCCACACTCAGGCGTCTATTCAGGTCCACTTCAAGCCATGCCCCCCCCCCCCATCAGGTGTGACATCAGAGTTAAAATCTTCAAGGGCTCCCAGGTCTATAGGGAAAAGGGATAATTGCTGAAATAATGTCTCTGCCCCTTGTAAGGGTAAGGGTGAATGAAAGGGGTCAAGAATGTGCATAGGGTTATTATATCAATGTAAATGAACTCCATGAGCCTCAAATTGAAATAGAAAATCCATACCAATAATGTTCTGCTAAAATGGTCTTTATTGGTGCTGACCACATATACATACCATCATTCTCTCCTGAGGAAGCCCTAGGATTGGGGTGAAATGTGAAGAGACATGGGACACCTGTTCCAGTTGACCTAACAGACTCTCTTTGACCCCCCCAATTGTTGTGAAGGAGCTGGTTCGCTTGTTACCCCTACTCTCCTGAATACCCTATGGTATTGTTTGGGATTTGGGGGACCTGGAGGTTGTGTAGATGTCATGCTGTGCATATATACAGTGGTGTGCAAAACTATTTGACCCCTACCTGATTTCCTTATTCTTTTGCATGTTTGTCACACTTCAGCTCATCAAAAACCGTTAATTATTAGTCAAATATAACAAAATTTAACACAAAATGCAGTTTTAAATGAAGGGTTACGTTATTAAGGGAGAAAAAAAACTCCAAATCTACATGGCCCTGTGTGAAAAAGTGATTGCCCCCCTTGTGAAAAAATAACTAAACTGTGGTTTATCACACTTGAGTTCAATTTCTGTAGTCACCCCCAGGCCTGATTACTGCCACACCTGTTTCAATCAAGAAATCACTTAAATAAGAGCTTCCTGTCACAGAGAAGTAGACCAAAAGCACCTCAAAAGCTAGACATCATGCCAAGATCCAAAGAAATTCAGGAACAAAAGTAATTGAGATCTATCAGTCTGGTAAAGGTTATAAAGCCATTTCTAACGCTTTGAGACTCCAGCGAACCCTAGTGAGAGCCATTATCCACAAATGGCAAAAACATGCAACAGTGGTGAACCTTCCCAGGAGTGGCCGGCCGACCAAAATTACCCCAAGAGCGCAGAGACAACTCATCCGAGAGGCCACAAAAGACCCCAGGACAACATCTAAAGATGATTGCTGGAGATGTAGAGAAGGGTTGGGGGAACATTTGAAAGAAAAAAGTATGTCTCTAACACAAAAAGTTTTTGCACAAATTCATTTCAAAGTCAAGCCAAAATGTCGAAAATTCATATTATTCGGAAATTCTACTTTAATTTTGAACTTAATTTATTCAAAAACTATTTGTGTTAGAGACATACTTTTTTCTGTCAAATGTTCCCCCAACCCTTCCCTATCTCCAGCAAGTTTGGTGATGATACCATGTTCAGAGGCTTTGCAATCAGCTCTGAAATTTAGCAAGTCGAAAAATGCGAGCATTTCTAAAGATTGCCAAGACTTTTGGGAAAATACCTTGTGGACCGACAAGACAAAAGTTGAACTTTTTGGAAGGTGCGTGTCCCATTACATCTGCCGTAAGAGTAACACAGCATTTTAGCAAAAGAACATCATACCAACAGTAAAATATGGTGGTGGTAGTGTGATGGTCTGGGGTTGTTTTGCTGCTTCAGGACCTGCAAGGCTTGCTGTGATAGATTGAACCATGAATTCTACTGTCTACCAAAAAATCCTGAAGTAGAATGTTCGGCTATCTGTTCGTCAACTCAAGCTGAAGCGATCTTGGGTGCTGCAGCAGGACAATGACCTAAAACACACCAGCAAATCCACCTCTGAATGGCTGAAGAAAAACAAAATGAAGACTTTGGAGTGGCCTAGTCAAAGTCCTGACCTGAATCCTATTGAGATGTTGTGGCATGACCTTAAAAAGGCGGTTCATTCCCGTTCTGTTTCTGTTTCTTTTCCGCTTTTCTTCCTTTCTGTTTCCTTTTTCTTCTGTGTAGTTCTCTCGGTTTTATTTTATGTTGTGTTTCAGGCGCGGGTGCTTTTTCTTCTGATAAGCTACTGAGCGGTTTGGGGCTTCCGAATGCACTTGGAACTTGTTTTTATGGCCCCTAGTGGCCCTGGGTGCCCCTTTTGTATCGTTATGAAAAAATGTTTCTTCAATAAAAATTTAATATTTAAAAAAAACAAAAAAAAACGGTTCATGCTAGAAACCCCTCAAATAAAGCTGAATTACAACAATTCTGCAAAGATGAATGGGCCAGAATTTCTCCAGAGCGCTGTAAAAGACTCGTTGCAAGTTATCACAAACGCTTGATTGCAGTTATTGCTGCTAAGGGTGACCCAACCAGTTATTAGGTTCAGGGGGCAATTACTTTTTCACACAGGGCCATGTAGGTTTGGAGTTTTTTTTCTCCCTAAATAATAAAAACCATCATTTAAAAACTGCATTTTGTGTTTACTTGTGTTATCTTTAACTAATCGTTAAATGTGTTTGATGATCAGAAACATTTTGTGTGACAAACATGCAAAAGAACAAGTAATTTGGAAGGGGGCAAATAGTTTTGCACATCACTGTATGTATATATTTTTGCTAAGCAATGAATGTCCAAGGGCTGGGTTTTTATCAGGGTATAATGTATATGGAAATAATTCTTGAGATCTTTTAAGATATTTATGTGGTCAGCACCAATAGAGACCATTTAGCAGAATATTATTGGTATGGATTTTCAATTTGCCTTTAAAGCCCCACTCTTGCTCCTCATGTTGATTGGTGTTTGGTTTTGAATGTGCATAGGGTTAGAGGTACCTTCGCCATTAGGATTTTGCTATTTAATAGGGCAGTGGCAGGGGGCCTGAAGTTCAACTTCTTAGCTAAGGAGGGGCCTGGTGTGTTCATCCTGGTGTATAGTAGTTGACGTGCCCATAGTAGAGATTTTACGGCTTCATGGTCAAGTAAAAGATTCAGTTCAGCTTTGATAGCAGAAATTTGAGCAGCGATCTCAGCATCTCGCATATTAGTTTGCTTTGCAGTATGCAGTATGAACTTAATATAATATAATGCTATAATACAAGCAATACAATATAATACAAAAAAATTTGTTTAAATAGTATCTGCTGCTTTAAAATCAGTGATTAAACTGCAAACAGTGAATGTCACCATAAAAAAAACCATAAACCATATTAAACCTGGAAAGTTAATGCTGAAGCAATTTTAACAAGAATATGCAGTTGTATATAAAAAGGGAATGGCATAATAATAATCACACTACAACCATATTTCAAAAGCAGAAGCCATTTTGGTCACAAATCATGTGCATGGCATTGATATGACAATACCTGTTTCAGTGAGATACTTTAGCAAAATGCAATTTTTCTGTCTGTTCTCACAGAAAGGGGAGCAAATGAGTAAATTTAAGTGTGTGGCAATCACAATGCTTTTTTAAGTGAGATATATTTGCAAAAAGACATTTTTCTGGTTGTTCTAACAGTACTGTGTCATAGGAATCATTGTGTATGGTGTTAACATGACAATACCTGTTTGAGATACTTTAGCAAATTAACATTTGTCTGGCTCTTGTCACAACATTTTGTAACATCAGACATTCATTTGTATTATATTGACAATACTATGATAAGATACATTTGCAAAATGCAATTATTCTTACTCTTTGGGAAAAAAATTATCAATCTCTATGATAGAGAGTTGATTGCAAAGCCCCTGAACATGGTATCATTACCAAACAAGCTGGAGATGTATAGACGGGTTGAGGGTATACTACAAAAAAAGTATTGCTCTAACACAGATAGTTTTGCCATAAGTTAAGTTCATAATCAAGTGGAAATTTCAAGTTTGATTTTGAGCTTTATTTATACACAAACTACATGTGCTAGAGCAAAACTTATTTTTTTCCAAATGTTTTCATCTCCAGCTCTTTTTTGTGATGATACCATGTTCATGGGCTTTATGCTGCTAGCTCACAAAGTTAGCTAGCAGCATAAGCATTTACATGCAAAAAAATATTTCAAATGATTCAATATTTCAATATTCAAAAAATATTTGTAATGATTATATTTGCTATTATATGATCAAAATTATACGTTATTTTTAAGTCAAATTTCGATTTAGATTGTAGTCGAAATTCAACTAAAAGTTTAAATAGCCCAGGTGAACTTCAACTATGCAAATTTTTCAATCATTCCTAATAGGTATCATGGGGATGTGAATAGAAAATTAAGTCACGTACAGTGGGGTTGAGTTCTCTCCATACGTCCACTGAGCTATAGTTCTCCATCAACCCATTCAGGGCCTGAATTTGGGGTTCAGAATGGGTGGATGGGTGGATCCTGACCCCTACTTTTTTTAAAAAGATTTTAGTCACAATATAACTAGGTATTTTTGGTGCTGACAAAAAACAAATGACAAAGAATGGGCAAAAAATTTATCCTGATGGAAGTTTGTGGCATAATATGAGGCTATAGGGGTTTTAACATCCTGGATAGAGCCCTGAAATATGATATAACGGATGGAGGATCAGTTATTTGGGCTTCACTGATTACATCAACTGGATTGATTGGTGTATAGAACACTACAAGAACCCCCTTTTTGTCTCCCTAAAATTGCCACAATAGAAGGTTTTTCAGGGAAGGTTTTGTGGTGAAATTTGGGACTAGAGGAGGTGGAGAATCTAGTCTCTTGGAAACATACAATGCCTGCCTTGCAGGAGTTATAATACTTAAAGGCTTTATGGTGTTTATTAGACGAGTTAAAGCCCTGCACATTGTGTGAGATCAACATAAACTGATCAGCCATCATTCTTCAAGGGGGGGTGAACTGCCTATAGGAGGGGGCCTCCACCAGGGGGAAACTGCAGATGGGCCACATAGGGGAGCCGCGGTGCACCCTCCAGAGTAAGAGTGCAAAGCTTAAGAGAGGAAATGCAGGTAACTATCGAGCAACCTAAGGCTGATCAGTGGAAAACAACATGGAAAACTTCAGAATCTTGAAATGATGATGTGTTGATGGGAATAAGATGGGTTGGTTGCTGAAAAAAGCAATAATGACAACAGAGTCCCATTCTGGAGCTGGCACAAATTAACATAGACACTAGCTGGGTTGTAGCAGTAGCAAATGGGTTTCCGGGAAGACAAGGAGGCCCACAGGAAACCTTGTTTATGCAACATGTAAGTGTAACTTCAATCAGGCCTCAGAAAGAGAGGGTCCAAGTTATTCAGGTGATGTTAAAATATAATAGAACCTCAGGAATATATGCAGTCTCAAGTTCCTGTCCAGTGGAAGCAGGGGCTTGGCGTGGAGAAAGTTGGTGGTGCACTTTCTCCCAGACAGGTGCAAGACATGGATGGGGTGAAGGTGAGGATTGTAAGGCCCCTTGGTGGAGAGGTCCAGAAATTAGCTGGAGAGGCTTGAGAATGGTTGAGGCTTCATCCACGAAGGAAAAGGAGTACTCCTTGCCAGAGTGGTAAAAAGGAGAGCCTGAAAGGCAACCTCCAGTGATATTCCAGCTTTTGGGCGTGGAGAACATCCAGGTATGGTTTTAGATCCCGACATTGCTGCAAGGTAGTGGCGGACAGGTCGGCGAACAACTGATATGGGTGGCCTTGAGATATCAATTTCTTCCTTCTGTGTGCCTCGTAGAGATGTCCCGAACTGTTCGCCGCCGAACTGTTCGCGGCGAATATCGCATGTTCGC
>CM070038.1:54087771-54109634 GCA_036250615.1 Ptychadena robeensis
GAAGTTCGCGTTCGCCGTTCGCGAACCCGAAAATTTGGGTTCGCGACATCACTAGTGCCTCGTGCATGAGGGTCTCCTTTGTGTGGAAAATTGTCACCTTAACTATAGACATTAGGTTTAGGCTGAGACAAGGCCAGGTGGATTCAGTTGAATTCCACCAATGTGGATGTTGGCATGACAGGCCCTATTTTCCAGATCATGAATTTTTTGAAGAGCGTCTAGTAGAGAGATAGTTGCTGAGTCCAGCTCCTGTTCTTGTGAGTGAAGCACCGTGAGCACACCATCTTGGCCAGCAGCTATCTAGCGCCCCAGAATCATTCTGTTCTTATAGGTTTCTTGGTGAAACGTGGTAACTCAGGTTTTATATTAATTAGCTTATACTCTAGTAGATACAGTACTTAAGCTGCTGCTTTCTACATGTACCTGAAAATCTTTACTAGCTTCCTCATAGGGACTGTGTAGCAGAGAGGGAAGTGCATGATTGGATAAACCTGTGACTAAGGGGTTAAGTGTGCTGTGCTGGGATACTATAAGGGAATGTTGTATGACCTTGTTGTTGTGCAGAGCAGGTGTCTGTGTTTTGTTGCTGTAAAGGTCAAGAACATGCCAGAAGATTCCATCTGATGTAACTTACTATGACATGCCATATGGGAGTGCCCAGCTTGGGGAGTGTACCACCATATGGACATTAGAATTGTACATTAGTTTTCAGGCTAAGGCTACACTGCATCTTTTTTTGCATGCGTGACACTTGAAAAAAGACACAATGGAGCCTAAGCCTGAAAAGGAGTGTACCAATACTAATGTAAATTAGTTTGTCAGTCTGCTAATCAAAAGCAGTAGGGAGTTAAATAATAAACAAGTAAATTTAGATATAAAAATGTGCTACATAATTTGAAACTGTGAATAATGCTTTTGCCAAGTGTTCTTCTATAAACAAATATCCCTCTAAGCTATGCTTGCTCGTGGTTGGTAACTAATCTATAATACAGATTGCTAACATTAATCCTTCTATCCCAGTACTCTCAGCTTCATAAACTTTCTCCATCATATCCATTCTATTGTCTCCAGTAATGCCATTACAGTCCAAGTGATCAATCATACTGTATCAGCATCAAGCTGCCACCACCTGGATTGCTGTTGGGCAGTAAGCTGTGACACTAAACATGTCTGTTAGATGTTTACCTAACTATGCAGGTTGTGAGCATTTGTATCCATATTTCTACAAAACAAACATTTACCTCTCTCATCCTGGGATGGGAGGGGAGGTATTCAGGAAAAAATGTAAACAGACAGCAGTGCCATCTTCTGGCCATCCTGCTTATTTACCAAGAGATTTGAGGTATTTGTCTTTTGTTTTATTGTTTTGTTGACTGTTAATGTTACTGGTACTTTAAGATAATAAAAGTGGTTTATGTGTATGGTGGAACGTGACCTTTAGAATTAGGGTCCTGATAAAGCTCATCTTAAAGGGCAAAACGCAGAGACAATTGATCTGCTAAAATGGGTTTCTTTTATGAAATATCTATTTATCTGCACTATTTATGTTTCTAAATCATGTATGATTTAATAATGTATAAATACATATTGTAATCATAATTATATGTGTCATGAACCAGCGGGTGAGTCTAATTTTATTCATTTCAACCTTCTCTACTGGCCACCCACGGTTCTGCAGAACCCCACTTTTGTCTCATCATTACTGGTGGCCCACACTGTCTAAGAATGTGCCTGCACTGTCTGTGCTAAGAACAACGTCTCCAGGACCAAACCACCCGGGCTGTTGTTGCCTCTTCCAGTTCCTGATACCCCATGACAACACATTGCCATGGATTTTCTTATAGATCTGCCCTCTTCTGAAGGATGTACTGTGGTCTGGGTGGTCGTGGACGGCTTCTCCAAGATGGCTCACTTTGTTCCTTTGACCTTACTGCCCTCAGCTGCTGTGCTTGCTGAACTTTTTGTAAAGCACATTTTCCTCTTGCACACTACCCTCGCATATTGTTTCTGATCGTGGAGTCCAGTTCACCTCTAAGTTCTGGAGGGCTCTTTGTCGGCTGCTTGCTATCGAGCTGGACTTTTCTTCTGGTTACCATCCCCAGACCAAGTGGAGTGGACAAGTGGAGCGGGTCAATCAAATATTAGAGAACTATCTCCGACATTTCGCCTCAGCCCAACACGAAAGCCGTGTGCAACTGCTACCATTCTAGTGAGCCTACTGGCTCCTCTCCGTTCTTATTTGTGTATGAGCAACACCCTCGTACTCCTCTTCCCATTCCTACGTCTTCTGGGGTTCCAGCTGCAGATTCTACTTGCAGGGATTTCCTAAGGAATTGGCATGGTACCAAAGACTGCATCACACATCAAGTTGTGACCTGCATGAAGATGAATGCAGACAAGAGAAAAAGGAGACCGCCTCAGCTCTCGTCCAGAGACCAGAAACACATCCACTAAAGAGTTCCCAGTTTCAAGTTCGCTCTTAGGTTCCTTGGACTCTTTGAAGTGTTGAGAAGGATTAATGAGGTGACCTACAAGTTACATCTGCCTCTCTCTCTGCGTATACCTAGTGCTTTCCATGTGTCCTTACTGAAACCATTGGTCCTTAATTGCTACTCGAAGGCACTTTCTACTTTAAAGCTAGGCACACACGGGTAGATTTGTAAAAAGATTCGAGTACAACCATTAAACTGTGCAGTCACTGTGATTGATTGTACTTTAATCTACCTGTGTGTGCTTTCCTTCGAGCAGAATCAATAGAGCCTACTCAAAGAAACTCGATTGAACGGGGTTCCAACCGGTTAGAGAAACCGTTCTTCTGAAAAGCTGGCTCCGAAAACTGGAAGTGTCGTCAGTGGCGTCACATCCGGCAATCGGAACCAGAAATGATGCGTTCCAGGTACCAGATGTGACATCACTTCCGGCTTTTCCAATTCAATAAGACCCATGGCAGATTTGATAGCAAGAAAAGCAACATTTAGTTACGTTTTGCTTTAATTTGTTAAATGGTAAAAAAACAACCTAATAAAATATAAATTAAATAATAAGAATTCTATTACGAGGTTACACCTCTTAGGTCTTACTGGGCTTTACCCATCATCACTGCTTTTTGCACAGGCTCAGTAGAAATCAATATTCTGAGCAGACTTTCCATGTATTAGAGTTACATACATACTTACAGCTTTCAGTTGACATTGCTATGATGCTTCTGTCCTGTAGAGTAGTGATAAATTGATCATTTAGTGAATACAAATTTGTTACACTTGGTAGGTACAGTACAGCTGGGTAGGGAGTACACAATGTGCCACCAAATTTAATTATAAATTATATCTGTGAAACGGAGACACAGACTTTATGAATGTGTCAGAGAACCGCCATGGAGAGCACATAGGACAGAGAAGAGGGAGACGAGGATAGTCTGGACTGTGATTTCTCATTGTTCACTGAGGATAAAGACAGATTAGCTGCGACCGTTTCTTGGCAGAGCAGATGGGAAGAGACGGGTACGCTGAATCCCAACAAGAAAAACGCACAGGCTGTCTGCCAAGTCCACTCAGTTTAAAACAATACGGTAGTTGGGGTTGCAATCAGACAGGGCAGACATGGATACATGAGTCAGAAAAAAATAAAGCTGCTCGCTTCTTTAAATGGATTTTAAAACAAATTTACATACCACTGTAAGAAGCCTCCAAATACACCTTGCTGACTCCAGAATGTATATAGGTGCATCCATCGTATATTTAAATACCCTCTGAATATATTCTGCTGACTGCATAATAAGCTAGAAAGGTATTTTCTAGTGACAGTAAATAAAAAAATTATAATATCACATTCTAATTGTAAGAATGAGTCTTTCTGACATGGAGCAAGGTTCTTGTGGCAAATATTTTATACATGATCTTCTGAGATTGTCACGCACAACCATCTATAGGGTTTACAGAGAAAGGTCCAAAAAAAGCAGCTCTGTGGGCGCAAATGCCTTGTTGATGCCAGAGGTCAGAGGAGAGTGGTTTGAGCTGATAGAAAGACAACAGTAACTCAAATTATCACTCATTAAAACCAAGGTATGCGAAAGAGCATCTCTGAACACGTCAAACCTAGAGGCAGATGGGCTACAGCAGCAGAAGATCACACCGGTGCCTGTTTGGGAGATCCTTGGTCTTCATGTCAGTGTTTGGTTAGTGATGCCTCTTGCTTAGGTGTTGCATCCTTTAGGGCCTTTCAAAAGAGGTGTTTATATTTAATGACACATAAAGTGACACTTACCGTATTTTTCGGCATGTAAGACGCACTTTTCACAGCCCAAATTGGGGGCAAAAAAGTGCCTGCGTCTTATACGCCGAACACGCGACCCCCACAGCCACTCGGCCTCCAGTGGTCGCACATTGGCTTCCCGCCAGCTCTCCCGAGAGAGGAGAGCTGCAGGAGCTGTCATTTCAGATCAAAGAGCCGATGTTTGGCTCTCCCATCTAAATGCCACATTCCCCTGCATCCACACCAAGGAGAACACAGAGGAGAGCTGTGGGCTGTGTTCAGTTCGGCTGTGGATGGCTCGGCGGGTCGGCGGCCCCAGCGTCCCCGCCGGGGAGGGGGTTCCGGTCGTCCCGATGGCGTCCGGGAAACCGGCGCTTTTGGGACGGTCGGCACCCCCTCCTTGGTGGGGGTGCAGGGGGTGCCGAACTGCTAGGCTGTCGGCTGGGCTGAACACTGAACAGATCAGTGTAGTGTCACGTGTTCAGCTGACAGTGTACTGCTGCTAGTGACACCTGTGGCTGAATTGAATATTGCATCCATTAAAATTCATTGCATTATTCCAATTGATGTGAAAACTTATCAAATCCTTTTTTTCTGGATATTCTGCTCTAAAAACTGGGTGCGTCTTATGTGTCGGTGCATCTTATAAGGCGAAAAATACGGTAGATTGCACACAGGTGGACATCATTCCATAAATTATGTGACCTCTGAAGGGCATTGGTTGCACCAGAGCTTTTAATGGGCTTCCTACCAAAGGGGATGAATACATACGCACATGACAATTTTGTGCTCTGTATTTCTAAAGTCCCCCATACACACTTTGATCCGTGGACAATTTCAATCAAAGCAATCTTAGACATTACAAACATTTCTGTGATGTTTAGATTGATTTAACTTTGGATGGGGTCCAGCAGCACACAAAGGGTGTGCAGGCATACAAAGGATGCACGGACAATTCTCAGCACTACCGGCTGTGCGTGGTGATGTCATTACGAGCAATCGATCTGCCGGAAGATCGACTAGAAATCTAAATGTTTATGGGCGGCTTAAACAATAGTTTTATTTATGTTTATCTCATTTCACTTTGCAGTATAGACATTGTGAGTTGTGTCATCAGATTTTGTCTTTTTTTATTAACTGAAAATCACTCTTACAAAATGTGTATCATATCTCCAAGGGATCTACAGAATATAATGACATGACTTTTTGCATTTTTATTCCTGACTTTGAAACTGTATAGGATGACTTGCCGTCGAGCAGTAAATTCATTTGCTCTTAACTGGATTGTGTTTTTTTTTTTTACTTTAATTTTTTTGTCTCTCCTTCACAGCCGGGAGGTTTTAATTAAATTGCAAGTTAGGTCTGGAACATGCTATGTTTGTACTAAAAATATTACTTTTTGTATTGTCTTTGTAATTAGAACATAATCTAAGTCTTTATTTCCCATTTACGAGTGGTCATTGATGTCCAATAGACCCTTCTATCAGTATAAATTAGTGAAAGCAGGGATCAAGTGAAGAAATGCTACTTGTTTACTAATACTAATGTATTCATGGGTGTTTTGTAGTTTTTGATACATTATTGCTACCTGTGTCCACTCTTCTAACAGGAAGTGACGACAAATCTCCTGCATATGATTCAGGAGAATCATATGATTCTGCAGTATATAATACAGTAACCTATAGAAATATTGTAGTCTGCAACGGTTGATGAGTCTGTGGAAGCTGGAGGATTTAATGGAAGAAACTCTCTTTTGCTGCTGCAGTATATTATTCTGTCCAGGACTCATTTGCAGATGTAATGTAATGCATTCCCAGGCAGCCAGAGGTACTCTTCCTTTTAAGGCCATGGACCATAATCCAACTCTATACAGAGGGTATATAAGACAGTGCCTTCCCACCAGTAAGTCGCTCAGAGAGGTAAGCATAAGTAAAGGACGACCCTGCTTCTCAAAATTATTGCTGTTAATTTGTATGTCGACTGTAGCAAGACCCCTTGGGCTTCTGGTACATTCAAGACAAGCTGTATTATGCCCTCCTATTGTCATTTGTTGATCCACAAACCCTTACACTGGTAAATATAGGAATTCACAGATTGTATTGTATATATTTTCCAGAAGCCTTTCCCAACTGATCAAATCAATACCATGGTCATCTGTTTAACCAGCAAGCTGGTTACCTGTTTTAGTATATGCCATATTAGGAATAACAAACAAAAAAGTTTCAGATTTAAGCAAACTACCTTAAATAGAAATAGATGATAATACCCTTTCTGCTATTCCTGTTCCTCGTACTGAAAAATTGCCTTATTGTTACTGATTTTATGCATTAAATACAAAAGAATAATTCTTTTTTATTGGATATGCTAATGTTATATCATAAGAACTACCTGGAGACACCATAAATCATAATTAAAAAAATAATGAGCTTTATTAAAAAAAAATGAGAGAGAAAGTCTGCTATTGTCTGATCCTTGTAACATCTGCATTAAAACTATTTTCATAGTTTTGATAGACTTATAAAAAAATTATATATCACATATTCCCAGAGCCTCAAAAGTTCTGACATTCCTCAAGAAGACAATTACTGTTGATTCATGATTTTTCTACTCTATTTAATTTACCAGACAGAAGGGTTCAGCATACCTAATGGCAATAAATGGAAACTCTTTACTTACAAAAATGGATATCACAGGTTTAATTGCTATAAAGACATTTTGTAATTGAATGTCATTAAAAGATTCTTTCCTTTCAAGCTGTAGCCTAAAAAAAAATCAAACAGAAATCTTTCTAAATTCCTTCCCTTATATGCTGTTAATACATAATTCACTCGTTTTCTACAGGAAAAAAAGCAAGAGCTTGAAGTTAAATTACAGAAATTCCCTGCATCAAGTTTAAATCTGAGAAACTGATGAAAACATAGTGTGTCTCAATAAGGAAGTAGTACATGGTGATAAAAAGGGATCTAAGCTCAAAATAGAAATGTAATATATTGCAGCTTGACAGTGTAGCATAGAGCAATGGCACTAAAAAGATTTCCCTATGTCTGCGGGTAACTCAGCCAGGTCTGGAGGTTGTGATGGTGTAGGAAGGTGAATTGTAGTATGCCGTACCATGGTCAATAAGGGGTTAACTGTGTCCCCAGGAGTAATGTCAGTGATTGTGCTGTATGAGGGCACTGTAATTTGAGCTGTTGCCAGGCAGAAAGTGTCTTGCTGAAGATGGAAGTGAGATGTATCAATTAAGGGACTGTGCTGGCAGAAACTGAACATGTGATCTCAGTGAGCCATCTGGGAGGAGAATGGGAGTTTATATAAGTTAGGCACTACAGGAAATAAGGGTCTTCTTAGGAGCAGAGAAGCAGAGGGCAGAGGTGTATTGGATCCCGTGGGGAACAGGTCTTAGGCCTGTGGATCTGAAGACCAAGCCTGTACTGAGATGTGACTAAGGCCTCACCCTTGTACCCCACGCTGAGGACAAGGGTAAAGTCCTAGCCTAGGAGGAGACGCTTGGGTGAAGAAGGCTAGGCCAGAGAGACTGTACCGGCATATGCTGCTCCAAGATGGCTCCCAGGACTGATGTGGAGTGCACATGGCACGTCATGAAGCTGCAATGCATTAGATTCAACTTGAATTTAGATTTTCCCAATCGGATTTCGGTTAGACTGCAAAATGTTGACTTTTTTCAAGTCATAATTCACAAATTCGCATTAAAACATTAAAATTTGTATAAGGGTAGAAATTAGAAAATTTGCATAAAGTCAAGAATTTTGATTTGGTGTATGAACTTCAGCTATAGAAATTGAAAAAAATCAGTGTAAATTGTAACAGAGTACAATCAGTTCTGAAACTGCAATAATCACCATAAATAATCCCAGAAACCAGATTACACATGGAGTGGTGATGCTGAAGCACTTTACACAAGAATACACCGTTGTATATGGAAAGGGAATTATAGTATAATATTTATTATAATCATATATAATATAGGAAGCAGTTATTTGATCAATGAACAATCGCCGTGATCACACAGTGATCGCTCAGTAGGGAATCGAGTAAAAAATCGACCCGTGTGTGGCCAGCTTAAAGCAGACCTACCACCTGGGAGGTCACTCAGCATTATCATGTGCAGCTAAGCAGATAATGATGATATGCTTGATTGTAGAAAACGAATCTTCTTCTAACAGCTGTAGTGGAGCTTGTTACCAGTGCTCCCCTCCCACTGGATTACGTCTCGCCTGGGCAGCCGAAGTGGTGTGTGGGATCTCTCCCTCACAGGCAGGAAATCGTCATCAGCAGAATCCCCCTCTTCACACACACCCCCCTCCCCTCCTGTGTTTGCAGCTACGATCTCGGAGTGGAGAGGGGAGGAGAGGGGGGGGGTCAGTGTGGGCGGAAGTGTTCAGAAGCCAGGAGATAACATGCCAGCATGAGAGATACAAGCATGTGAAGACTTTTAGAAGTTTAGTGAGAGTTTTTTTTGTGTAGCAGTTTCTCATCATCTGAACTTCTGACAGGTGAGTATTGTGTAATGTATGTCTGTTTTTTTATTTTAAGTGTAAAACCGCTTTAAGTTTTAATACACCATTAAATGTTTTTATTTCCCTTACACTTTCCCTCAGGCTCAGGTGTAGGCAAACGTATTCAAACAAAGAGCCAACTCGCAACAGTGCAATGCTTGAAACATGAGTTGAGAAATTTGTTAAAACTTATAATAACAATTACATTCAATAATTATTATAATAATTAATTATACTGTCAGAAGGAATGGCAATGTTGTCACTCACTGTTAGAAGAATGGCAATTGTGTCACTCACTGTTAGAAGGAATGGCAATGTTGTACTCACTGTTAGAAGGAATGGCCTGTTGTATCAGGAAAAAAGCAATGGCACTGTGTCATCACTTCAAGGAATGGCAATGTTGTCACTCAACTTAGAAGGAATGGCAATGTTGTCTCATTGTAAAAAAGCAATGGCACTGTTGTCACTCAGTCAGAGGAATGGCAATGTTGTCATCACTGTCAGAAGGAATGGCAATGTTGTACTCATTTAGAAGGAATAAGAATGTGTGTCACTCACTGTAGAAGGAATGGCCAATGTTGTCACTCACTGTTAGAAGGAATGGCACTGTTGTCACTCACTGTAAAAAAGCAATGGCACTGTTGTCACTCACTGTCAGAAGGAATGGCAATGTTGTCACTCATGTTAGAAAATGGCAATGTTGTCACTCATTGTAGAAAAGCAATGGCACTGTTGTCACTCACTGTCAGAAGGAATGGCAATGTTGTCACTCACTGTCCGAAGGAAATGGCAAATGTTACACTGTTAGAAGGACATAAGCAATGTTGGGTCAATTAGTTAGAAGGAATGGACTGTTGTCACTCACTGTCAGAAGGAATGGCAATGTTGTCACCACTGTTAGAGGTATGGTAATGTTGTCACTCACGTCAGAAGGAATAGCAATGTTGTCATCACTATTAGAGGAATGGCAATGTTGTCACTCACTGTAGAAGGAATGGAACTGGTGGTCACTCACTGTCAGAAGGATGGCAATGTTGTCACTCACTGTTAGAGAAGAATGGCAATGTGTCACCACTGTTAGAAGGAATCGCAATGTTGTCACTCACGGTTAGAAGGATTGCAATGTTTGTCCCTCACTGTAAAAAAAGCAATGGCACTGTGTCACTCACTGTTAGAAGGAATCGCAATGGTGTCAATCACTGTCAGAAGGAATGCAATGTTGCGTCAGTTAATGTGAATAGCCCAATGTTGTCAATCACTGTCAAAAGGAATGGTAATGTTGTCAATCATTCTCAGAAGGAATGGAAATGTGGTAACTCACTCACCACCCCACGCAGCCCTCCTCTCACTGTAGATGCTCTGTCCCTCACCGTTGTCACTCACTACTGTTAGAGTATATAGCAATGTTGTCACCACTGTTAGAAAAAAGATGGCAATGTTGTCACTCACTGTCGAAAAAGAATGGCAATGTTGTCACTCACTGTTAGAGGAATGGCACTGTTGTCCACTCACTGTCAGGAAGGAATAGGCAATTTGTCCTCACTGTTAGAAGGAATGAATGTTGTCACTCACTGTTAGAAGGAATACAAGTTTGTCACTCACTTTAGAAGGAATGGCAATGTTGTCACTCACTGTTAAAGAATGGCATGTGTCATCACTGTCAGAAGGAATGGCAATGTTGTCGCTCACTGGTAGAAGGAATAAGCAATGTTGTCACTCAGTTAGAAGAATGCATGTTGTCACTCACTGTTAGAAGGAATCAATGTTGTCACTCACTGTTAGAAGGAATGGCAATGTTGTTCACTCACTGTATAAACAAAAGCAATGGCACTGTGTCACTCACTGGTCAGAAGGAATCGCAATGGCAATGTGTCTCTGTTGAAGGAATAGCAATGTTCTGTCATCATTGTTATAAGGAATGGCATGTTGTAATTTAGAAGGAATGGCAATGTTGTTACTCACTGTTAGAAGGAATGGCACTGTTGTCACTCACTGTCAGAAGAAATTGCAATGTTGTCACTCACTGTGAGAAGGAATGGCAATGTTGTCACTCACTGTTAGAAGGAATGGCACTGTTGTCACTCACTGTCAGAAGGAATGGCAATGTTTTCACTCACTGTTAGAGGTATGGTAATGTTGTCACTCACTGTCAGAAGGAATAGCAATGTTTTCACTCACTGTTAGAAGGAATGGGAATGTTGTCACTCACTGTCGCAAGGAATGGCAATATTGTCCCTCACTGTTAGAAGGAATGGCAATGTTGTCACTCACTGTCAGAAGGAATGGCAATGTTGTCACTCACTGTTAGAAGGAATAGCAATGTTGTCACTCACTGTGGCAAGGAATGGCAATATTGTCATGCACTGTTCGATGGAATGGCAATGTTGTCACTTACTGTCAGAAGGAATGGCAATGTTTTCACTCACTGTTAGAAGAAATGGCAATGTTGCCGCTCACTGTTAGAGGGAATAGCAATGTTGTCACTCACTGTCAAAAGGAATGGTAATGTTGTCACTCATTCTCAGAAGGAATGGAAATGTTGTCACTCACTCACCCCCCACGCAGCCTCCTCTCACTGTATGATGCTCTGTCCTTCACAGTTGTCACTCTCTGTTAGAAGTATAGCAATGTTGTCACTCACTGTTAGAAAGAATGGCAATGTTGTCACTCACTGTCAGAAGGAATGGCAATGTTGTCACTCACTGTTAGAAGGAATAGCAATGTTGTCACTCACTGTGGCAAGGAATGGCAATATTGTCATGCACTGTTCGATGGAATGGCAATGTTGTCACTTACTGTCAGAAGGAATGGCAATGTTTTCACTCACTGTCAGAAGGAATGGCACTGTTAGAGGGAATAGCAATGTTGTCACTCACTGTTAGAAAGAATGGGAATGTTGTCACTCACTATCAGAAGAAATGGTAACAGGCCATCACTAACAGGTAATTGTTGGGGCTAGATTGATGGGTCTGAAGGACAAAATTGACCGCTTCACTAGAAGAGCCAGATGGGGGGGGGGGCTAGAAAACCAAATATGGCTTGCAAACCGCACTTTCCCGACCCCTGCCCTTAGTGATGAGTAGACATGGTGGATTTGTTTTTGAAAATTCGACCAGTTCAAATCTGTGAGTTAATTGCAAAGCCCCTAAGCATGATATATTTACCATGCTATATTGCTCTAACACAAATAGTTTTTGCATATTTTAAGTTCAAAGTCAAGTCAAAATTTCAAAAGTCAAAATTTCGAGGTTTATTTTGAACCTAATTTTTATACAAACTTGACATGTTAGAGCAAAACTCTACCCCATGTTTGCAACATCATCTCAATTACGTCGGCTGTGTGGGCGGGAAAGCCAGCACTCCTCCATTAACATGGAGGTCTATGGCCGAAAACCGAAAACTCAGAAATGCTGCAGCGATTAAGACAACCGCTGTAGCTTTCCATGGGTGTATCAGCTACATCCAATGCCCGGTTCCCCTGTGGTTGGGGCGAACCCAAATATCGAACGAACTGGGTTTGTCTCAACCACTAGGATGGTTAAAAAAACATAAGATGTACTGTCATTAATCAGGTAGTACGCTTTCTGATTGTTTTTAATGCCTTCTGTGCATTCACAGGTTGCTAGGTACAGGTGCCCATGCTTTGAAGTGTCATTAACATTTTCTGCCACAAGAGGGCATCTGGAATGCATACAATTTATACAGTTTATTTAGCACACATGTAATTGTAGGTTAAGGGCTTTTCTTGCCATTTCTTTCTGGTGTGAAAAGTCGTTGTATGGGCGATTGCTTTGATTCCCCGTCCTCCCCCCATTTCTCTCCATATCGCCGACGTGTAGGTCTATGGCGCCGCTAATCCCCCCCACCCATTCGGCATCACCGATTACGCCAAAGACACAATGCCAGAAGCATTCAGCGAGCCCACATCGATGCAGAATAAGTACGGGCTCACAAAAAATAACTGATTCCAGTACAGGCGCAGTTTGTTTTATGAAAAAACTGTGCATGTACTGACTTCGGGCATTAAGCCAGGGAGGTTAACTGTTGACAGTAAAGGATTGCCTTGTTCAAGCTTACCAGTGTGTGGACTCTATTTCTATAAAGCAGAGGTTAGGGTATAGGCTTTTTCTAGCTAAAAACAATCCAGATTAAAAAGAGAAGTGTTTACATAGTACCTGAAGGATTAAGATATTACTGGAGTTTCTCCAGGTACTTGCAGGAGAGCCTTTTCCAGCCTTTGCTTTGAATTGCACTACAATCGCGTACACAGTGACATATGCCCCCAGTTTTACATAGCCCATCAAATCTGCAAGGTCTGACTCCCCATGTCTGAGTTTAAGCACCAGCAAACTATCCAGCCCCCCAGGGGGCACCCCCTCACTAGACACCCTCCTGTCCATCATCACCCAGGAAGCACCCCTATGACTGTACAACATTACTAGACAGAACTAGAATAATTTATATATAATGCACCAACATATTATGCAGCGCTGTACATTAAATTAGAGTTGAGATGCAACACAAGATAACACACAGGTACAGGTAATGAGAAGGGAGGAGTAGAGGACCCTGCCCAATCTACAATCTAATAGGATTATTATCTTAATAAATTTTTGTTTCCTGATTTTTTGTGTTTGAGTTTGTGATCTTTACACGTACAATACAACGACAACACTCAGCATTCTGTATGAACAGTAAGAGAAAAAAGTAGCAGGAGCAAAATTGCACAACAAAGCCCTTCCCTGATTTCGTCATTTATAACAAAACCGAGGCATGCTTCTGTTGCTCAGAGAACAAAACTGATTACATTCAGCAAAGACAAAAAGAACCAGAAGTTATTAAAGTTGTAATTTCTTAAAACTTCTGGCCAAATAGACTCTTTCCAATTCTCCCAAATGATTGGCGTATATTTTACAATTATGTAAATCTGTATTGATAACTGGTTGCTTTTCCCATATTACCCCTATTCAATGGTGGTTAAAAAAAAATCATCATTTTTTCCCTAACTAAAGAGATACAGTCCTGGCCAAAAGTTAAAATGACACAAATATTCGTTTTTACAAAGTTTGCTGCTAAACTGCTTTTAGATCTTTGTTGCAGTTGTTTCTGTGATGTACTGAAATATAATTATAAGCACTTCATACCTTTCAAAGGCTTTTATTGACAATTACATGAGATTTAAGCAAAGAGTCAGTATTTGCATATTTGCAGTGTTGGCCCTTCTTTTTCAGGACCTCTGCAATTCGATTGGGCATGCTCTCAATCAACATTTGGGCCAAATCCTGACTGATAGCAACCCATTCACTTCTTTGAGTTTGTCAGAATTAGTTGGTTTTTGTTTGTCCACCCACTTTTGAGGAATGACCACAAGTTCTCAATGGGATTAAGATCTGGGGAGTTTTCCAGGCCATGGACCCATGATTTCAACGTTTTGGTCCCTGAGCCACTTAGTTATCACTTTTGCCTTATGGCACGTTACTTCATCGTGCTGGAAAATGCATTGTTCTTCACCAAACTCTTGTTGGATTGTTGGAAGAAGTTTCTGTTGGAGGGTGTTTTGGTACCATTCTTTATTCATGGCTGCATTTTGGGGCAAAATTGTGAGTGAGCCCACTTCCTTGGATGAGAAGCAAACCCACACATGAATGGTCTCAGGATGCTTTACTGTTGGCATGACACAGGACTGATGGTAGCGCTCACCTTTACTTCTCCGGACAATCCCTTTTCCAGATGTCCCAAACAATCAGAAAGGGGCTTCATCGGAGAATATAACTTTGCCCCAGTCCTCAGCAGTACATTCATCATACTTTCTGCAGAAGATCAATCTGTCACTGATGTTGTTTGGGAGAGAAGTGGCTTCTTTGCTGCCCTTCTTGACACCGGGCCATCTTCCAAAAGTCTTCGCCTCACTGTGCATGCAGATGCATTCACACCTGCCTGCTGCCATTCCTGAGCATTCTCTGCACTGGTGGCACTCCGATCCCGCAGCTGAATCCTCTTTAGGAGACGATCCTGTCGCTTGCTGGACTTTCTTGGATGCCCTGAAGCCTTCTTAACAAGAATTGAACCTTTTTCCTTGAAGTTCTCGATGATCCTATAAATTGTTGATTTAGGTGCAATGTTAGTAGCCACAATATCCTTGCCTGTGAAGACATTTTTATGCAACGCAATGATGGCTGCACGCAGGTCACCATGGTTAACAATGGAAGAACAATGATTTCAAGCTTCACCCTCCTTTTAACATGTCAAGTCTGCCATTCTAACCCAATCAGCCTGACATAATGATCTCCAGCCTTGTGCTTGTCAACATTCTCACCTGAGTTAACAAGACGATCTCAGCAGGTTCTTTAATGACAGCAAAGGTAGTGGAAATGTTTTTTTGGGATTTTGTTATTTTCATGGCAAAAAAGGATTATGCAATTCATCTAAACACTCTTCATAACATTCTGGAGTATATGCAAATTGCTATTATAAAAACTTGAACAGCATCGAATATCAAATATTTGTGTCATTCTCAAAACTTTTGGCCAGGACTGTACACTACAGTACACAGATTAGGTGATGGCAAATGGAAATATCTGTTCTTCCTGCTGCTGAGCCATGGTCTAACAGCACTGGTAGAAGTATATCGCTTCTACCATAAGGTTAAAATAGATCTTAATCAATCTGAATGTTGGTTACAACCTCAAGGACGTCTTGTAGTCAAAGGCATTATTGGCATTCTGGGTAGAATTCAGATAATTGGTCTAAACTATAGAAATTGTAAGTTAATTTCACTGAGCATTAGTGGTGCCCTTGGTGCTGTTAAGTAAGATGTTTTTTGCAGGACACATCTGGCAGGGTTTTAAAAAGATCTGTACACCATCTATCTTGATAATTGTGTGGGTAATTTTGCTTTCAAATCGTTTGTCTTACAACATAAATAGATGTTATCTCACTGGCAATAACTTTCTGTTAGAAGGGAACTTAATGGCATTGCAGCTTTGTTCCTTGCTTAAATTACCACACGCGTAAAGGGTCTCTTCCACATCTTCCAGTCTTACCACACAGGTTGGTTTTACCTAGAGAAGTTATTAAATTCAGAAATATTAATGTTGCCACTTTCCACACTATTACTCATGCAAAAAAGTCGCAACAAAAAACTCTGTGGGCAGCCCACCATCACCTGCCAATGTTAGTTGATCACTAGCGGGATCTCACATGAGCACAAGACCTTCTACTTTAACTTACTTTTAGATATAAATATAAAATTAGATATAAATAAATAAACTAGACCACCTTCGCATATCTTTTTTATTATCAGCACCTCTGGCAGATCGAAGGTCAAAAAAAATTTGCTTACATGGTAAGCTGGTGAAGGGAGCAAGAGAAGTCTTGCTCCTCCCTCTTGCAGCCTGGATGACTGGACACCCCGGGCATGTTGGCTCTGGAGCAAGCAAGAAGGAAAGGTAAGGTATCTTTTTCATCTTTAGAGGTTGCTGTCCCTGGATAAAGACTGCACATTGGTAAATAATGTGCATATGGGGTTGTCAGCTTAAAAACAAGTCATCATATATGAGGATTGCCATTTAAACTTCCAAACCTGAAAAAAACTTGAAGCACAGGAGCACTAAAATGCCAGCTTCAGAATTGACTGATAGGACACAAAGTAATATACATTGTTCATCTGATGGGGTTGTAATCCAATACCTCAATGCTGCAAAGCAACAATACTATCCTGCAAGTCATTATACTTCACCTTATAACTGAACAGTAGCACTGTAAATGCACTCTTTTCACTTTCTAGCACTGTGAACATTTTAAATTATGGATTTCATACTTGGACCTCAGGTTAGGTGCCATATTGATTGTATATTATATCATTAGACTCAATGCTCCTGCAAGCAAAGCAGCTGTCCCGGTGCACTGGAGCCCATCGCATTTATGCCAAGGCAAGATCAATGTAGCCTGTTATCGCAAGCACTGCAGTAAAATGCATGGCACGTTCCGGAATAGGGAACAAGATTTTTTGCGATCATTTATAAGATAAATGAGAGATATTATTTTAGCAGCTGCACTAGGGAGGACTTTCTGGCTAGACAATCATGAAGTCATTTCGGAAAGTTGCTGCCATGTCTGAATTTGGCAAGGATCCTGAGCCCCCCCGAGTGCTATAAAATATGGCAAATAGCCTGTAATTACCTCTTTAAAAATTGTGTCATTGAGATTGGAGCCAGGTTCTTTGATAATAACTGAACAGTTTCTGTCCCTGCAGGCTCATAATCTGTCAATATCAGCAAGAAATTCTGAAAAACATCTATGGAAACAAATAAAAAGCTATTTAATGCAGGGGCAACACATAAAAGATTAACAGGCCAGTATAATGTATTGAAAATATCTTAGTTTAATTATATGTTGTTGTAAAAATTAAATGCACACTGTAATGATGGGGACCAAGCCAAGGGGGCTTTGAATGTAAGTACAAACAAAAACTGAATCAATGGAAAAATACAGTGCCTTTAATTTAAATGACCTAATATATATATATTGTGAGGGATTAGCTGTAGAGCGGCAAGGTGCGGTACCCCCTTGATGGGTCCCCAGCAGGCGAAGGAGGCACAGCAAACAGGATTTGCAGGTTAAAAACAGGGGTGGTTTATTGGTGCAAGTCTATATACATATGTACATCAGAGAAGGCAGAAAAGTCCAAAATCACAGCAGTCCATATAAACAGATACATTGAGTTCTTGCCACACAGGTACAACTGCTCCCCAGTCACACACAGGACTGGGTTAGGGTGAAGCCATCTGACTGAATAGGTGAGGGGGTTTTACAGAGCTAAAACCAATTCTAATGAGCTAACAGGACACAGCTGGTCTTACCCTGCACCAGGCCCAGCAATTCCAGCTGCCTCTGCTGCTCAGATAGCGAAGTACTCGGCATACTGCCGGTATCTGGGGCACACATATCTCCCATACTGGATACAACCAGAGGAGTTGACAGGCTTCCTTTCACACACACCCCCTCCTTGTTTCAACCCTGGGGTTGGAACACAAGATGCTAGGCAAGAGTGAACCCTAGACAAAGCATCCGCATTTCCCATCTGTACACCGGGACGATGCTGCACTTTAAAACTAAAATCCTGCAGGGCCAGAAATCATCTATTGATTCTCCAATTGGTTTCCTTGTTCTGGGACATCCATGTCAATGGAGCATGATCGGTGATTAATTCAAACCATCTTCCCAACAAGTAATACCTAAGGGAATCCAGAGCCCATGTCACAGCTAAACATTCTTTCTCAATAGTGGCATAATTTACCTCATGTGGCTTTAGTTGCCTGCTAAGGTAGATGACAGGGTGTTCTTCCCCATCCCAAACAATACCGCACCTAACCCCACATCCGAGGCATCGGTCTGTACCACAAATGGTTTGGAGAAGTCTGGTGAGTACAGGACCGGCTGTTCGCACAAAGCTAGTTTCAGGGCTTCAAAAGCTGCTTCCGCCTCAGGGGACCATTTTTTCATGACGGACTCTTTCCCTTTGGTCAACTTTGTCAAAGGATTGGCCAGAGAGGCAAAATGGGGAATAAATCACTGGTAATAGCCAGCAATCCCTAAAAAGGCCCGAAGGCCTTGTTTATTGTTCACAGGGCGTGGCCAGTTTTCGATCGCCTCAACTGTGTTCACCTGGGGCTTTATCACACCCCTCCCAATGGTGTACCCCAAATATTTGGCCTCCTCTAGCCCAATTGCACATTTCTTCGGATTTGCTGTAAATCAGGCTTCCCGAAGTGAATCCAGTACAGCTTGAACCCTCAACAAATGAGAATCCTATTCTGTACTATGGATGACCACATCATCCAGATAAGCAGCTGCATACTTCTGATACGACCGCAATATCTTATCCATGGCACGCTGGAATGTAGCGGGAGCATTCTGTAATCCGAACTGCATTTTCCTGTACTGAAAAGCTCCCTCAGGAGTTACAAAGGCAGTTTTCTCCCTGGCCGACTTGGACAGGGGGATCTGCCAATACCCTTTGGTCAAATCCAGGGTAGTCATATATCTGGCTGTTTCCTAACAATCAATCAGCTCATCTATACGGGGCATAGGGTAGGTGTCAAACTTTGTGATTTGGTTTAACTTATGAAAGTAATTGCAAAATCGCCAACTCGCATCGGGTTTGATCAGTAATACAATGGGACTGGACCAATAGCTACTGGACTACTCAATCACCCATAATTCAAGCTTTTTTTTGCTTCCTGGGACACAGCTTTTCTTTCCCCAGATTTGGTGATGATGTCATGCTCGGTAATGGCTGTCTGACCAGACAATTCTGAAAAAATGTCCCGATTTCTGAGCAACAAAATCTTTAACTTCCTGTTGTTGGACCTTGGATAAAGTGTCGGCTATCTTGACCTCTGGAATTAAAGACTCAGACCGAGATAGCGGCCGAGTAGTCTCCGCCACTAAGGATTCTCTATCCTTCCATGGCTTTAGCAAATTTACATGATTAATCTGCTGTGGTTTACGTCTTCCTGGCTGACTGATCCTGTAATTGACTTCCCCTATCTTCTCCAGGACTTCATAGGGACCCTGCCACTTGGCTAAGAATTTACTCTCAACTGTGGGAACCAATACCAACACCCTATCCCCAGGGGAGAAATTACGCATACGGGCCGCTCGGTTGTAAATTCTCTGTCGAGCCAACTGGGCCTGGGCCATATGTTTCTTTAACCATGGGCATGACCTGTGCAATTCTATCTTGCATTTGAGCCACATGCTCATTAACGCTTCTGTGAGGAGAACTCTCACTTTCCCACGTTTCTCAAGCAACGTCCAACAACCCTCTTGGGTGCCTCCCATATAGCAATTCAAAGGGAGAGAACACAGTGGAAGACTGTGTGACTTCTCTGATGGCAAACATCAAATACGGTATCAGGCAGTCCCAATTCTTCCCATCTTTATCCACCACCTTCCGCAACATCTGTTTTAACGTTTTATTAAACCTTTCGACTAACCCATCGGTTTGGGGATGGTACACGGAAGTGCGTAAATGGGTTATGGTAAACAACTTGCACAGCTCTTTAGTTACCCGAGACATAAAGGGGGTACCTTGATCTGTAAGGATCTCTTTAGAGATGCCCACCCGACTGAACACCTGAAAAAGCTCCTTAGCTACGGTTTTGGAGGAAGTATTTCGTATAGGGATTGCTTCAGGACAGCGGGTGGCGTAATCCATTATCACTAGGATATGTTGATGTCCCCTAGCTGACTTCAACAAAGGGCAGACAAAATCCATAGCAATTCTCTTAAAAGGGACCTCCATTATAGGCAGGGGAACCAAAGGGCTTCGGAAATGTGGCATGGGTGCTGAAATCTGACACACCGGGCAGGAAGCACAATACATCTCCACTTTCTTAGCCACACCAGGCCAATAGAACCGCTGAACTATTCTCTCCAGGGTTTTCTCTGCCCCCAAATGCCCTCCTAGAATAAGACCATGGGCTAGTTCCAACACAGTTTTCCGGTATGGCTTTTGCACCACCAGCTGATCAACCGTTTCCCCTGCCTTCTCTCACACCCTGTACAACAGATCACCTACTGTGATAAAAAAAGGGAAGGCAAGCCGGTCATCTGGATTAATTAGTTTCCCATCTGTTTTGACCACGTTCTCCCAGGCCCTTAGCAATGTGAGATCTTTTAGTTGTTCAGTGACAAAATTTTCTCTGTGAACCTCTAAGTCAGAGAATTCTAGGGGTACTTGGTTCTCTTCTACAGAGGCAGGCTCCTCTGGAGGCCCCAGGGATTCCCCTGCTAATACCGACAAAGGAAATTCAGGCGGGGTATCACCAGCATCAGAGGATACCCTAGGGTCTACATCATGTGCAGAAACATCTGCTATTGGGTGATCCCAGAGCTCCCAGAAGTTTGCAAAGTCTCTTCCCACTATGGCTATGTGGGGTACTACACCCACTTGGTGACAAATGTTACCTAGGCAGGTCTCCAAGGAATCAACTGTCACCGGATACTCTCTAGTGTCTCCATGGACACAAATCACTGCCACTTTCTTTGTGGGAGGGGCCTCAACTGGTACCAGTTCAGCCTTTACCAAAGTCACCATACTACCAGAATCTAACAATACAACACCATGGTTCCCATTAATCCCCATTTCACACAGATATTTCTAATTTTTTAAAGATGCAGTACATCAACCATCACAAATAATGATTGCCGTCTATCTCTTAAAAAGTCACATTGCATTGGCTCATCAACCACAGGACAACATGTCCTGCTTCTCTACAGGGGTAGCAAATCCTCTTAGCCACCTCATGAGGAATAGGCCTTGTAAGCCTCTCCCGCCAGGTATTAGAATCCGTTCCTTTTGCTCCCCCTTTTACACTCTCTCCACCCTCTCCACCCTCATCCCTTGGTACGATCTTACCTGTAGCTGGGGACGATCTGGTCTTGGGGTGGAAAGTCCGTGAGTCTCTGAAAGAGAAGGTGAGGTTATCTGTGGCCAGGTACCTTTCAACAAGATCCACAAGATTTCAACAAGAGTTTGTCGGCGGTTTCTGGGTCTCCATGGCTCACATACTTTTGGATAGTAGAAGGGAGGGAACAAAGGTATCGGTCCATGACCACACGTTCCGCCATCTGGGGCCCTGACAATGTTTCTGGCTGTAGCCACTTCCTGGTCAGGTGGATGAGATCATACATTTGAGATCTGGAAGGTGGGATACACCCTGGATGGGTCCCCAGCAGGCGAAGGAGGCACAGCAAACAGGATTTGCAGGTGAAAACACACGGGTGGTTTATTGGTGCAAGTCTATATATAACATGTACATCAGAGAAGGCAGAAAAAATCCAAAATCACAGCAGTCCATATAAACAGAGACATAGAGTTCTTGCCACACAGGTACAACAGCTCCCCAGTCACACACAGGACTGGTTCAGGGTGGCTCACCTGCTGGCAGGGGAATAGCTCCATTTGCTCCAGAAGTTACTTTGGCGCTAGTCCAATGTCATCTGTTTGTCCACAGGATTTCGGCAACAAATATTAACCTCCCTGGCGGTTCACTGAGGTGCAGATTTCTGTACCAAAAGTTATACAGT
>CM070038.1:54109659-54142705 GCA_036250615.1 Ptychadena robeensis
GTTTGGGTTCACGATACAGACTGCGCCAGTACTTGCTTCGGGCGTAACCCAGAGAGGTTAAACCAGGACATAGACACTAGTGGCGGCGTTTATCGAACAATCGGCCGCAGCATGATGACATCATCATGCCATGGTCACTCGGTTCTAAATACATATTTACGATTTTTTTGACAAAACCAATACTTTGGATGGGGACCCTTGTCCCCATTCAAGTACTGCTGATCGACCAGAGAAAAACGTTGTTCTCTGGCTTGATCAAAGTTTTGTGCGAGTAAGAACAGTTGCTCCAGGTGGGTGCGGCAGTGCGATTGATCACCGCGATCACCCCGAATGCGCATGGTGATCATTCGCAAAATCGGCCAGAGATTGAAGTGCTACGGCCGGCTTTAGAGGTACAGAAAAAAAAAAATTTGGGGGGGGAAATATATATATTTTTTTTATACGTTTACACTTGTTTTCTTTTGTTTTGGATTGGATAAAACATTTATAAAACATTTATCCAATCCAATCAAAATAAAAACAAATGTAAAAAAATGAAAAAAAACAAATAATTTCTGTACCTTTAAATTTCCCGCCCGGCGGATGCCGTCTTCGGCACACGAGTCTCTGGCTATTTCCGGATCTGCTCGGGTGCAGCCGGACACAGATCCCACTAACAGAAACGCTCAGCGCGGGATCCACTTTAAGCTGGATTATAGAAAGACAGTTCGGGCGTGTCGATAATTACAGCGCCCCTTTGCCCGAACTGGGTTCGGGCATATCGCTAGGGAGGTTAAAGAAGAAATTGCTAGCGTGAGATGTTGTGTCCAAATTATCTATTACATTGCAATCGCAGGAGAACAGACTCAAGACCAGTGAATCTTCTACATGCTGTTCTTTTTATTTTTTGTAGAATGCTGTTTTTTATACAGTAAAGTAGGTTTTGTGCAAAGGGTTATAAACAAAGAAATTCCTGTAATATAAATTTGGTAGTCCTTTGATTTGTTTCCCAAGCCATCCATCCATTGCTTCCTAACCACCTGGTGATCTGTGAGCTCTTCTTTGGTTATGCAAACGATTGTTGCTGCAGTGGTGCAGGTGGCTGGTCTCAGACGATCATAAAGGTGAACATGGATGTGGAGGTCTTGGGCTGGTGTGGTTACACATGGTCTGCTGTTCTAAAGGCTGGCTGGATGTACTACCAAATTCTCTGAAACGCCTTTAGAGACAGCTTATGGTAGCGAAATGAACATGCATTTAATGGGCAACACCTCTGGTAGACATTCCTGCAGTCAACATGCCAATTGCACACTCCCTCAAACGTTGCGACATCTGTGGCATTGTGCTGTGCGATCAAACTGCACATTTCAGAGTGTCCTTTTATGGTGGGCAGTTTAAGGCACACCTGTGCAATATTCATGCTGTCTAATCAGCACTGTAATATTCCGCACCTGTGAGGTGGGATGGATTATCTCTGCAAAGGAGAAAAACAAAAGTATTGCGTTTATATTTTTGCTCAGTGTATATATATATTTATATATATATATATATATATATATATATATATATATTCAGTTCAGCTTAATCATAGCCTTAAACATAGCCTTACACATACTGAAGTTTGTCTTGTGTCTTTACGTCTGTAGCATGTTGGACAGTATTCCATACTTACAGTATCTGCGGGTCCATCACAACTGTTCAACAGACCTCAAATTTGAGAACAAATCGAGATTAGGGCTCAGTTCATCAGGAGTGGCTATTTAAAAAAGGTGTTGAAAGTGTAAGCTAGGTGCAAAACATGCACACCTAATCAGTTGTTGCTGATTTATAGAGATGTGGCACCTGCAATCAATGCCCATTTGTATCTGAAGGGTCTGAGGTCCCCCTACCTGATGGTGGGGTAACATGAGCACAGTAACACCTGAGCTGTGTAGTGTAATGGAAAAGCCACTATATAGTTAATAAAATATGTGCTTGTTGTTTTGCTGTTTCTGTCTAGGGGAGGTGTCTCTGGCCTAGGGAAACTGATAAATTGTATTGTCTTTAACCACTCCCTCTCTCTCCTGGCTCTGGATGTTGTGCTGTCTGGACCTGTCTGCAGTGTCCTCCTTCTTCCAGAGGCCCCCATGGGAAAGGCCTTTGGCTTGGGGCAACATGAGCTCCTCATCTGGATGGAGTAAGTAGCTGATTTCCCCCTCAGGGTAGGGCCCTGCTGGGCCCCCTTAGCAACTTTAGCCCTGGTCAAGCTCCCTAAACTCCATTGGCACAGAGACACCTTCTCAGGCACAAGCCACAGTGAATATCCTGTTTTTAACAGACTTTCCCTATGATGCAGCCCCACCTCTAGGACCAGAGGTGGTGAACACTTGTATATTTTCACCTGCCCTTCAGTAAAGTAGCCCCCAGTTAACCTGCAACCAGTGTGTGGACATTCTTTATTATTTGTATAAAAGAACTGTGCTGTGGATATACTTTTCACAAACTGAACTGTGCCTGGTTGCCACATATGCTGAAAGTATGGTCAATAATTCCAATGTGCGGGGAGCGGGCTGGGTGAAACCAGAAGTGCTTTTTATTTAACATGTTCTTGCAATGCACAAAACACACGACCTCAATGCACAAAACACACGACCTTACATGGAGAACAGGAAGTGCCATGCATAACATCCTGTCCCCAGGACTAAGATCTGTGATTTAGTTCCTCTCTGCTTACAGTTGCTGTGTCATTTCAGGCTTTAAACACTCTGCTGCCATCTAGTCGGGTGGTGGTTTGGTTTAGAAAATGCAGGCCCGGTGCCTACCTCAGTAGACATAGCTTACACTCGCCCCACAAAAAAATGATATGATGTCGTCCCCGACATATGGCAGACTTAAGTATGAAAAAACATTTTCTCTTGCTCATCTGCAAACAGTAGGAGCCTGTGTTTTAGTAGTATGTTGACATTACTTGAGGCACTATCCTCCCTGTGGAAATCTATCCTAGTTCTTCACAGTTTCCCACCCGGGCCCACAAGCGCTATGAACCCTGGGGGAAATGTTATGGCTATAGCCAACTAGTAAGAAACCCCTTTACCAAATATGTGTTGGTTCTTGTGAAGACAAGAAGTGATAGAAAAACTATGGCACACTGTTTGTCATTTCTGTCCTTTTCTTTAGTTTTATCATGTGAAGCTATTTTACTTAGAATGTCTGCCATAAGAGTGCAAGAAATGTCCTTTGCTAACCACAGAACATAACTTACATTTTACATAAGTGAGACACTATAAAGCAATAGCATTGAACATATATATGGTTACCAACCTTTTATAGTCATAGCAAAACAATCTGGGTTAGGGGGTACCAGCTAGGGTAAAACTGGGGGTCTGAACACAGTATGACATGTACTGGTTACTGCGTTTCTAGCAAACACTAGTGGGTGACCCAATGTGTCAAGTCAGAACATTGGCTGTTTCCTGTTCTGGCTGGGCTGTATTCTGGGAGCGGTAGGGCATCTTCAACATACTCAAACTCGTTCATCACTTGTCAACAGTCTCCTGTTGGGTTTTCTGGTGAACCGTTCTTCTTCTGTGTTTCCTGAGGACATCTATACTTTTCTGGTTGACTTACATGTTCTTCCTCAGCAGTTTCTACTCTGTAGTTCCTCTAGGTTTTCCCCCATTTGTTTCCAATTGGCAAGGATGGAACTCTGCTGCTTCAGGATTCAGTTCCATGTTCTTCCTGGTGTGATGTCTCTGAGTATAGGAGAATGAATGATTTCCATGAGTCTTGTTCACATCTGAATCATATTCTGACATCTCCTCTGAGATGCTGTGGCACTGGTTAGGGTCTTTGAATTTGAAAATTTGGCCGTGTCGTAGTGTGGGTCTAATCAGGTATCTGCTGACCTGGTTGACAGGTAAGTAATCACAAGGCAATAGCACATTGCGATGCAGGATTCTTGTACAGCCTTTCCATTTTCGGCTTCACTTCATACCCACTGGGCTATCTTTCTGTGCTTTTTCTTCAGGACAACATGTACAGTATCTTCCAGAATGGATATAGTTTCCTGGTTCTCCTCTTTCAGTTCAGGTTCCTTACCAGGACCTCTACTGCAGGTGAAAGTTCTACTCAATGAATTTTTGCTGTCATAGTACCCCTTCCTCTTTGCGCAGCGTGGGTAGCGATCTTTGAGGCAACCTGATAGGCTTCAGTCATTCTATTGTCCACGTTTTACATACTCAGAGTTGATTCTTATATTTTTCTGTTACTGGGGGTGTCAACAGCTGTCTATTGGTAGTCTTGGGGATCTTCCAAACGTAGGAAAAATGGAGAATACCCCGTAGCTTCACTTTTGGTGCATGTATGCATGTTACCCTGGGCAAGTGAGTTCGTCCAGTCTCTCTTAGAATTTGGTGACGGGTCCGAAGAAAAGACAACAGGAGTTGCGATTGAATAGTATTGTCCGTACCTTCTGGATGATATGGAGTTTTGTATGGGAAGTCTGGAATGTGGCAGAGGTTTTCCTCTAAATGCCAAGATACTTGTTTCAAATTCCTTCCCCATGTTCATGGGAATTCTGTTGTGGCGAAATCCAAATTGTCAAGACAAAAGTCAGTGAATATATTTTTGCAACAGTCTTTGCTGACTTGTTTTGGTTGCGTAGGGCCTGAGCAAATCTGGTGAAGTGGGGTCATTTACTACTAGGATGTACTCATAACCTCCTTTGCATTGTTCAATGAAGGAAGTGGAGAACCATCTCAAATGGACTACGTGTAACGATATTGTTTCAATGGAGCTCTGGTAGGCTTATTAGGGCGTTGTCTTCAGACAGCTACACTGTTGTTAATGTATTGTTTTCAGCATCTCTCTGCATGTTGGCCAAAAAAACCTTCTCTGATCAGTTTACAGTTCTTTCCATTCCTAAGGACCCCATTTCTTCATGCAATTCCTAAACACCAGTGAATGATAGGGCTGGGTAACACTAGTTGAGACTGAGGGTGTTTGGTTTAGATCCATCCTCTCAGGTTCTAATTTGGTCCATTGCTTTAATAGTATGAAGAGATCAAGCTGTCATCTTGTCGTTCCTGTTTTGATGGGAACTGTTTTGGTTTTTGTACCTCACATGGACCATCACTGAGTCTTCTTTTTGTGCTATTCCTTATGTCTTTTGGTATTTGCATACCTTCTTTTGGGTACCATTACTGTTGATGTTGTATTGCAATGGTTATTGGACACAGCCAGGGAGTTTCTTTTTCTGTTGTACCTGAAGTGCTTGGGTTATGCAGCTGATGACTTTGGGGTTTGCTGTTTTACTTAAGGAGTCCCATTTAAATGGTTCTGTCGGGGTGTGGCAATATCTTGCTTTATGCCAGATCGTCCACAGCGGAAGCAATGAAGGCAGGGCGATCTCTGACCAGCTCTTTACAGAATTTACAAAATCCTTTACTCATACCCACTGTTTACCTGAGCGACCTCTGGATTCAGATCCCTGTTGTGTTCTTAACTTTGGAGAAGTGATTCATCTCTATCATCGCTTGTTGCATTCGCAACATCAGCTTTTCCAGTTCAGAGTTTCCTCTTAGACAGCTGTGACATTGTTGGGCTGCTTGCCTGTTGTGGGGACCAATGGTTATGTTGCAGTTGTTGGTCCTGGAGGACACTGTAAGGAGTTAGAATCACAGTCTTTCTTTTCGTTGGCTGCTAGTGCTGGCCATTCTTTGCTTCTGTTCCCCTTTCCATCTCCAATGGGCAGCTTCAGTTGTTTTTTCTAGGAGCAAAATCATCTGGAATAGAAGGTCATCTAAATACTGTTTTAATTGGAATTGATGTGGTAATTTCTCAGTCCAGTACCGACTGATCTTAGAAATTTTCTCTGTATCAGCTCAGTTCCGAAATGTTCTTAGAGCCTTCCCCTGGGGGACAAATAGCAACCGATCTTTCAATTCATCGCTCTGAACAGGAAATCTGTGGGGTTTCATTCACTTTTCTGGGAATTAGAGGAGTTTCTGGTACAGTTCTGAGGGTCCGTCTAGTTGCATTATAGTCAGTCCATTTTTCATCTCCAGCCATACCTCTGAGGAAAGGCCAGGGCTATAAGCTTTGACCACTGCTTCGGACTATGTCAGTCTCTGGATATATCCTTTCTGTAGTCCCAGGCGATTTGATTGCATTAAATTGGTGTGTAGGACAGCATCCTTCTGTTTTTTTTCCCCAATCTGACTGGTTGATCTTGAATTCTTTCCTGATGGTTACCTTGGCAAGCTACATGGGGTAGTCGCTGGTGGGCGGAGATATGTGGTTTTGGCGGACTGTTATTGAGTCTTTACTTTGTTGTACTCAGCTCTTTAAATCCGTTCCCAATCATATTCTGGACGTTTCCTGGAACTCTCTTGCATATTTTGGTACGTTGCTTCAAATCGGTCAGTTGTGTGTCTGGCTGGGGGTCTTTCCCACTGGGCTTGGGACTTCCCCCTGTCCTTCCCTTCTCTAGCTCGCTAATAAACCTGTTTGTTGATTGCAGTAAGTGTCACCGCGCTCCTCACTTTTCAGTTTGAAGTCCATCAATTACCTCATTGATGATCCGCATCAACTGGCGCCGGGTTTTTCCTTTCACCATGCGGCATCAGGGGCTTTGATGAATTGGCAAATCTCGATGAGATTCTCCCGCTGATTAAGTGGAATAGGTGTTCACCGATTCATCCGGCAGACCCTCTAGATTCCATTTCGTGGCGGTGCTGCAGGGGTAATACTCCTGTAATCTGTGATTAACGCCATTTTCACTCTGCGTGACAGCGCTTTCTTCACCCGACTCCCAGAGGGCACCAAATTTGTTGCACATATGCTGAAAGTATGGTCAATAATTCCAATGTGCGCAGGAGCGGGCTGGGTGAAACCAGAAAAGTGTTTTTGACTTTTATTTAAACATGTTCTGCAATGCACAAAACACACGACCTGCAATGCACAAAACACACGACCTTCAACATGGAGATACAGGAAGTGATGAATAATCCTGTCCCCCAGGAACTAAGATCTGTGATTTCAGTTCCTCTCTGCTACAGTGCTGTCATTCAGGCTTTAACACTCGCCATCTAGTGGTGGTGGTTTAGAAATGCGGGTGCCTACCTCAGTAGACATAGCTTACACCTGTCTCCCTATGGTAAGCCCTGCCAGTGTTCCTTCCCATAGCAGGCGCAAGATGGCTGCACACTAGAAAGAATCGCGCGCCAAAGTGTAAGAGACCATGCAGCACCCGGTGACCTAGGTCACGTATTCCCTAGGGTCCTCGTCCAGACAGACGCCAAGCAGTCACCCCCTTCACAGCTCTTCTACACCTGTAGAACAAAATAAATCATGTATATCCTTGTGGCAATGTGGCCAAAATTTTTTTATGGGTAAAACACAGAGACCTCTTCATGTGCAACATCATAAAGCTCTGTCTCACTTCATGTGAGTTTGAACCACAACTATGATTTCTTTTTCTGTTATAGCACATGTACCTGAAGGGGCTTGTAGGAGTTATATTGATCAAATACTGAAATACTGAGATTTTGATTATTCATTTCCACTTCTCCATCAGGTCTAAATGAGGTGTGCAGTTTTGTTCCTTTCCGATTGGACCGATTGAAGCTGGACGTCCCATTGTCCTGCATAGGTACGCTCTCTGAAAGACAGACAGATGTCAGAAAAGGTGAAATTATTTCCCCATTTTTTTCATTCACGTTGTCATTCTCATTCCCCATTCCTTATATTCAAATTTAACATTGGTATTTCTCATTTTCTATCTAGTCAATCCTCTTGTCCTAAGTTTACTACAAGCACATAATATTGTTGCCACTAACAATCAGGGACAGGGGGATTCTGGGTGTGGCCAGGGTTAATCTAATTGGTAGGCTGGAAGATGCGCAGCCTGCCAGATCCTGCAATTGGCCTGCTGACAGGGGCACTGCCTGTCCCATCATCATGCCAGCTGCAGATATTTGCTGCATTGCTCTGTTGGGGGGACTGTTTGACTATTCATCCTATCTGCATGCCTGCCCTGCCTTGCCTCACCCCTGTTGTTAATTTTGTTTTTATGGGGAGGGGCAATTTTAAGGCATGGGAGGATACTGTAACTCACATGTCTGTCCTGACTCCCACACTCCTGGATGGGATGGAGGTGGAGGCAGTGTTGAGGAAGACATGTTGGGGGGCAATCGCGTTAACTCAACCAATAACCAATCTTTTGGTGAGTTTAGATATTTTGCATGTTTTGGATGTCTTTTCATTCCCCTTTTTACCTATGCTTATATGGGGGACAACACATGTTGTTCATCTCTTCTCTCTCTAGTCACTTTTTAGATCACCACCTGCAAGTATCTTTACCCTGTGCTGGCTTGTCTTCCACTGAGAAACAGGGCATCCAGCTGTTTGGCACATCCTTTGTGCCTACGAGCACCCGGACCAGGATACAGGATTGCGTTAAGTGCCCTACAAACTCCCCTTCTGCCCCCATTTAAATTCTGATGGGTCTTTTGATGAGTTAAACCGCCATGTCTATTTTACAGATGGTTTAACATGTCTAATCTCAGAAGGCATATAATTCCATATGTATATGCTGTGTCACATATACAGTTGTGTTCAAAATTATTCAATCCCCAATGCTAAAAAGGGTTTTAGGGAATTCAGTGTACATTTGTAATTGTGTTCAGAATGAAATCTTACAAGGACTTTTTAAAGAACCAAATGCAACTAAAATGGCATCAATTGTTTTTGTAATACAGTATAAAATGTTTTTTTTTGTGATTTCTTCATTGGCACAATTATTCAACCCCTTAAAGACTACCACGCTTAAGAACAGAGGTTCATTCAAGTGTTTTCGATCAGGTATTAAAAACACCTGTGGATGTCAACAAGCAGCAATCAAGCATAATAAGCACCAATTAGGCAGATTTAATATGACTGTGATACTCAGCTCCTTCTAGACATTTACTGGTGTGTTTACAAACATGGTAAAGTCAAGAGAATGGTTCAGGAAGACAAGAGAAGAGGTGATTTCTCTTCACAGGAAGGGTAATGAGTATAAAAAGATTGCAAAGATGTAAACCATACAAAGAGACACCATAGGAAGCATCATTTGCAAATTCAAGGCAAAGGGCACTGTTGAAACGCTACCTGGTCGTGGCAAAAGCTACCCGTAGATCGCTTGTGTCACGCTATGCTTCACATTTAAAAGCTGTTATAACTGGAAAAGGATGTTGTACTAAGTACTAAAAATTAATGTCACTTGGGGGTTGAATAAAACTGATAATGATGTGAGCACAGAAAATAAATTTGTGGTTATTTCATTAATGTTATGTTATATTTGTCTGACTGACAAGTGCCTCTTTGATTTAATTGTACACAAGATGACTGAAATGATCAAAATCAATGTCAAAATGAGCAAAACACTCAATTTCAGTGGGGGTTGAATAATTTTGAACACAACTGTATATATTTGTTGCTACATGTACAGAAATGGATGCATAAGAATTATCTTTTTTGGATTATTGTTGTATAGTATTGTGCAAACTATTTTTCAACTATGATTGATTAAATAACATGCTGTTTAATTATTTGTTGGTTTGTTTGCTCAAACTTAGCCTAATGTGTATCTGGGTTTACACCTACTTCCTCAACAGTGCACTAACTGGGACCATCTCCCTCCTGATGAGTTCCATGGATGAGGGGCAAATTACATCAGGGGAAGACAACTTCTGACAATGATCCCCTTACCAGTATTAGCCTGCTGGGAGGTCACAGTTGTGCTTTGTGAGGCTCACCATACATCCACAATCCAGATGTTATTGATTTGCTTCAATGCATTTACAATGTTTTCATACCTGTTTTTAGAGGGTTTTAATCATGTAAAATAGAATCTAGTTTTAATGACACAATATCTATTTCATTGTTAGTTGTCAGGCCTATACAGTCCAGGCCAGTCCAGGCCAGTAGGCGGGGAATTTGAATCTGCCCATCAACAGTTTGACTTTTTCAAAACCGTTTGGGAGTGAGAGAAGGGTGCACGTGCACTCAATCAAGCACATCCCATTTGGAGCTAAAAGCTCCGTGGGACTTTTAAGGCACCAGTGGTTAATTTTATAATACTCAAGAAATAATAATAAATATATCAATACTTCAATGATTGAGTTCAGAAAGAGCATTTCTCACATACAAACATTTTATAATGATTAAAACTATACAATACAATTATTACAAAACCATATTATCATAATTTGGGCATTACTAGACAGACACTTTCTCTAATATCGATATACATCAAGATTTGGACAGTACTGGACAGACACTTTCTCGACGCGTTTCGCCATTCTGGCTTCTTCAGGAGTTTACGTGTCTGCCGTTACTGTGGATATGATAGGAAGCAGCTATGACTGTTAGAGGGCTACTCTCCGACCAAGTGGGACCCTAGGGGTCAGGGATGAACCTCCTCCATTCTCCCCCCACAAAGCCAGTCCACCGCCGGAGGCATCCATCCTCGCGGAATAACGGGGGACCTCAATAGATGCGCGGCATTCATCGTCAACCACAACTAGGTGATGGTCTCGCACATTCACCAGCCCCACCGCGTCCTTCCATGGAGTCGCGACCTCCCACCCAGAAGTGGGGGTCCTCGTCACATCCGCCGGATGTGACGAGGACCCCCACTTCTGGGTGGGAGGTCGCTTCCTATCATATCCACAGTAACGGCAGACACGTAAACTCCTGAAGAAGCCAGAATGGCGAAACGCGAAAGTGTCTGTCCAGTACTGTCCAAATCTTGATGTATATCGATATTAGAGAAAGTGTCTGTCTAGTAATGCCCAAATTATGATAATATGGTTTTGTAATAATTGTATTATTGTGACTGTTTTAATCATTATAAAATGTTTGTATGTGAGAAATTCTGAACTCAATCAATGAAATATTGATATATTTATTATTATTTTTTGAGTATTATAAAATTAACCACTGGTGCCTTAAAAGTCCCACGGAGCTTTTAGCTCCAAATGGGATGTGCTTGATTGAGTGCACGTGCACCCTTCTCTCACTCCCAAACTGTTTCTGGTATTTACATGTATAGCGGGATGAAGAGTCCCAAGTTCGTTCTTGATTGTTGACTTCACGAACGGACCTGGCTGAAGTTCGGCCATCACTACATAGAGATGGTTGACTGTCTTTTTAAATATTTTTTATTTTAAATCTTCATTCAGATCTCTAAAGCATATATCAAGTTAGAATTTTTTAAGCATTGTCCCCTTCATTGACTGTAGCAAATGGTTTTAATGTATGCATAGGCCTACAGAACTGTTACATTTAAACCTCTACTATAGGATAATTTGGGTACATGTAAGGCTGCCATACACATGCCGATAAGCGGCCGATTTTTAACCTGACCGTTGGTCAGGTTGAAAATCGGCCGCTTATCGGCATGTGCCCACATGGGGCGACAGATCCCTGTTGCCCCACAGCCCGGCCGGCCAGAGAACGGACATGTCCGATTTTCTCTGGCCGATGCAAGCCGATTCCATAAGCTTCAATGAAGACCGGCATTATGGGGCCCCTTCAGTCGGCCGGCACCCTTTGTGTGCCGGCCGACTGAAGGGGCCCCATAATGCACCGGGGTGCAAACGTGATGACGTCATCACGTTTGCACTCCGGTGCATATCAGAGTAGGTCTGTCTGACCTACTCGGGCTGTGTATGGCAGTCCCTGAGTCCGATGCTCTAAAATGCACTCTAAAAACTATATGAATGAAATGCACAGTCTTTGGTAGATCAAGATTTGTTTGATCAGATAGGAAGATGGATACAGTTGCAGACAGTTGCAGAAAAAGGCATGTCTCTGGAAAACGTTATCTGGTTAATCCCATTACTGGAGTTGTGATAAGCATCCTTTTATCCCCCTGGATCCTACCAGGATTGTCTGATACTAATATTGCAGATTTAACTTAGCTTAGCATTTAAACCATTAACTCAACATGGCTGCCAAACAACTAGCATTTTTAGAAAAAGTCAACATTGACAGCCTCTACATTGTGTCATACATGTTTCCTTTAATATAGTTGGTAATCTTATTTTAGAACAGCCCCTGGATATATTGTGATTTGATTTAGGTAAACCTGTTTATCTCTGGAAAGTCTCTATTGATCTGCAGCTGTTTCTGTGTAAGGTCTCTGGAGTATTTTTGAAGGGTATGTAATTGAATTTAATGCATTTATTTTGATTTGGAAGACCTTAGTGTTACAGATGTTCTGACTTTTGTTGACAGATGTAGAGTTACTTTCCTGAGATAGTCCTGCTGTTTAAAAGCAATATAAAAGAGACAGAACAACCACTTTTTAATGAACTTGGTATTAGTTTGCAATAACAATTTAATAAAAAGCCTGTATCCTACCACTTTCTGATAATCAATATTGAAAACTTTCACCTTTCTTCATTTTGACAGTTATGTCTAAAGACTTTGCATACAGCCAAAAAGAACAATTCCCATCTTGGTTCTAACACTATAGTTATAATCTAGAGTTGAGCTAACTGCGTTTATGACATCACAAAAAGCACAGGCTAGAACTGTGAGATCCATGAGGCCCCATACACACCCGCTACCCATGAGGGCCCCATAGCTTCAATAGCAAGCAGGTTTCTTTGTTTTCTCTGTACCAACTGTACTAAGTAGGCAACTGTAGTGTGATGCGTTCCCCTTTAAGGTTATCCCCCAGGAGGCTGTGCAACCGGAGGAGTTAAAAAAGGGAAGGCAGGAAGTGGAAGCTCAGTCCAGAGCAGGGAGTCCTGATGAGTCAGTGGCGACCGGCCACACAAACTGGCTCCAGGTTCCTGTTGCTCCCTCGTTCAGGCAGGCGTGCGTGCAGCCCGCGGACGGAATAGCTCGCGATCTTGACCGACACGGTTGCCAGGCACCTTGCTCGATCTAGCGACGGCCAGAGTGGCCCCTTAAAGTGGGGTGGCGTGGTTCCCATCCAGCAGGCCCAGCCACGTGGTTCCTGTGTTCCGTGGACCCAGCCCTGGTCAGGCGGTGTTGCTGCGGATTCGGTAGGGACTCATCCCTGTTCTGCCTGTCACCAGGACCTGTACCCGTGTGCTAGGGACAGGTCAAGAAGCTCTCACCCAGTTCATCAAGAGACTGTTGAGTTGTAGCAGACTTACCAGCAGGTTACACTCCAGTTCGTGTTGACTGTAGTTGTGTCAATAAAGAGTTAAACGCAGTACGCTCGCCGTGGTCTGATCCTGAACCTGTACACAACTATTACTGCAGTAATAAAAGACACGTAGAGGTTCTAGTGTGATTCTCTTGCCCAAAATTTGTGTGTTACTTAAGTAACAGCAAAGATTAGTTCTTCTGCAACTCTCCAAAGCTCCAGATAACTTGAGCTGAAAAAAAAAATAATGATGATTATACAAATGTTGTTCAGCACATTACCTTGTTAAAACAAGACAATGCCCAGCTGGACAAGGTAACAACAATGGCTAGCTGGCTAATTAAATTACCTTAAGCTTCACCACAAATGGAATGAAATGCATAGTTAGATTTTTATCATTTATCATTTTATCATAGATTAATCATTTAAAGCACAACATGGATGACCAAGTATATTAGGCTCCGAACAACCCAGGTCATTACATATCCAGCAGTGGTGTCCCTTTAGAGTTCACAGATGTTCCCAACATTGATCCAGTCCAACCAGGCAGGATTGCTGTTACTGCAGTTCCTTTTTTATCTTTAATCCAGATCACAAACTGTGTAGGAAATAAATTAATCGCATCACAAAGATACCTAATGCTAGCTATACACACCCCGATGGGTGCAGACAAATCAGTCCCGATCTGCACCGGGATGCAAACGTGATGACGTCATCACGTTTGCACCCTGGTGCATTATGGGGCCCCTTCAGTCGACCGGCACCCTTTGTGTGCCGGCATTAGCTTCAATGAAGAAGCCCTCGGCTCCCATCGGCCAGAGATTATCGGACATGTCCGTTCTCTGGCCGGCCGAGCAGTGGGGCGACAGGGATCTGTCGCCCCATGTGGGCACATGCCGATTAGCGGCCGATTTTTAACCTGACCGACGGCGCGCACGCCCGGTGAGTAAACATATTCTGTGAAGTATATTACTGAAGGTCACCATATTACATTACAATACAAGTAACATTCAAAGAGCAAAGGAAGGAAATGTAATCACCAGACATATTTTTAACCTTCCAATAATTGATGGTGTCACTGGGTTACAATCCTGGTACAGTATTCACAGCACAGCAAAAGAACAAAAACATAAAAGTGATCAATGAATATTTTCCCCTACAAGAGGAGAGAAAGCAGAATGTATGCCAGGTCTGTGCCAAACCTCAACAACAGGAACAGTAATCGGAAATTCTCTATAAAACTGTTAAAAGATAAATTAAAGCAGAGCAGAGACTAAAAATTGCATGTTTCTTTTTAAGCAATTATTTAGGTGAACCGGTAGAGATAGGTAAGGGCAAGAATGATGAAGGGTAAATCCTTTGATCATGTTTTTGTGTAATCTTTTATTGTGCTGGTGATCAATTGCATAAAAAGACTGCCTCATGCTTAGTAGTATTATCCAGGCATTTGATATATTTGTTATATCTAATAAAATCTATCCCCACAACAGGGGTATTGTGAAGAACGAGTGGGTTCACTTAGACAACACCCTTAGAGGAGGTAGCATTCGTGGCACAGTAGGTCCACAGTGAAATTTTTAATTCATGTTTTAAGTGTGCTTCTTTTCCGTATACACGTCCTTTTCTGTACAAATAAAGACTTTTTTCACATAACATACCTTTTGTTGTGTGAATAAAATATGAGGGCCAACAAACCCCCATTTAGTGTTATGTGGACTAGGAGATTCTATCCTCAGAACCAGGAGGGATTTTTTTTTCTTAATTTCAATTTTGGGGTTGGCCATGATTACCTTTTCCCTGGTACTAGTACTGATTTGAATGAAAGCAACCCTGTTGTGCATTGATACAACATATGAGGTGTGCAATCTGCATTGTAAATGCTTACATAGATAATTGAATAAAGTGGATCAGTGAGGCACCAAATTAGAGCAATTCCCTTTAATTTATTATGTAGTAAGTCAAGAACAATAAGTAAATGTATACCTACATGGATAAAATAGCTAAACCAAATACCCTATTTTTTTTAAGATAAAGCACACCAGACTGAACCATAAGACGTACCTTATTTTTTGGGAGAAATACAAGGAAAAACATATTTTGTACTAAATGGAATACTAGAATCTTCAATTAAACATACAGAATAATATTTCAACTTTTCGTTTCTTGTTGGGAAACATGTCATATACACATATATACACAAATATATGATCTAGTACTTTATTTACCAATTAATTTTCCGCTCCTCTTTTGCGCTGTATGCGCTAAGGAGGATGGGGCAGTTACACCTAGGAGGGAGTGTGTGTCTCTCCCTGCAAGCTATCAGCCCCCCTTTCTTCTCCCTGCTTACTCTGCTTTACTGTATATTCACTGAGAGCTGGGGCTACTGAAAAAGTGGCCAAGGAAAGGTGTGCCAAGCTTGTGGCATCAAATTAAAAAATACTTGAGACTGTAATCTCTGGTAAAGGTACATGCAAAACAAAGACCTCCATGTTCATGGAGGTGGCGCCGCTCTCCTCCCCACACACCGCCGGCGTCTATCGGTGTCCTGCGATTGCAGGAGAAACGGCTTTTCGTGTCATAAAAATGGCGCAAAAAGCCCATAACGCCCAGAGGGTTAAGCAAAGGCTGTAAATACTTATGCACATTGATTTCTCACAAGTAAACATTTTTCACGTTGTCATTATGGTGTGTAGAATTCTGATACATTCAATCCATTGAGGAATAAGGCTGTAAAATAACAAATGTGGAAAAAGTGATGCACTGTGAATACTTTCCGGATGCACTGTAAAATTGTACCTCACTGAAAAAATGTATGAATAATTATAAATCAATCAATGTATATACATGTGTGAATCAATAGGCGGCCCACCAAGCCAGTTATCTCCTTGTATTTACCATATCCTTATCAAGCTGTAAGCAGCACATCGGCTAAAGCCCCCCAAACACCTTACAATCTTTCCATACAATTTCTGTACAATAAACTTTTCTTCTACCAAAACCCTGTAATATGAGGAGCTTTCTAAACCTTCCAATCACTATGTATTCTATCAGACAGGGCCCGACACTACATAGTTTGTGGTTGATTGGAAACTAATGGAAATTGTATGGAGTGATCTAAAGGTGTATGGGGGGCTGTAGAAAACGACCAACACTAGACTAATAGAGGACAGTTCTAAACCATCCTCATAAAGCAGCAACATCAAAAAACACTCTATAACATGTTAAGGACAACGATGTGTAAGTTGCCTCACCCCTACAATCCCTTTTAAACACTTAAGCTAGCCACACATGGTTCAATTGACTGTACAATCAATGTAATTCGATCACTTATTTTAGTCGATTGATGATTGAAAATTGAAGCATGTCCACATGGTACGATAGTTAAAATTTGATTTTAATTGTCATTTTTCTCGATCGAAATTTGATCGGACCAGATGGAATATTTTGATTGATTGTCCCCACATTGTGTCTCATTTTTTGTACTGTTGTTTGACCTGTCCAATTGAGATTCGATTCAATCAATTAGCATACTGTAACTTCTGGGAGGAGGGAAATGCAATACAGTCATTTAAACCATGCAAGCATGCATTGTAATGGCGATTGCAATGGCAATTTCATGTCGATTGTAATGGCAATGTAATGGCGATTGTAATGGCGATGTAATGGCGATGTAATGGCGATTGTAATGGCGATGTAATGGCGATGTAATGGCGATTGTAATGGCGGATGTAATGGCAATGTAATGGCTTGTTCATTGACACACAAGCATACAAATGGCGATCTCTGTGAATGCATCTCCTAATGTAATGTGTGTCCCCCAGTGTCCTTTTGCCATGATTATAATGTACTGGATTAAAATGCAAAGATATGACCTATGGGTTTTTGATCCCTCTGTGAACATCAATGGTCCCTTTATGATCACTCTGTGACAAGCGCTTTTTGATCACTGTACATTTACAAACAATTAAATTCAATCGAAGTTGGGCTTTGATTGCATACTCAATGTGGTGTGTACTTCGATTCAATTACAATCGACATACGATTAAATGACCGAAAACTTCGATCGAATTGATAATCGATTTGATGTCAATTGAACCATGTATGGCTAGCTTAAAAAAGAACATATGAATACTACACTTAGGATCACGTCTTTTTTCTTTCTCTGGATCCTGGTTTATTGAAATCACACCACACTGACTTTTTAATTGCACTGCAGTATGCATTTTGATCATGCTTGCGTTCACTTTTCTAATTGATTGGTGTGAATTGTTTAAAAGCAGGCCAGTGGCATTTGCACTGGATGGCATTGCATTAATTATCCGCTCTTCCTCCTTCCCCCTTCAAATGGTGATGTGGATGTGCTGAAAACATAACATAATATAACATGATGGGTCAATGGAGCCACCCCCCACCTCTTTGGCATCATCGGAAAGAATTGGATATCTCCATCGCCGTGGCCTTGTAAGGTATAGCTGAGTATCCCCGAGTGTAGGTCAGGGTGAGTTTACAGGATAAGCAAACTTACCCTTAGCTACACTCTGCAGAAGGTTAAAATGTGGTTGCTGGAAAAAAGCATTAGAGGCATCCTGTTCTTTTATAAGTTATAATTTTGTCTCTGTGCATTACTGTGTAACGTTGCATGCAAACATCTTGTCACTTGATTGTGAATACATGGCACTGAAACAGCAGCCTTTAATCAATGCATGTCCAATGTGTGATCTTATGGTGCCATTATTTCTGCTGATACTACACTTCATCTGATACATTATTTTGAGTGCAGAAGGGTCTCAGGGGAATATAGATTTCAGCTGTGTTTGAGATGTTTATCTATTTCAGTTCTCCCCATGAGAAAATATACAGTGGATAGGATAACTTGGAAGTGACATTATGGTACTACGTAGCAGTAAATCTGATGTCTGGGCCTACGAATACTGGGGACTATGGTAGGGTAACATGAAAGAAAGTACATACAGTCCTGGCCAAAAGTTTTGAGAATGACACAAATATTTGAAATTCGAAAAGTTGCTGCTTAAGTTTTTATAATAGCAATTTGCATATACTCATATACTATACTCATGTTATGATGAGTGTTCAGATGAATTGCATAATCACATCCATTGTATTTTATTGTTTTCATTAAAAAGGTGAGAATATTGTTGAGCACAAGGCTGGAGATCATTATGTCAGGCTGATTGGGTTAGAATGGCAGACGTGACATGTTAAAAGGAGGGCGAAGCTTGAAATCATTGTTCTTGTTAACCATGGTGACCTGCAAAGAAACGCGTGCAGCCATCATTGCGAAAAAAAATGGCTTCACAGGCAAGAATATTGTGGCTACTAAGATTGCACCTAAATCAACAATTTATAGGATCATCAAAAACTTCAAGAAGAGAGGATCAATTCTTGTTAAGAAGGCTTCAGGTCGTCCAAGAAAGTCCAGCAAGCACCAGGATCTTCTCCTAAAGAGGATTCAGTTGTGGGATCGGAGTGCCACCAGTGCAGAGGTTGCTCAGGAATGGCAGCAGGCAGGTGTAAACGCATCTGCACGCAGATGGCCTGGTGTCAAGAAGGCATGTCAAGAAGCCATTTCTCTGCCAAAAAAACATCAGTGACAGATTGATCTTCTGCAGAAAGTATGGTGAATGTACTGCTGAGGACTGGGGCAAAGTCATATTTTCCGATGAAGCCCCTTTCTAATTGTTTGGGGCACCTGGAAGAGGGCATTCATGTGTGGGGTTGCTTCTCATCCAAGGGAGTGGGCTCACTCACAATTTTGCCAAAAAACATAGCCCGGAGGGCCGGGACGCCCCAACCAGACAACTGGACATATATATATATATATATATACGGTACACAAAATAAAAACAGTTTGGTGTTTTGAGCTTTTTTAAAAACATAAAATAACAACCAGCAAATAACCAAATGGTATTGCCTTTTTAAATGTTTTCAGGACAGATGATCGAAAATAAAAAAACAAGCAAATAAATACTCACAAGGAAGCAGCATCTTCCTTCCTTAGGACTTATTTATATGCATTCTGGGCTGCAAACAGTTTACAGCTGCCAAGAAAGCAACAGGGTGCTCCCGTCGGCAGGCCCCCACTTTAACCCTATGGGGCACTTGACCAAAAGCTGTCCAGTGAACATCCCATGTCGTGTTGCTGGAACCGGGTTGTTAACTGCCTATGTAAGTTAGCCCTAAGGGTTTGTTTCCACCTGGCTTTGCTCACTGTTTGCTTGAAGGGTTATGGGCGAGTTACCTTCGGTTTAGGGCACAGTACCTTAGTATTGGCAGTAACACGCCTATTAATTTAAATAACAAAAAAATTTCCATGTCCCAATAATGCTTTCATTCATATTCAACGGACGCATAACTTGTGATTGAGGGCGATCCCCAGCAGCATCCTAATGACAATGCAATGCAAGACAAAGCAGAGGTGGGGTTTACACATGAGTGGACACTGTTCCATTCACTTGAATTGGAGGTATTGTGTCTGCATCTTTTTTCCTGCGTTGAATGCGTGGAAACAAGCCCTGAACAGAGGACCATGTCTAATGTGCTATCCTAGTAAAGACATCATGGGAAATATAGTCACCAAATTTAGTATTTGACATCTTTAAAAAATCGAAAAACTCTCAATTATCTAAAACTCTTTTTTGGTTTACACAACAAAAAAATTACTTTTGGATTGAATGATCAACAACGTATCAGGCATTTCATATTAAAAAAATCATAACGACCTAGAAATATGGAAAAATAGGTATGCAACGTTCAAATGTATTTGGATAGGTCCTACATAATATAATTTTCTGGTCTATTGTTATATGGAATTATATAGAGAATTTGTTTTGCAGACAGAATGCAGATTTTTATCAGATTTTTCAATTTAAGAGTTAGCTTTGGGTTTGTCTAGTGTTTTCATGTTTTTCATTAAGCCTAACTTTATTTTTTTTATTATTGTTATTGCTTGTTTACACCATCTGATTTAAAATTTCATGCTATGCAATCAGGATTTTCATTGTAAGAGCTTGCAGTCTGTCATAAATTACTTTGCTTATTATATGTTGGTACTCACAGAGAAAAGCTGAATGCAAGTAATTTACATTCTGTTATCTGCATTTATTTATAGAAGGCCGAGAGCTTCAGTACATAGGGAACAGTGAGCATAAAGCAGGTGGAATGACCTTAAGAGAAGCTATAGAGCATTCTCTGAAAGTACATATTTTTTAAATTATGTTACTTAGTTACAGTTTTTCAAGCTGAAATAGTCATGGATCAAATTCAACTTAAACGAAAACAGGAACATTTATTAAAATCTGACATGTTCCAAACTTTAAAGCCATAGTTTATCAAAAGGCAAAAACAAATATTAAATTTATTCTAAATTTGCTCTAATTAAAATTCCTTTCACATCTCCTAGGGTGGGGTGTCTAAACTTTTTAATGAGGTGAAAAAGTGTGGGGGCTGACCATTCAGCCTGACATTCGTTAAACCAGGGTCCTTTCACACTGTATGGGCTGCATTGTGTTAAAATGTTAAAGCTCACGCACACACATTAGTGCTTCACATATGCTCACGCAGTGTTAATGCATGGCATGGAAGCACATAATAATGCTCCCGCAAGTGGAAATGGCAGAATAGATTTTCTATGGTTTCCTCTGCACTAATAACAATGCAAAAGATATAGTATGAATGTTGGCATGCTGAGACTTGCAGTCCTCCCAGCTGTCCAGTCACATTTCACCTAACTACTCCAGTAGTTCTGACTTGTTATTTCTTAGTTATGAATCAGTGAATCAGTGAGAACATTCCCCAACACTGCTTGCCTTAAAGGCGCATTCTGATAGTAGGGATAATCTGCATGTTGACAGGAACACCACATAGGAGCAGGCAGTGCTCTGCGTAAACTGGGGAGCATACTATTCACAGGTGAGGTGGGCAAGTTAAAGGCTGTGCTTCAGCTGTCACACTGATATTGCAGTTGTGGTTCTTGAAGCTACTACTTTAGGCTTGTATACAAAAAAAAACAACCCAAGAACTGATTGGACAGTTTGGTGTATCCCTTCCTCTGGGAGTTTAGTGGTATCTTCCCAGTGTAGATGCATGTCATTGATTTGATGCAGGCTTTGGACCAGACTTTGCATATGCCTGCCCTAAGGTATATATCATTCATAGTCTACATTCTTTCTATACTTACATTATTTGCCTTATTTAACATACAATTTAAATGTTACCTGGACAGTTAGTGGCAGTGTTGTATATGGGCAATATGGGTGGTTGCCCAGAGCGGCATTGTGCTGGGGGCAACATCTGTGCATCCGGAATTTTCTATCCGCATGCTTGTCTATGCTACTGCTGTACTTGAGTAGCACCCTGACATATATGATATGGGGGAGATGTGTACATATGACTATGATACGGGGGAACTGTGTATCTATGACTTTGATGCTGTAAGCTGTGTATAGATGACAATGATATGAGGAAGCTGTGTGTATATGACTATGATACAGGGGAACTCTGTGTATACGATTATGATATGGACAGAGCTGTGTATATATGACTATGATATGGGGAAACCGTGTATATGGGACTGTGATATGGGAAAGCTGTATATTTATAACTATGATACAGGGGAGCTGTGTATATATGACTATAATACAGGGGAGCCAGAGGGCTAGGACCACCCTTGTGCATAGTTGTGTTTATAGGTGCAAATTGATGCATTGATCAAAGTTAGCACCTTCACATGGATATCAAAATGTATACATATCATTGACCATCTCAAATAATTAGTATCTGTTTAAATTTTAGCATTTTATAACACATTTAGTATTTTTAATTCAATGTTGATTGTTAACAGGACAAAATAACCACCTCTTATGCTGGCTTAAGCCCACAACTGTATTCATTTTTGACATTTCACTGTTTGAACATATATATTTTATTTTCTTATTACATAGCCTATTACTGGTCCAGTGATGTGAGAGATTAGCACGTACTCAGTTTTCTAATAGCAAAACACCACACTTTCTCAGATTTCCTCTCAAAAGTCCTCTGCCCTGATGCTGAATAATTCGAATATTAAAATAGCTTGGTGGGTAGAGATGGTCGACATAAAAAAAATGTAATTCAACAAATTCCGATTTGATTGAAAAATGTTGCATAAATACAGTCTAAAAATATTGAAAATTTGAATAAAGTTGCTTATTTCGACATTGCAGTATGATCTTTAGCTATAATTGGAAAAAAACAGTTTAAATTGTAGCAGAGTATTTTAAAATCACTGCTTACATTGCAAACAGTGCAAGCACTAAAAAAGAAAATAGCGTTGTATATGAAAAGGGAATTGCAACATATTCATTGACATAATTGTATATAATATAAGAAGTTGTTTAATCACTGAACGATGGCCGCAATCACGCATAGTGATCAATCGTTCAGGAATCAAATGACTAATCTACCCACATATGTCCAGCTCAAGTTTTAAGGAATGGCAATGTTTTCACTCACTGTTACAAGGAATGGCAATGTTTTTACTCACTGACAGAAAAGACAAGTGCTGCCGGACATGAAGGGAAAAAAAATGGGGAGTGTGGGGATCCCTGGGTGATTAGAGCGTATCAGGTTGCCAGGGCAACATGTGCCTCATAACGAGGCTTGGCTGGTTGCAGTGGGGACCTCAGAATGAGGCGTAAGAACTCTGGGTGGAGGCAGAGGTGCACTTGATTGGGTGCATGGAGCCTGTCCAGCCAAGGGAGCCGGAGGCATCGAGCTGATGCTGATAGGCCCCCTGATTGGTGGACGAGCACAAAAGCTCGCCTGTATGCCAAACATCCACTCCTTGTCAGAAACAAATGGAGCCACGGCACTGTTGCATTTGTAGATTTTATATCAAGGGTAAGCACTTATTGTGAGTGCAATGTCAGCCTGAGTTTTTTTGGGGAGAAATTTTGTTTGACTGTGTCAATGTTCTCCCTTAGTTCTACATCTCCTGTGTGGTATCCTTCTTTTCTCCTCTCATGATTGGAACTGTTGGGAGGACACTGGGAGTTCATTGTTAGAGCCAAGGTCCACAGGTTAGTGGCATTTGGATGATTTATATTTACTTTTATCGAAGACACTACTGCAGGCTTAATGGATGTAAAAAGAATTTGTAACTATCTTTTTAGAGGGTACGATTGTATCTCCCCTCACTATTTTAGGACCCGCGGAAGGGAGGAGGGTTTGGTGGACACCCACGCCGATTTCTCTATATCAATTGGTGAAACGCAACCTGAGTTAACCTAGGAATAGTTACTATTCTCATTGACCCAAACTGTTGTGCCCAGATCTGCTTGTCTGTCTGCCCTGTGTCCCCGGATGTTGGCCTTCAAGGTGAGCTAACTGTATGTGATATAAAGTTTTGATCTGTTATTGATTTTCGCTTCCAATGGAATGTATTATGAAAGATAGCACTTTTGTCATGACTTGTATATCCTGTATGGTGAACCATTGATGATTACACTGATATGTTATGGACCGAGTTTTAATTATTGTTATTCCTTCCTTTCAGGTAGGAATATTCAGCACTTTAAGCACTTAGCACTTTTCGTATATATGCCTTCTCCTAACACATCATTTTTTACTACCTCCTGAAGAAGCCCTCCGTGTGAGGGCAAAACGTGCTTTATTCTTGCATATGCTTTCAATTTTGGACATAGATGTTGATACATTTTTGTGATGATTCACACTTTTTTTATATATCATGTAATACAGTGCATGATGTTATTTTAGCCATATATCAGATTACCATTATTGTGCTGGAAGTTTGTCTAGAAGTCCCAGGGCCTGGCCAACCCGATCTCTTTAATCAGCCTTATGGATGATAAATGTATAAATTCTAGAGATCCATCTGATATGTAATGTTTTGCAAACTGGTATCCCATCCATACTATTTTTGTTCAGGTTTAAATCTCTGGATGTGTACAGGATGTGCACAGGTCAGTAAGTGTAGTAGTTTGTAAATATACAATTGGGTTATAGCAGGTCATCATTTTAAATATGTAGTCTATTTAATCTTTTTAAATCTACTTTGCCCTGCTGGTTTTAGAATGAACTTGGTGGGGGTGGGGGAGTTAAATAATTAAATAAATATGCAAGTATTTGCTGCTTTTGATATTGTAATATAAGCTGCCGCTGAGTTTACAATTTATTATTTTCTCTTTTATACAATGATTGGTTATTTCAACAGAAACGTCATAAGCATGTCAAGTCAATATATTTGTGAGACAGAAACAGTGTTCAAGAAACTGTTTGTTCCACGTTGTTTGCCTGTTGGCAATAATTAAATGCCTCTTATCTCCATGATAAGACGCAAGTTTAATGCAATTTATTTTATGGTGTTATCTGCTTGACCAAGACCTTGCAATAGCTGAAAATGCTTCATTAACGGGCCTTCTGATTTCATTATTGATTTGCACATGACCCGTGTTAATCTACATCTCAGTTAAATACCGGCTATGCATCTTTCTGTACAATGTGCCTTCTATAAAGAATTTAAAATGTTTAAAAGAAATGAATGTCATTATGTAAGCTTAAAGGAAAATTTTCATCAGAGTAATAACTGGTTTTAGTTTAATAGTTTCATGTTTACATTAAAGGTATTTTTGTTAAGATTTTGATTTTGACATTGCATGTCTTGCTATATGATAATTATTATATTTTTTATTTATTGTACTTACTGAAAGCTAAACTCATGGCAAACTGCGAAATACTTAATTAAAAGCCATGTATAGGATCTGTTTTAACCTTGCCAAAAGCAGGAAATATGGAGTTTAATATATACTCTTTATTTCCTAACTGAAGTTGTTAAGGAGCCAGCTCTGAGGATGGCTTAAGGTAACATGATGCTTTTTTGTCGATCTGTGCCCAATTCAAATTGAACATGTTGATCGAAGTGCACACCACCTTGGGTAACAGATTATTCTGAAAATGTTTTCCCCTAACCGAAAAAGGTCAGAGTGGGTGTATGCAAGGTGCTTGTTTTTCAAGTGCCGAAAACATATATATTTTTTTAAATGTAAATATTGCCAAAAAGATTACATTTAAAAATGAATATACCTTTATCCCCGTTGGCCGTCCTATGGAATAAGTATAGAGGTCCAAGAGATAAAGGTATTTTTATTTTTAAATGCAATCTTTTTTTGCAATCCAACGGAGTTCAACAAGTTCCCGAAAACATATAAAAATGTAACAAATTATAACCCCCCCCAAAATATTATGTGTATTTATGAAATAAATTATTACAGATCATAACATGGGATGAGTATTGGGTCATATTAACCATTAACCCCAGCATGGATATAAGCGCATTGAACACTTTTAAAATACAGTAAAATAATGTTATATGTAATCATGAAATAAATGATTACAGGTAACTTGAAACTAGTAATGTCAAACCTTGAAATATAACCATAAAACTTTACATAAAATTTCAATACAATGTTATATGTCATAATCAAATAAATTATGACATCTAACATAGAGCAAGTATAGTGGTCATATTACACAAATGTCATAACTGTAATCCCTACCTTAAAACACGTTTTTAATGCACTTATTGCCGTGCAGGGTTTTATGGTTTTGGAATAAATGGGTCAATAGGACCCAAAAGTCCTTTCATGTTATTATATGTAATAATTTCTTGAATTATTTCTGGATTCAAAATGGCTTCAAGAAAGGGAGCTAGTAGGTGGAAATATGGGCCGATCGAACAGAAAGCGACCGAGGGTCACCACTTACGTGCATCGATAGTCTAACAACATGTCAGATCACCTTCTTTTCTATTTCTTCTTCGATTTTGTTTGGTTGATCATACCAAGTGGACATGAATCGATACCCAAATGATCATTGCGGTCAATTGAATGGAAAAATTGATTCTTGTATAGCTACCTTTACACATTACAAAACTCACTACACTTTACACATTACTATACTGGCCTAAGGGCCCTTTCACACTATATGTGTTTTAAAGGCATGTATTTCTGCATATATACAAAAATGTACGTGTTTTGCACATTACATTGCGTTTGCGCTTAGCGTTTGCATTTTTGCAAATCAATAAAAATGCATGAAAAAGGCATCAAAAAAGTAAAGCATGTAGTGTGAATGGTAACGTTGGTTTTCTATGAGAAAATGCAGTACTGTGAAAACGCATGCATTAAAAAAAAGCTTGCATTTGTAAAAATGTGACGCAACGCATATAGTGTGAAAGGGCCTTAATGCTTGGTGACAGGATTCGCAATGGTGAAATGTAGGAACACTGTTAGGTCACCTGTTTGTCACCAGCTTTTATCTGAACAACACACAATTATCAGTGGACTCATCTTTCTCTATTACATCCCTCTATTAAGCAGGGTACAGACGGCTCGACATTCGAGCCGTCCGATGTACCCTGCAGCAGCGTGATGACGTCTGATATGGCTGTTTATGGGGCATATTATATGGGTCAGAGCCGTGGCCGTGGCCGTGAGCGTGCACGGTGCTCGAAAAGCCCATCGATTTGACCCATATCTTCACATCTGTACCCTGCTTAAGGCTTGCCTGATAAAAAGAATGGCTGAAAGGAAAATCACTACTTAAAGTATGTCTAAAGCCCCCCATACACGTTCTGATTTTTCGTATGAATTTTGCCCAACCGACCAACATGGTTGGGAGATTAATCGATCAGGAGATTAATCAGATGCGGAATTATGTACCCGACCGCTTCGGGCCTGTCCGTAAATTTTGGTTGATCTGCTGTTAATAAATAGTGTCGGGCCAATTGATCAGTGATAATTCAAATCCCAATTTTTCGAGCCAGCCAGCCGACCGACCATAACATTTAAGTGAAAATCGGGTGACCCGATCGAACAAAAATCAGTCGGGAGAGAAATCGGAACGTGTATGGGGGGTTTTGTTTAATAGCTTTTTTCTTTCAATTTACCATTTTGTTCAAGGGAATGATTAAAACATTATAAGATTGTTTTTTTTTGGGGGGGGGGTTGTTTTGCTATCTGTTTTTAAAGTAATTTTTTTTCCCTGTAGATACAAGTAAAAAAAATATTTCCAAGGTGAAATACCATATATACTCGAGTATACGCCGACCGAGTATAAGCCGATGTACCTAATTTTATCTATCAAAACTGGAAAAACTTATTGACTCGTATAAGATGGGGTGGCAAAAGCAGTCAGATAGTTGAGTTTTCTAAATGAGAAAAATATAGAGAAAGCACTATTGGAATGAATTAAACAGGATTAATCTTGCTACAACCTCAAGTTAAGAGAACACAGGTTTATCGTTATTAAAGGATGTGTTTCAAGGGAATTCTTTTGTTCAAACATGAAAAAAAAAATTATATTAAAAATCATTATTATTATTTGGCCCAATACATGGAATGGAAACTTATTTTCCATTAGTAACACCAGTAACAGTAACCATTCACCAGATGGCAATATGGCATTTGTTTACATTACATCAGCCGGAAACAGAAGGAGCTTCACAGAAGCTGCCAACAGAACACCAGTGCCTCCGATTCTGTGAGCTGCGACCTGACCCTGACCCTGAATCGAGTATAAGCAGAGGGTTGCCTTTACAGCCAATTTTTTATGCAGAAAATGTTGGTTTATACACAAGTATGCACAGTAAATGCTTTTGACATTAATAGGATGTGTAAAGCTTTTTTACACATTTTTCCTATATGTTTTTTCCTATTTACTAAATGTGGGCTCCCCTTTCTTTTCTTCCTAATGCTAGGCCCATTTAAGCATGAGGCCACCTGTGTAGGAAAAGGGGTTGGGGATAACAAACATGTAGCATGTAGGTTAATTGCAGTTGGGAGAGATGGAGTAAAAAAATTTGCAAAAGATGACTTGTGTTTGATAGTACATGGTTGAAAAGCCCTGGCTTAGAATCACACATGCCTTGTAGTTTGCCACAAGATTTGCACAAATTTTAGGAGGCATTTTGTCCCACTCCTCTTTGCAGATCCTTTCCAAGTCAGTAAGATTTTGAGTTTTTGCTATGGGATTATGGTCTGGAAAATGGTTAGGTGACACCAGTGTTGGATGTAGTGGTCTTGTGTAGATCACATACAGGAAGCTTCCAGTCAGCAGTTCATATCCCTGTGATGAATCACACGATAAAGTTCTTCTTTCATAGGAACTGTAGCTGACTGGAGGAGTTCCTGTATGTGATCTTTACACAAGACCACTACATCCAACAGGTTATTGGGCCCCCAAGACACAATCCAAAGCTCAGCTTGACTAGATAGACACAAGGAGTCGTCTCTGAAGATACAGAGATCTACTGATACAAGTAAGGAAAACATCTGTGTGTGTGTACAGTCAAGGGAAGGAAGTGAGAAAGAAAGAGATGGGCTAAGCATGTTCAGAACTTAAACTAGCAGTGGACTACTAAACTGGAATAACTGAGGAATTATCAGCTAGTTGGAAGTTTAAAGTTGAAATGCTGTGTTATCCAGAGAGTGATCTGTGCGTGGAAAGTGTGTTATTACAGACAGACCAAGGATAATAATCACCAGGAATTGGATAGAAAGAACGACAAGCGAAGGGCAAACGAATAAGGGCCTGGTTAGTGGAAGATGACCAGCTTATTCATATAAGGGAGCAGAACACTGCTAAGGGCATGGTGGGATGCAGTTGCAAAAGCTGCATGAGAGATACAGCCTGAACAGTAAGCTATTCTTACTAAGGAATATATACAAAATGAGGCTGAGTAGGCCAGAACTGGAAATGCAAGGTAGCATATCAATGCAATGACTGGAGGTTGTGGAACAGGCTGCCGACGCAATTGGAGAGAGGAGGATATTATACAAGAAAGCACATGTGTCAGCACATATTGCTATTGCTATTGCAGTTTATCCCTGAATCATATTGTGCTCGTTGATAAAACGCTCTGGAAAACAAGGCCATGAAGATGAACTGACACTAGGAATTTGTCACAAAAACAGACTCATGAGATGACACACAGGCGCAGACAGAAGGAGAGCAAGCAAACTGACAGAACACAGAGAGGAAACAATGAGACCCAGTCCTGAAAGACAACAGATTACAAAGGCATTACAGGAAACGAAAACATGAGTATGGCTCAGATGCAATAGAATCAGATGACACTTAAGAAAGACTAGTTCAAATATGGAAAGACTGGAACAAAGAGCAAGAATGTTCTCTAAACAAAAAGTACAAGCACAGCTAGAAATGAACAGTGACATACATCAGCGTCATGGAAACTTTTAAAGTATTAACAAAACGGTCAGCCAACTCAGAATGGTATATTGATTCAGGAGCAACAAGTCACATTGACCAAAGCAACAGAAAATTCTTTGCAGAGCTTGATTTAGATAACAAAGAGAGCGGACGATCTATCTGGACAAGATGTGGAAGTAGTATTATTGTGGGCTGAAGGAAAAACTTGAGGTAATGGGGTCCTTACCTGCTAACACTGACAGACGGTGTCTACACAGTATGGACTATACCCAGTGGATGGATTGTGCTGTATGTTACCAAGCTGGAAGGAAGTCTCCTATCTGTGGAGGCCGCTTGGCAAGCAAAAAGCGACTAATCAAAAATTTTCAAGGTGGACAAATGTATCTCCAGGATGGAGAAAATTTAGAAAAAAGGAAATGGAGAAAGGAGAAAAACAGAACCCCTGACCCAGAAATGGTTTGAGATATGTATGTGACTGACTCTAGGACTACTCTGAGAAATACTGGGGTGAAGCGTAAGTAAAGTAATGACGCATACCTTATCTACAAAACACGATGTGTACTCCAAAAAAACATTTAAGAAAACTCATATGAATAATATGGGCATGGTGAGAAACCAAGTGTGAAACATATCAGAGTTTTTGGGTGTGCAAAGCATTTGCTTACGTTCCACAGTGAACAGTACCAAACTCCAGAACCAGGCAGAAGAACCTGGCAGAAGAAGTTTATACTGGTTGGATACCTCTGAAGACTTCCAAAGATATAGAATTCTGAATCAAAGAGGAATAATGGTGGTGATATGCAACAGTGCAACTGTCATGGAGGGATATCCACCCAAAAGATATGCTTTCTTCTTGATCAAGTGCAGGAAAAAAGGAACTGAACAGGTAACCTGCACGTTCTCCAGAACAAGAGATGACATTGGCATGGGTTAAATCCACTGGTGAGGTGTACAGCCGAGCCCAGACACTGAACTGAGACGTTCAACAAGGAGAATAAGGGCAAGCCACCCGAAAGGCTTTCATTACAAAGCCAATAAAATCTGTGTACATGAACCGGCATGCGGGATGACATATCTAACTTCAGAAGGGGAAGCAAATCAATGGAGAAAGCATTAGAAGAGGCATTACAAATCTCTCAATAAACAACCAAACCCTGGAAGCTCACAGAACTACCCAGGCAGGAAGGAAAGCTATTGAATGTAAGGGGACTTTTAAAAATTAAGTAGTAACAACGCGATTTTAATTACATGGAAGCGAGACCACAGCAAGAACTAGTAGCCAAAGGATACTCTCAGAAATATGGAGAGGACTACGCGGCGAGACATTTGACTTCAGTAGTTAACACACTACAGTAAGGACATTGACTCACGTAGCCGCCACAAAGAAAAATGAAAAGATTAAAGCATTTTTTCATGTCAAAAACAGCTTTCTTTACACAGTGTTTAACAGAAGATATCTATTTGGTAGCAACCAGAGGATCTAAGGACTCACAAAGGCAAAACCTAGTCTGCAAAACTCCAGAAAGGGAGGCTCTATGGACTCAAAAACAAGCAGATAGAGCTTGGAACATGAAAATCAATGATGTCCGACCAAGGAGAATTTTCAACGAAGTAGAAGTAAAGCAGACCCCTGCTTATACACTAAGAAAGTGAAGAGTAGGTGGATGTTGTGCTCATATATGTGACGATATACTGTAGGACTATGAGCAAGAATGGGGATCATACTAAACTACTGCCATCTCTAAATGAGAACTTTGAACACAAAAGAACCTTGGTGACATTTTAAAAATACCTTGGACATAAAGATTGAGAGGGGGAACAGGATGGCAGTTATGTTCTAACCAAAGTAACAAAATACAAGAAGTAATTGCACCTTTGGGTTGAGCGATGCAAATCCAGTCAAGGCGACCATGGGAAACGAATTACTTAAAGGAAATGAATAGCGAAGTTACTACCAGAAAAATATCAGTAAGAAAAAGCATTGGAAAAAAATACTTTACATTGCCTACCGTTACAAGACCAGACATCGCTGCAGCAGTGGGATTTCTATGCAGACAGTATCAAACCAAAGTCAGATGGACTGGAATTGCTGTAAAGTGGGTGATACGATTTACAAGGTACAATACATTTCAAGTTAGTTAAGTTACCCTCAATGGCAAAGGTAACCTGGTTCGAATATGTTGATGCTGATTGGGCGAGATACAAAGGACCGAAAGTTTTCTACTAGTGGTCACCTGTTTCTTCGGTGGTGGACCTATTAGGCGACACAAGTAGAAAGAAAACAATCAACAGTATCACTTTTCATCAACTGAAGAGAATATGTTGCAGCAGCACAGGCGAGCCAGAATACTTTGGATAAGGAGAACTGTTAACAGACTGATCGAAGCAGGAAAGATCCACACAGATCTTTGAGGACAACCAAGGCTGCCATCGATTGGCACAGAATGAGAGATCACCCAAGAAACAAAGCACATTGTGTGAGGTATCATTTTCAGAGGGGACATACAGAACAGAGACAACTTGATTTACAGTAATGCCAACTGAGGATATGGTTGCAGGAATATTTAACAAGCCTTACCTGCGGACCAGACACTTGTTTGAACTGTGAAGACACTTCAGGTCCCCGCTCGGCAGAGGTCCCTGTAGCCCCCGCAGTCGCTGGAGGCATCACCTGATCGGCGTGCCCTCGCATTGGGACACCATGCGGGGTCCACGGTCTCTCATGTGGGGCCCTCTGGGGACCATCCCGCCCAGATCCTGTACGTGCGCGTGCGCATGCCGCGAGCGAGAGACATCAACCCGAGTATTAATGGATGACAGGAGGTGTGTCCAGCAGTGCCCTCCGCCTACAGGGGGGGTGGTGCTGGGGATGCACTTCTATAAAAGCCATGTCAGTCCACTCAGTCATTGCTGGATGATTAACAGACTTTGCTGTGTGACCAATGGCTGGCTTGATATCTTGGACTTGACACCCGGATTTGGACCTGCTTTGGCTTGACTCAGTCTGATTCTGGAACCCTGACCTCTTCTCGTTTGTGACTCCTCTACTTGCCTGCCGACTGCCCCGGACCGCGCTTCGTTACTTGTTTTGCCTACGATTGCCGCCGGCCCTGACCTACGCTGTTTTTAAAGACTACCCACGAACTACTGCCTTGCCTCGACCTTTGCTGTGACCCCGACTATCCTTCCGTCTCCTGCCTTAAAGGGGACTCGCCTAGGACTCGTACCACACCTACCCTGGGGGGGGTGGTAAGTTCAGGAAGCAGGCACCTGCAACCGGGTGCGGGAAAGACCACAGGGGTCCCATCAAGGGGGATCCCGCCTATCTCCCGTTAGGGGGCTCTGGGAGAAGACCCTCGGTTGGCATAGACTCCATGATCCTGACACCCAGTGCGCTAATCCAGTTCTGTGGTGGATCATAACAACCCCGCTGTTGTTGAGAAGGGTGTGGATAAATGACAACAGGCGTTAGTTCTTAAAGCTGATGTTTTTATGACCCCAACAAAAATATGTCCAGCAGATGGCGCATGTATAGATTAGTTGTTGCAGTTGTATATTGTTTGTGATTCTGGCATTCTCTGTTGTTTCTCTCTCCTTCCAAGTACCACCATTTTATTTGTGTACTGCAATCATGTTATCCAGCTGTGAGTGACATCACAAAAGTTAAAGTTCTTC
>CM070038.1:54176306-54193655 GCA_036250615.1 Ptychadena robeensis
CGTAGTCACTATTTTTTCCAAAGGAGCAATCTTCTTGCACCCTCTACCTTCTAGTAACCACAGAAGCCATCTCGCTGGTTCAGCTTCAAAGCTTCAAAGTTCCTTTCGTACATCTCCCTAAGGAGTTGCTTTACCCTTAACCAAATATTAACCATAGCCGGACAGCTCCAAAATATATGTAGTTGGTCAGCTTCTTTATTCCCACATCTCCAGCAAGATTCTGAGAGGTTAGGGTTTAATCTATTTAATAGTTTGGGGGTGTGATACCAATGTAACATAAGTTTTATCTGATTTTCTTGATGGGCCGTGCAAGTAAGCCCCTTCCCTATCTCTCCCCAAGCTTTTAACCAAGTCTCCTCCAAATACGTATGCTTCAAGGCCTCCTCCCACCTCAACATATATTTCAACTTTTTTTGACCCACTTCTCCAATTTATCTAATGTCGAATATTTTTTGCGAATATCAGCAATTCGTGAAATCGTGAATATCTCGAATATGTCTGCAAGTGTTCGAGATTTCAAATATTCACGTTATGGCCATGTATTGCGAAAATAATATTCACCTTGCGAAAATAAACATATTATGTGGCCATTTATTTTAAAGATTTTGCAAATATTGAATCTAATATTGGTAGAATTAGTATACTATCGAATATTTCCTATGCCGCTCATCACTGGTCCTGTCTAGGTTAAATTGAGGTAGATAAAACTCATGGCTGCCTGTACTTGCCTGTGTTGCAGCTTCTTAGAATTACTTATTTCTTTATTCTCTGCTGTTGTGGATTTAATCAAATATAGCCTAAGCTGATTATACACTCGGCAAGCTAGATCTAATTGAGGTTCGCTAAATATTTCTAACTGCTGTAGACCTTGTTGCCAAGTTCCTGTAGCTATATAAAAACACCAATAAATGCTGTTACTTATGTTACCCTTCCATAAAAAAACTCAAAAGAGAGGGTGGCATTCCAACAGAGTATGATTATCTTGTATTTATATAGTGCTAACATATTAAGCAGTGCTGTACATTATGTCGAGTTAAGATTACACAAGATAAGACACAGGTACAGGTTATGACACAGGAGGAGTTGAGGACACTGCCAGATCAGGCTTACAATCTAATAGATTGAGAGGATACAATAGATAGAGGGTGATGGGACTGACATAGTGGTAATGTTATGAATGAGAAGATGAGTAGGCCAGACTGAAGAGGTGGGCTTTCAGGGCTTTTTTGAAAGTGCCAAAAGTAGGAGCAAGTCTAATGGGATGAGGGAGAGTGTTTCTCTGGAGCATCCCTAGAGAAGTCTTGAATGAGTGAGGATGTGAGGGGTATATTTATGTACCAGGTTGGGAATGTAGTTGGGTTGGGAGGTGGGGAGTAGTGATGAGCAGTACAGACAATATTCGTATTCACAAAATATCACACATTCTCAAAAAAATTAATTCTCATTATTACCTCCATTGTGAAAAAGATTTTTGCAATAAAAATTGCAATATTTGCACATTTTTGTGATCAGCACTAACTTATGAAAACTAATAATGTATTACCTTCCTTGCACAGATCGTCACTTTGTGCATATTGCGAATGCAATACCTGGTAGTTCCAGGTACTGATGTAAAAAATCTTGAATATTTGTGATTATGAAGCTAAAGCACTATATACGATATCTTCAAAAATTTGGTGAAAACTTTCCGATTCGAATATTCACGATCGATAGTACACACGAGTGATATAAAAGCGTGTTAAAAGGTACAGAACTTTAAATTTGATTATCTGGACAAATGGAAGCCAGTGTATTTGCAGTGAGTAGCAGTCGATGAGAAGCGGTAAAGGAGTAAATGAGTCTAGCAGCGCCGTTCATCGAAGTAGACTGAAGTGGAAGTGGCAGTAGGAGGAAGTATTGGAGGACAAAGGATGAGATGAGGAGGAAGTGTAAAGGGAAAAAAGGACTGGGCCAAGGGCTGAGCTTTGTGGGGCTCCAATGGGAAGGGGGGAGTGAGAAGAAGAGGAGCCATTGAAATAGGTTTGGAAAGAGCAGTTAGTGAAAAAGGGAAAAAAACAGGAAAGTGCAGAGTTACAAATACTGACAAGTGCAAGGTCTGTAGAAGAGAGGGTGATCTACAGTGTCAAAGGCAGAGAAAAGATCCAGCTGAAGAAGCTAGGAAAAATTGCCTTGGGCCTTAGCTCAAAGCAAGTCTTTAGCAACCTTCATGATGATTGTTTCAGTGGAGTGAAAGATAGGAAGCCGGATTGCAGGGGGTCAAGGAGAGAATTCACATTCAGATAGTTAGAGTCTTTTGTAAACAAGGCACTCAAGCAGTTTAGAAGCAAATAGAAGGCTACCATAGATTTTCAATCAATCAACCAATACATTTATTGAATTAAGTCGATTGGAAGAAAAATCTAGACATGTATGGGGGCCTTAACTGTCTTTTAGAGGAGCCCACAATCTAACACAACAGTATTTTGGATAAGGTAGAGAGATGCTTACAAGATCTCTCTACCTCATCCAAATTACTGTTATTTTGTGACTACAATTATATATCTGTTGTTTATTTATTTGATTGTTAATACATTGTATAACCAACAGTCTCACATAGAGTAATATACTCACTAAGTCTTGCTTTGGTCACCTAGTGGCAACTCCTTGTAAATAAACTATTTGATTTTAACAGACCCGATTTCACAAACATATCCTTACTGACTGGTTGGCCACGAAACCCTGTTTTTTGACGACTTTTTTTGCACCTTAAATACAGGCGCCTTCATTTTTAAACCTTCTTTTATGTGGGTATTATTCACTACCACATCTGGTTTGCATTAACGCAGGCTTTTAGTCAGTGCATTTTTTAGTTAATTTAGCTGATGTGATGCCTTGCATGTACAGCTGAAAAAAGCAAAGGAGCAGGCTCTGCATCTCAACAGTGGTAATATCCACCCTGCTATAGCTATGCCAAGGCAAGGTTATGTTTTCCATAATGTGGAAAGGAAAGGAACAATTGGTTAGTCATACTGTAAGAAAGTGATAATGTTGATGGTGTCAAACGCTACCTTAGGAAAAACATCAGTGGTAGTGTTTACTGTTAAATACACACTATTCTGTAAATTGTCAATGTATAGGGAAAATGCAAATGTTACAATAGGGGTTACTTGTTAAAAGAAGCAGGGCAAATATTCAGGTGTTTTTTCTAAACCAAGTCTAATTTAAATTGTGTGGGCATTGTAATGCCTCTCAAGGTATTATTCAGTATAAAAAATCCATTAGTTTTCAAAATGAGAAGAAATATTATAAAAGAAGTATGAAATGTAATTTACATATGTTTTTAAAGTGGTAAATACTTTGCCATTATCTTGTTGATGATGAATTGTATCAGTTGCTATGGTAACCATAACATAAGTATTTGCAGATAACACGCAGAGGCTTTCCCAAGAGAAGTACATGGGTATGCGGGAAGAATATATGTTGATATACAAAAAAGCTATGCAGATTGTGGTGCAACAGAAATCACTAAGCAAGTTATACCAGAGTGGTCACCCAATGGTGGTCATACCTGCTTTGTGTTCTAAAGTAGGCCTTTATAACTGATTGGAAGACATTTTGAACTGCAAATGAATTTGCATTTCTACTTGTTATGAAGAAGATTCTAATGTTATTCTGTGATATGGTATGATTTGCTACACTGCAGCACATGAAAACACAATGTTTCCCGTTGTTGTGGTGTGATGTCAATCATTCTGAATTGCCCCCACCACAACCGAACGACAACAACACATATTGTGTGTCACAATGGATCAATAAATGAAGACGTGAGAATTCACTCCAATATACAGCTCATTAAAATGGCTCTAATATTGGCCTAAAGGTTTAGGAACCGTCCTTTAGTGCTGGTGGGCCTAGATGCATTCTGAAAATGTTGGGACACATTTTGTAACATGGATTTGTATGTATAAGAAATATGTTGGGACACATTTTGTAACATGGATTTGTATGTATAAGAAATATATAAAAAACAACACCAGATGGTGACACTTGGTGACACTTGTATTATTAAAATTGCAATCTAATGAAAATTTGGTGGCAGCAACAAAATAGAGCATCCCAAAAAGCATCCCAAAAAGCGTATCAAAAAGGCTGAGTCTCTTCTTCACAGTATGTTATGTCATTAAAACATTTCTAGAATGTAGAACAATTACAAGGATTGTTTAATTAATCTTCAGGTCTTTAGATGGTTCTCCATTAATGGAAGGGAAATGCCGTCCCTGGCTCAGAAACACAACCAGAAAGACATTTGTCTGAGAATACATTTTCTCTCTGCAGGTTAAAATTCTTCCATGCAAATAACAACCCATATATAAACATAATCTAGGAACAGTGCATTCACTACACTCCAGAGCCTTGACTTGTTTTGTATGTTCTCACATATGATGAAGTTCAAATTAAGAAATGGGCCAGTCCACATGGTGAGATGTTTAATCAAAACTATCAAACACAACAACTGTCTGTATGTCTTCCCTGTATATATTAACACTAAATGTATTAATGCCCTCACATTAGATGCATCCCAGATTCCTAAAGGAGGTTTATTTATTGTCTTGAAGACTTTTATAGACATATTCCATTTCAACCAAAGGGGCAAAACACATGCAGATATTTGCTTTTTTGGAAATACTAGTGAGCTTTAATAAAACTGCAGCTGTCTTTCTAAATTTGTATCTATGTTGAAATGTACAATATATGTTATTGACAAATGGGACAATATTGCATAAATATACTATAAAATAACACACATTATTAATAATTTTCTCTTGCATAGTATCTGTTTTATTAACATTGTATGCAATCATTTGCATTCCTAATATGTAGCTGATTCTCACCGATATAAGTAATATACTAACACCATACTTTTTCTTCCTTCATAGGTATCTGAGCCACAGGCTGTGCTCTGTCTGTTTCCTCTTCATCCCAACTGTTTTAGTGAGGAGGGCACAAGACTCAAGAGAAGAGCAAACTGAAGACAAGGCTGTAGAAATAAAAAAAACACCACTGCACCAGAAAAATGTAGATTTCCCTTAAAGCCATAGAGTTATCATGTACATTTTGGTTGAAACTACACCAAGCCATGGTGAACTTCAATAAGGCCTTTCTGACCTTAGGGTCAGAAAGACACAATGTGAGGACACAGGCTAAACAGTCACTCACCATTTCAATCTCCAGCAATGCACTAAATATAGCATGGGTGATGAAGAAAGGAGGAGATGTTAAACACTGATAAATCATTTAGATGAAGCAACCATTTAGAAACATTAATTGAGAGTGAATTGCATGTAACGGAAAAGCCTCTCTTCTCAGCCTCATTTTGCCTCCTGGGTTGGGGGATACAGTGCTTGACTTCCAAAGCAATGCCGCTGTGGTCTTTTGACTTGTTTCCTGGTTTTACAGCAGCTTGGTTACAACGCTTGCCTCATTTCTTAATGGTTCCCCATGCAAACACCATGTATTCTAAGGATGAGAGCTGTGAAAAAGAATCATATAGATTGTGGCGCACCAAACACATTTCTTTCACCAATGCTGTGGTGAAAGCAGTGGCTGTTGTGTAGATCTGTTGGTTCAAGGAGGTGGTAACCACGAATCAATGGAAAGCAGGTGCACTTGTTCAATGCCTGCTGTAAGATGAAAGCACTTTTCTGTTGACTGTCTTTCTAATGCTTCATGTAATAATGTACATTATGTATGTGTGAGCCCGACCAGATAATGTCCAGTTGAGTGGTCTTTGGTGGCTTTCACCTTTCTATTATAAAGGGGTAATTTTGCATTGTTGTCATGGTGAGCGAGATTTCTGATTATGATTACCTGTTCTATGTTTGTAGTAATGTCAACTTTCTGAACGGTTTGTCTTCCAGTCCAGACATGAAATAAAGGGATTGTGATAGCCTTCCAGCAAACGTATTCACTTTGGAAAGTCATTTGTGATACTTTGGTCCATATATGTTATCAAAAAGCCTTTTTGTTTATAATTAAGAGCAGAAATCCAATGCCACCATAACTTTTGTAAACATTATGCCTTATGGCTTTGATATATTGAGGAAAAAGAACTGACATTCTACCTTTGTTGGAGCCCAGTTGTTGTAATGTCACTGTAATAATGAATATGCATTTGGACAGAAAAGATAAACAAATGTGTTTATAGTTGACCAGTGTATAGTGAGATATCATTTCTTACACGTGTAGACACGTCTGCCACCTGACCAAATGTTTCTTACTAATGTACCAACATCAAAATTGTTGAAGGAGGTTGTACAGTATCCACATGTCAATTTAAAGTCATCTTGATGTCTTCATTATCTGTTGTTAACACTCCAGGTGTTTTTATATCTGGAGTGATTTCCATCAACCATTTCATCTTAATGACTAGCAGCCAATTTCTTTTCTTGAGCTGTTGTCAGTTACAGAGACATGGGCAAATCTTAAAAAAACTGGCTGAATAGTGGAAAAACTGGAGCGGTTTTGTGTACATTTCATATAATCTTGATATGAACAGATGTGAAACTTTGAATTTCATAATGAGATTCTCTTTGTATGAGCTGAAGATTATGATTATGTACATTCAGGTTTGGTCACTGATAATGGATGAAGAGCTTGACCTAAATTCCTGTTGGGTGCTGGCCCTACATTTGGTGCTGGTGCTTTTCCTCTTCATTTTTTCAAGTTGGATTCACCAAGGATTGCATGGACTTCATAGCATGTGCAAGCAACTTTTAAAAGAGGAACAGAACTACTCTTTGGGAGGCCCACCCATAGTTAATTGTCCTAAAGAGGGAGTAAAGGAGTAATTTGGCTCATACAAAATGAAAACCATTCAAAGAGAAAAAAATAAACCAAATGCACGTGTGTATTTTGTTGAAAAATTACATTTGTCTGTTTATAGTGTGTGAGAAAATGTTCATTTCTGAGCAGTCATTGACTGTAAAGCCATACAAAACAGTGTAAAAATATAAAAAAAATAATAATAAAAAGACTATGTGAAATACTGGCATTATGGAAGTTATTAAAAAAACTGTGTAGTTGGACAATATCTACTGATAAGTACAAATATGGTAAATTTAGTTTTTTTTGTAAATCCTTGCTCAAGACCAGAAAATAGACATACTACAACAAATGCATATAGTTGCATTTAAAGGGACATTACACATACCTAATTGAACATTTTGACTTACTGGGAATCAGTTCAACACAAAACTATTCCAGTAAATACATATGTTTTATTTAAAAACCCTGAATCTTTATATGTCTTTAGTAGAGATGGTTTAATTTTTTAACTAGCTGACTTTGTGAGCTGATTGCAAAGCCTCTGAAAATTATATCATCACCAAAATTGCTGGAGATTTAGAAAGCGGAACATTTGAAAAAATGAAATTTTTTTTTTGCTCTAGCACATGTAGTTTTTGCATAAATTAAGTTCAAATTCAAAGTCGAAATTTCTATTTACAAAATGTTGACTTGACTTTGAACTTGTAGTATACCTCCAAACCTTCTCTACATCTCCAGCAAGTTTGGTGATTATACCATGCTCATGGGTTTTGCAATTACCATCAAAATGGTGGAATTTTAGAAACAAATTCGATCATCTCTTGTTTTTAGTGTAGACACTCCATCTTTGTAAAAAAAGTAAAGCTGGGCATACACGTACCAATTATCCAGCGATCGTTTTTTAATCCGATCGCCCATCCGATTCCGGAATCGATTTTAATTTGCGAAAACGATCGCAAACAGCAACATACCATGCATTCAATTTCTGGGCGATTCTATCCCTAAAGTCTCAATATGTCTTGCACGCACACATTTATGGGTTTGGAGTGGTGTTAGCTGAAGAACTGCACACAAACAAAGGTAATTCCACAAGAATCATAGATGGATCGCTTAAAACGATCACATGCACTCGACACACATGACAACCAACAGCACTCGATTCCTTTGCTTTTTATTAAAATATTCAATCAGAACGGATCCGTGAACGATTTTTTATAGGCATGCATTTCTGCATATATGTAAAAACGCATGCGTTTTTGACATTACATATGCGTTTGCGTTTTGCATTTGAGTTTGCGTTTTCGAACAAATGAATGAAAAACGCAGAAAATGTTAATCATAAATGCATACAGCAGAAACGCTGTGTTTTTGAAAGCGCAACGCATACAGTGTGAATGGTAACATTGGTTGTCTATTTAACCTCCCTGGCGGTTCACTGAGGTGCAGATTTCTGTACCAAAAGTGTGATACAGTGTTTGCCTTCCGCCCCCATCGGCGTCACCGACTGACGCCGATGGGGGCGGAAAGGTCTTGTGTGCCTGCAGCTTTGTAGAAATGCTGCAGGCACCCAGAGAGCCAGCGGTTGCACCTGATTCCGGCCGCCGGGCGCAGTTGATTCACGCTCAGACTGCGCCAGTACTTGCTTCGGGCTTACATCGGGAGGTTAAACCAGCCATAGACGCTATGCTTGGCGGGCGTTATCGAACAATCGGCCGGCAGCATGAGACATCATCATGCCATGGCAATCGTTCGAAATACACATTTACGATTTGACAACCAATACTTTGTATGGGGACCCTGTCCCCATTCAAACAGTACTGGCGATCGACCAGAGCCAAAAAACGTTTGTTCTGGGCTGATCAAAGTTTTTGTGCGGACGACTGGTGCTCCAGGGGGCGCGTTCATTTTGCGATTGATCACCAAGCGATCACCCCAGATGCGCATGGTGATCATTGCAAAATTGGCCAGAGTTGGAAGCATGCTGTATGGGCGTTTAGAGGTACAGAAAAAAAAAAATAATTTTTTTTTTTTTTTTTTTTAAGTTTAAACTTGTTTTCTTTTATTTGATTTGGATTGGTAAACATTATCCAATCCAATCAAAATAAAAAACAAAGTAAAAAAATGAAAAAAAAAAATCCTAAGAAAAATAATAAAAATCTGTACCTTAAATCTCCGGCCGATGACGTCATCAGCACAGGAGAACAGATCACGGAAGAAGCTGAAGACACTTGGCTTTGTTCCGGATCGGCCGTGCAGAGAGCAGAGCTGATCCAAATAGCATAATGCTCAGCGCGAGCATTTCTGCTATCGGGATTCACTTTGAATCTGGATTAGAGAAAGACATTTCTCTAATCCAGTTCAAAAGTAAAAAAAAGATTAAAAACAGAAAAAAAAAATTTTTTCTCTAGACCGGGTCCCGCCTCGTGACGTCACACTCACCAGGGACCCGGAAGTCAGCCGCCGACGGACGGCCGACCAGATGGCGATGGCGGCGCATGGGGGCCCCGATGGCGCGGAGCAGCCCCGTAGCTCCCCGAGTGCCGAACCCAGTCGGGGACATTATTGCAGTGTGCCTGTGCCCGAACTGGGTTCGGGCATATCGCTAGGGAGGTTAAAAGCACATGCAGTAAAAAAAACGTGCGCGGTAAAAAAACGCGCGTTTTTAAAACGCACTGCAACGCATATAGTGTGAAATGGCCCTGTAGGTAGCCATACACAGGTCAATTTCATACTCGATTCCTGGCCAATCGATCACCAGGCGCATGCATGAGGATCAATTGACGAGGAATCGAGTGCAGCCTACCTTGACCGATCGATATGGCCCCCAAATCAGAATGGCCAGGGAACCAACCTGTTGGTAATTTCTGGTTGATCGGGCACACATCGAGGGACGTTGGTGGAGGCCCACGGATTGATCATCAGGATAATTTCCGACTGACATTTGTGAATAGATCGACTGGTAACAGAATCGTCCAGGAATTGGTGGCCTAAGGTGGTAGGCACAGACTTGTATGGTTGATCGATCGACGCCTGTGACTTCACCGGAGTCGATTGGATCGTCGATCGATCACTCAGGAATCGTCACGTGTATGGCTAGCTTTAGGCTTGGGCTTTATGGATGATTTTTAGTTGTTGTCTAAAATGTAATGAAATAGATCTTCTTTTAGTCTGAGGTGCTTTAGATGATATTTAGCATGATTACGCTCTCTCAAAATGTTCTGAAACTATATCAAGCATACTTAAGCATTCAGGTTTCAGAAAATTTCAGAAAAATTTACAGGCATCCATTGTCATACATATCTTAACCTAAGAAAATGTAGGTACATTTTATATATTACTGGGCACACCAGTTCTTTGTATCACAAGACTTTTCCCCTTTGATGGTAACGCTCTCTGTGCTGTACCTATATCTTTTATATAAGACCAATGAAGCCACCTTAAATAGCAGCATTGTCAACCTGTGGAGAGGGGGGAACTGTTATGTGAACTAATTATTTTAGAAATGTGCTTTAAGTAAAAATAAAATAGTGTTAAATTCATCTTCAGTATTTTCTGCAACAGACCTGGAAAGGAATCGTGACTTGGAAATGGATCATTGGGTTTCTGAAATAGAACTGAAGCTTCCGGTGTGTTTGTGACAAAAGAAAAGTGACAAGCAAGATGGCATATGACTGCAGGCACTAAATTATGACTTCATGTCAGCCATTCAATTACAGTTAGGTAAGCACAGAGACCTCCAGCAAACAGCGAAGGATGCCTGTAGGCTAATATTGCTAGGCAAATATGAGTTTTACAGTTATGTTGCCTCAGAATGGTTTGTGACATCAATTATTTAAGGGGTAAATCAAATCTCTCTGAAGTTATTTAGACATATACAGTTAGCTATGACTTTAACAAGGAAAAGCAAGCCACTGATAGATAAAACAACTAGGCACCTAGGACTAGGTTTGCATGGATGTTTATCCACATTCAATTACCTGGACTCCTCATGTTGTTTAAAAAGCAATGCCACAAAAACACTTGCAAACAGAATAAATGACCAGTAATGTCCTATTAGAAAAGCAAATACAATCACATCATAAATGTGTCTACTGCATTCATGTATTCTAAATGGTCAGGTTAGGATGTACTATTGCGGGTCAGCACAGCAAACTTTGTTAAAAATTGTGAAGAAAAATAAGTGAACAGATGCTAAAACTTCTGTGTATACTGTTCCATTGATTGTATTTATTAATGGAAACATTTTCAAGCGTCAAGACAGCCATATTTGACACTAGGGGAGACATTTATATTCACCCAAGGCCACCTACATTCTGAACCAAAATGCTTTCCCTTAGCATTGCCAAATATCTAGGCTTTAAAATTTGGAATTTGTGCCACACATAAGAAGGAAGTAATTTTTTTGTTGCATTGCTTATTTTTTATCCCTCCCTATAGGCCTGTTAACATACAATGGTTTTAATTTAGCAGCTGAGTATAGAACCCCTTTTACCATGGAACTTGCAGCCTATGTTAAAATATCTGTTATCCTGTGTATCCTTGATTTCTCTCTGTGCTTCTCATTTCTCTTCCCATCTGTTTCTCTTCTATATCTATAATAAGTAAAGACTCTTTTAATCTTCAATTCAAAGCCAGTTTTACAACCAGAGGATCACAGTTAATTAGTGTGCAGTGTTCCCATATGCTGCAGTGTCTTAAGCAAGAATGGGCCTTGTTTTTACTCATTCTGGCATGACTACATATTATGCAAAGAATATTGCATTGTTTTGTTCCATCAAAGATCACAACACCTCAAGCAACATAGTCATACAAAATTATTAAAACATTCACCATTTGCATATTGTATATCTCCCAACGGTTCCACTGGTGGAGTAACATAACCTCATTTGGGTCCATAGCTCTCTGTCCCTAAACAGATCTCATTGTTTATGTCTAATGTATGTAAACATGTAAATACTGGAAGACAATATCTGATGTAGCGCAGGGCTGGCATATTAGAGAAAAACATAGAATGGCCTAACATATTAGTCCCGGAGATGGTTTCTGGTGTGGCATATGAATCAATTTTATTAATACTTTTGTTCTGCAGAGCCACCATAACTTGGCAATACAAATCAGTTGTATGTTTTCTTTTGCACCAACGTATTGATTGTAATTTCAACTATTTTCCTCCATTCTCACTGGGTTGTTTATTTATCTACAACAACTGCTTTGGATCTATTTATAAAGATTTAACAAAAACATATCAAATTACCATATTCCCCAGAACTCATAGAGGAAAAAACTCTACTGCCAATATTATTATAAAATGGTGTACACCAAAATAAAAGAGCCCCCAAAATGCTAAGGGCTCAATTGTGCATTCTTCTATCTAAGACTTAAGGCCATGTGCAGATAATATTTGATACTACTTCAGACATCTTATTTTAACTTATTATACTGAATTTAATTAGATTTATATTTTGACATATTAATTATACTTTACTTAATCTAGGTATTTATTTACAAAAGTAAGTATGTAAATCCCTACGTTAAACAATGGGGATGATTTGTCTGACGAGCCCTAGCTTTAATTTGTAACAGTATATAATGAAGCTGCCTGACTCATTTAAAATTTTAGAATTTTCCATCACGTTTTACATATTACATATGCATATTATATATATTAACATTTTCCATTACCTGTTTTTTAATTATCTTATTGAGCATGAGCATTCTTCATTATATATCACAAAACTAAGCAACATCCCCATAGCCTGTAAGAAAAATATTGAAACTACATAATTAAATTGTGTAAGGGCAGTTGATCAATGTTGTCGCACCCAAGTATGCTTTTTAGCTAAAAAAAAAGACTTCCAATCTTCTATCCTGCACAATTTTAATATTTATATTTGTTCATTTCTGAAGAGGAGGGGAAAGTTTGGCTCTGAATGACTGGCCCGGAAAAAAATAAACAGAAGAGAGAAAATTCTAAATAAGTGTTATTAGTTGTGCACTATGACCCTTAAACCTTTTATATTTTGCTGAAGGGATAGAAGAGGCAATTTAGTTTTTCTAATATCTGCCAACCTTCCCTAATTTTACGGAAGTCCAACGATCCTAACAAACAATTGTACCTGAAAATGACACTTATGATGGTCATGCATAAGGTGTGTTACTGAACATCACCACACATAAAGCGGACCTACCACCTGGGAGGTCAGTCAACATTATCAGCTGCAGCTCAGCTGATAATGCTGACATCCTTAATTAAAAAAAAAAAATTAACAAATAATAATTATTACAGGTGGGGGGTAGTCTAATGATACAGGTGTACCCTAGCCAGTAAGCGTTTAGAAAAAGATATTACCCTAAACCTAGGTAAGCAAGTACCCAGAAATTTACTAATAGTCTGGCATTGCAGGCACAAAGGGTCAGAATTCAGTTATTTTAAGTATAAAAGGTCTGGAGAATCACACAATAGTAATTCAATAAAAAGGACCGTGTGGATAGTTCTGGTGTGTGGCAATGACCTCCATGCATGGATGACCACACCCCGAATCTCATCCACCAGTACTTAGTATTCTTAAAAGTGTTACAAAAAATCCGTCAAGCATATAAAACGTTACAGTATCATTGAACACTAGTAGCTCCCCACTCTACTCCGACGCGTTTCGCCCTTTGGGCTTCTTCAGGGAGGTACACGGAGTGGTATATCTATATCAGAAAGTCAACAATTAAAATAAATTTTAGTATGTAAAATACAAAGCAGCCTATACAGTACATAGTCATTACCTACATGAATGCGGATAGGCACAGATCGTCTCAATGTGTAACAGTATGGTGGAATAATGCCTGGGGGCGCAGGTCGGGCTCCCGGATGAACCAGCAAGGTACCAAACAGGACGGGCGATCCACTAGAGGCACCAGCTTAAAAGCCCCTGGATGGTAGGGGGTGCTCGTCTCAAGGGCCAATTGGAGTAGTAGGCGGCTAGCTGAGGAACAAGGGAAAGGGTTAGCAGCTCCAGGATCATGACCCATCCCCACACCACCCCATGAGACACCAAACAGCAACCTACCTCACAGACAAATTAGGTGTAGCATACCCCACGATAGTAAAATAGGGAATTCTGGAGAATGAAGATGAACGCCTAAATAAGAGGGTATAAGAGCAGGATGTAAAGAGCCCATAATTTACCTAGTGTAAGGCTATAGATGTCAGACTAAGGAGATAGGCTTACCGGTTGCTGTTATGGGCTGACTATGGGCGTTCCGGTTGCTGACTATGGGCGTTCTACAGGTAACCGATACATTCAATTTCATCATGGGGGAGGTAAGTCCCAATGCCCTCGCGGATCAATTCGCATTGATTGCAATTACCGCATTTGTAGAGGCCGCGTTTAGTCTTAATGTTGGTTTTTGGTTGGTAATGACTTTGGACTAATTGATCACGTATAGAGAGTGTTTTCCTAAATGTGATCTCTGGGTGTTCTGCAATGTATTTCCTTACAGTAACATCCGTAGTGAGTAAAGGCCAAAATTGAGTTAACAGCTAACAACAGTTAATAGTTTGGTGTTGTTTAGAGTAGGTTAGGATCACCCTAGTGTTAGACATTGAATTTGGTTTCTTGGTTCTTAAAAATAACGTATCCCTATGCTGGGATTTGGCCCGTTTATAGGCCTGCTTAAGATTACGTTGGCTGTACTCTCGGGCTTTCAAGCGTGACTGTAGTTCCTTCGCTTTAAGGATAAATTCTTGTTCAGTTGAACAATTTCTACGGACCCGTAAGTACTGAGAATACGGAATAGATTTGATAAGTGCATTGGGATGTGCACTTCTGGCGTGTAAGATCGTGTTGCCGGCTGTGGGCTTTCTAAACAGAGTGGTCATTAGTCTGCCCTCAGGAGTCAACACAATCTCGACGTCCAGAAATGCCAATTTAGAGTATGACCATTCAGAAGTAAATTTAGATTCCAAGTGTTTACTTGGAGTGCCGCTATGAACTCCTGAAGTAGTTCAACAGACCCATCCCAGGCTATAATGATGTCATCTATATATCATTTCCACAATATAACACATGGCCAGTATTTACACAATGACTCATCCAGTCTAATTTCCTTTTCCCATTGCCCCAGGTACAGGTTACCTGGAGGTAATGGGACTCATTAAACGTGAACAAGTTATGTGTTAGAACAAACTGCAAAAGCTGTACCAACAATGCATTAAATTCTACTCTAGACCCGTATTGGTTGGTCAGAATTCTATTGATGGTGGCCGTGCCTCCAACAAATCTTCTTCTGACAGCTGAATGGGAGCTGGTTACGAGTTCTCCCCTCCCACTGCATTACGTCGCGCCTAGGCAGCCGAAGTGGTGTCTGGGACATCTCTCCCGGGCAGGAAATTGTCAGCAGCTGATCCCCCTCTTCACACACACACCCCCCACGAGTCTCTGCAGCTCTGATAGAGAAGAGACAGGAGGGGGAGGTGGAATGAAGGGGGGAGGGGAGAGGGGGGGCAGTGAGGGCAGAAGTGTGTGCAGGTCTTCAGCATCTAAGATGCCAGCATAAGAACTGCAAGCAAGTGAAGTGAATACAGTGTGGGGTTTTTTTGTGTAGCAGTTTTCCAGCGTCTGAACTGCTGACAGGTGAGTATTGTGTCTGTTTAATGTATGTCTGTGTTTTTAATTTGAGTTTAAAACTGCTTTAAGGTAGGAATACACTTATAGATTTTTACTCTATCGACCATCAATTAGATCATTTTGTTTGATAATTTTATCAAACATTGATCAAAATATGTTAAATGTACACACTAGAGTTTTGTTCTATTACACACGATATCAAATGTGATCAAACAAAATATCAAACAATTATTATTTAACCCGGAAATTGCGTAATGTAATATTAAATAAAAATATGTTCCATTTACATTTGATTTTTACAAGATAGATGAAAATTTTTTTAACGTCCCCACACACGTAGCGATTGGGGACCGACAGATGAGCTGTGGAGAGCATTGTTATGACGTAATCACGCTTCTCTCCATCTCTGTGTGCCGGCCGTTAGTTTGGACAGGGACACCAGTCCCCATTAAAGTTAATGGAATCGGCCAGAGATTTGGCCGGCCGTGCTTTGGGGCGACAGGGATCTGTAGCCCCATGAGGGCACCCTTGATCCGCTGGCGATTTTGACCGACCGATGGCGCGAGCATGCATGAACATCAGTCGGCCCCTGCTTGTTACCTGTGTAGTGACCCTAACATGTCCGATCAGCTTTCAACAGATCTTTTGTTCGATATCATTCACTTTTGATCGATTGTAGTCAATTGAAACATTTGTTTGTTTTTTCGATCAAATGCAAATCAATCTGTTTATTCCTAACATTAGAGTCCAGCATCATTTTCTCTCTCAATCATGTTTAGCTTTTTACAACAGTTCCTCCCAATGATGTCAGTGAAGAGACAATTTGCTACCTGTATGTATAAACCTTTTACCTAGCGGTACCAAATACAGTGGCTTGCAAAAGTAACTTTTTCACATTTTGTCACATTACAGCCACAAACATGAATAAATTTTTTTTTAAACATTTTAAGAACATGAATCAATTTTATTGGAATTCCACATGAAAGACTAATACAAAGTGGTGTACATGTGAGAAGTGGAACGAAAATCATACATGATTCCAAACATTTTTTACAAATAAATAACTGCAAAATGGGGTGTGCATAATTATTCAGCCCCCTTTGGTCTAGAGACCCATGGTGACTCTGGACGAGCTGCAGAGATCAACAGCTCAGGTGGGGGAATCTGTCTATATGACAACTATTAGTCGTGCACTGCACAAAGTTGGACTTCATGGAAGCGTGGCAAGAAGAAAGCCATTGTTACCAGAAAAGCATAAGAAGTCCCGTTTGCAGTTTGCCACAAGCCATGTGGGGGACACAGCAAACATGTGGGAGAAGGTGCTCTGGTCAGATGAGACCAAAATGGAACTTTTTGGGCAAAATGCAAAACTAACACTGCACATCACTCTGAACACACCATCCCCACTGTTAAATATGGTGGTGGCAGCATCATGCTCTGGGGGTGCTTCTCTTCAGCAGGGACAGGGAAGCTGGTCAGAGTTGATGAAAAGATGGATGGAGCCAAATACAGGGCAATCTTGGAAGAAAACCTCTTGGAGTCTGCAAAAGATTTAAGACTGCGGCAGAGGTTCACCTTCCAGCAGGGCAACCACCCTAAACATAAAGCCAGGGCAACAATGCAATGGTTTAAAACAAAACATATTCATGTGTTAGAATGGCCCAGTCAAAGTCCAGATCTAAATCCAATCGAGAATCTGTGGCAAGATCTGAAAACGGCTGTTCACAAATGCTGTCCATCTAATCTGACTAAGTTGGAGCTGTTTTGCAAAGAAGAATGGGCAAGGATTTCAGTCTCTAGATGTGCAAAGCTGGTAGAGACTAGTGATGGCTCGAACCCGGAATTGCGCGTTCGCGAGCGGTGAACGAGCGCAAAAGTTCGCGAACCCGGCGAACCGGCGAACCCGCCATTGACTTCAATGGGAGGC
>CM070038.1:54225277-54235327 GCA_036250615.1 Ptychadena robeensis
CTCACTGTCAGAAGAAATAACAATGTTGTCACTCACTGTTAAAAGGAATGGCAACCGGATTGGCACTAACAGGTAATTGTTGGGGGCCAGGTTGATGAGCCAGTGAGGCAGCAGGGCAAAATAGTCCACTTCACTGGCTCTGCTGCAGGGTGGTTGTGGGAAGGGTGCTGCAAGGACATAGGGGAATACATTTAAAATGGGTGTTAAAACCTAGCTTTAGCAGGAAGAGCCAGACAGGAGGGGCTAGAGAACCAAATATGGCTTGGGAGCCCCACTTTGCCCACCCCTGCCCTAGGTGATGAGTAGAGATGGTGGATTTTTTTTTAATTCGACCAGTTTAAATCTGTAAGTTGATTGTAAAGCCCCTGAGCAAGATATCTTTGTCAAACTTGCTAAGAAGGGTTGGGGGTATACTAAACCAATTTATACACAAACTTGACAAGTTAGAGCAAAACGTATTGTTTTAAAATATTTCATGAACCCTTCTCTACATCTCCAGCAATTTTTGTGAGGATACCATTTTCATGAGCTTTGCAATAAGCTGACAAAGTTAGCTAGCACCATGCAAATTTTTTAAATGCGAATTTTTTGCAAATAAGTTTCCAATGCGAATTTTCAAATCACTCCCGCATGCGAAAATTTTCAAATAACATTTAAAATGGCGATATTCGCATGCAAAGTATTGGCAAGGCAAATAAAAACCAAAGTTATTTTTTAAGTTGAAATTGCGATCTAAATATCAGGCTGATTTTCAACTTTATCGACGAAAAGTCGAAATGATCCTACCAAAATTCGACTATGCGAAATTTCAAATAAAAAATTTGCACTGCTAATTTTTCGACCATCCCTAGTGGAGACATGCAAAAAGCTGGTCTGCAATTATAGGAAGCATGTGATTGCTGTAATAGCCAATAAAGGCTTTTCTATTGATTATTAAGAAGGGTATGAATAATTTAGGACATGACACTTTTTTTCCACAAAAATGTCTCTTGTACATCGTCTTATAATCTTTTGGGAGACACCTATGTCATTTTCCATCAAAAAACAACTTGCTGGTTAAATAAAAGTAACCATAAGTCAAAATTTGCCAGGGGTATAAATAATTATGAGCTCGACCATGTACCGAATTTTTCACCGTATGAGACGCAACGGCACATAAGATGCACTCAGTTTTTAGGGCAGAAAAACCAGAAAAAAAGATTTAATACGTTTTCACATCAATTGGGTTGATGCAATGAATTTAATGGATGCAATATTCAATTCAGCCAGAAGGTGTCACTAGCAGCAGTACACTCTAAGCTGAACATGTCATACTTTACACTGATCTACAGGAGGAGGGAGGGGAGGATTCTGTGTCCGTGCGGCAGCAGAGTGATTGCTTTTCCCACGGAAAGAAGAGCTATAGATGCAAGTTCATCTACCTCTGTTTTCATTGTCTATGCCAGTTCAGGGCTGACATAGACAATTACAGTGACAACTGACAGCTCCTCCAGCTCCCCTCTGTGCCGGGAGAGCTGGCGGGAAGCCAAGGTGCAACCACCGGCGGCCAAGTGGCCGCGGAGTTCGTGCATTCGGCGTATAAAACACACTTTTTTGCACCCAATTTTGGGGGTGAAAAAGTGTGTCTTACATGGTGAAAAATACAGTATATATATACATCAATGAGTGTGCCAAGCACTAATCTGAGCAAATGGTGTCTGTTTTAAAGGAACTAGAATATAAAACATGTTTTCAGTTATTTCACCTTTTTTGTTAAGTACATAACTCCACATGTGTTCATTCATAATTTTGATGCCTTCAGTGAGAACCTACCAATGTAAATGGTCATGAAATAAAGAAAACACATTGAATGAGAAGGTGTGTCCAAACTTTTGGCCCTGTACTGTATATATAAATTGAAATGAAAAAAATCTCATAGTGAAACTGGTACTTAAAAAAAATTAAATAAAATAATTCATATAAACAGTTAAAATGTTACAATGATGGAAAATGTCCAACTGGGACTGAAGTGGTTAGTTTAGGATGTCTTATTTCAACCTAGTTGTATTTACTGAATGTACACAATTAGAAAGAAGAATAAAAGCACAAATGAGCAGCAGCATGGGGTGATCTAAAAATCCTCTCTGATAGAACATCATTAAATCCTCCATAACAGAATTATTCCTGCTGGGTTGCCCATTGTTAATTGACACATTACCAACAGAATAAAGAAATTCAATAGCATCCTGATTGATGCTGCCATCCCCCTACTCTCTTGGGGTTTTAAACATAAACAATTTGTAAAGGGGGGGGGGAGAGCATCTGCATGGGGGAGGAGTAGGCAGTGGTCTCAGAGGAAATAGGAGAAAATGTTTGTCAAGGAAATCTGAGATATTGGGAGACGAGGAGATATGCTTACATATTATTCTCAAGAAACTCAGCCTCCTTTTGTCTTAAAGTAGAACTCAAACATAAACAAATAGTACAGAGGAGGGGGAATTACTTGGTGCAAAACTGAGTAGATTTGTGTTAGCTTAGATCCCATTCTCAATTACGGTATGTTATTATCTTGCTGCATATTTTGTATCTCTGAAAGGTTCATCTCCAGCATTGCCATCCCTAAATTTCATGCACCAAAATAACTGTGGCAAGCAGTACCCAGAAATCATTATAGGTCTCCCACCTGCACTTGCATTCACCAGCAATCAGACCTCCACCGAGTTGAAAAACTGAAATGGCAACCACCAGGAGCTGCAATTTAAGTAGAAATACAAACCTACAAAGACACTGCCAAGATTGATTCATTATCATCAGAGGTAAGCTACATGAAGCGTAATTTGTAACAACTCAAAAGAATTTGTCTAAACTACAGCACACTGTGCATACTGACTCCACAGAGATCCAGATATTGAAGCTGAAGGCTTTTGCCAAAATAAAGTTACAGTACTTGCTCACCCAGAGAGACTTGAAGACTCATTAAGCTGTATTTGCTTGTATTTTACTAATTTTACCAACTTCACACTGGAAAGAGCATAACCTCTATCCACCCTTACTACTAATCCTTCAACATGCATTCCTTTTCTAGTTATAGTGTAGTCCTTATTGACTACTGGGGGCCTTAGGTTTAATGCATTAAGAGATAACCTACCAATGACCGATTCTGTGCTTTCTATCCCTTTTCCTCCATTTATATGTTTTGATATGTTATATATTTTGATTGCCCCACTCATGAAACAAATGTGAAATGGCCTGTTGGCTTCTGGATATCCAAATGTTTCATGAAAGTTGGCTCCTGTCCTGGAAATCTCCCATAAACTGTCTCAGAAGCAGCTACTGACACAGTTTGCAGGAGATTGTCTTGGGTTCTACCATGCACTCATTGACCACTGTTGTGTATAGAACATGTGAACAATTGTCAGAGCCATGATAAAATCATTAAATGCACAACTGAACAGTATACCCTTGACCATTAGGGTAAATATATCATTACAATTATAGATGCCTGGACACTCAATTACATGCTGGTTATTATTTATCTTTGTCCCTTGCTTTGAGTGAACATACTGCATACAGTGTGTACTGTACAATGACAGTACAATTAGGTATTGTGTGAAAGAGCCCTCACATAAATAAATAAAGCCCCCCATACACGACTAGATTTTTCATCCAATCAACTCAATCCAATCAATTTTTTTGGTTGATTGGTTGAAAATCTATGGCAGCCCACATGGTTAGATCAACCTAAACCAATTAAAATTGGGAAAAAAATTGATTGAAAAAGGATTGGACATGTTGGTAAATTTAAATTGGTTGTATTGAAATGCATTACACTTTCAGTCTATCTACAGAAAGTTGATCAAATATCTGTTACTACAGTTAACAAACATACAATCAATCACAGATTTCCCTGACACCAAAAAATTGATCTTTTTTAGTTGATTGAACAGAAAATCTAGACGTGTATGGCTAGCTTTAGGCTCCTGCATTGATCTGACCCTCCTGAAAGCCACTGTAGACTGTACCCTCTGTATCACAGTTCTACCAGGAGGTTAATCTGATCACCTCACTTTGCCTCTAACTATTAATACCTTCCTGAATAAAGATAAAGACCACCTGACATTTAGGCATTTCATTTATTGACTAATAGAATACTAAACAGCAGTTTCTTGAGACAATATCAAAATATTAGTCCAATAACATTAAAGCTAGCCATATATACATTAACTTTTATTGGATCATTTTTTTTTTATTTGATCTACTTGTGCAATCTAAATTGTCACTCTGATATCAACATTATTGCCACACAGTGTAATCATGATCAATTACTTATACAACCAAATTTAATTCTTCCGCCTAACAGATCATGGTTTTGATTTTATGCTCGATTTCAAACTTTTGACTGAATTCAGAAAAAAGAAATCCATTTCAAGTGATTCAGTTAAACAATGAATTTTACTGCTCAATCGAACCAAAAAAATCAACTTGTGTATGACCAGCTTTATATAGACATATCGTGGTGTCTAGTTTGCGCTCCCTTCTATCCTTCCCTAACTGGGGCTTTAATTCAGCAACATAGAATCAAGATGAAATATATAAAGTCTTTATTTTTTATTGTTATATATTTCATCTTGATTCTATGTTGCTGAATGGAAGCCCCAGTTAGGGAAGGATAGAAGGGAGAGCAAACTAGACACCACAATGTCTGGACTCTAACCCTTTAGAGCTTTATGTATGTGTCAGTATAGGGGTTCAGCTAGCTTAAGATGACAACAGGTGTTATCTCCCTATCATTGAGAGAGGATATACAGCTTTATATAGATACCATTGTGAATAAGCGGGGACACCTTTATGGCTCATTTACACAGTCAGTTTAAAATGTGTAGTTTCCACCGACTAAACGCAAGGGGGATAACATGGAGTGGTTGTCAGTGATTGAAACCTGCCTCCACAATGTATAAACTGGCGCAGCTGTGCTTGCTTATTGAAGTTAAAAGTTAAGGAGGCTGTCTCCCTCCTCCAGCCATGACGTGCAGTTTCTGTCTGTGAGCTGGGCAGGTTGAGCCCAACTTGCATACAGTGCATACAGTGCTGACTCTGCTTATGTGAGAGCTGGCAGAAGAGTCAGATAGGAGAGCCCTCTGAGGGCAGGATCTTTCATCTGGCTCAGCTACTGCATTGTTTATGTCATTTGGGCTCTGCTTACATAAACAATGCACTACAGATAGAAGATCTCCTCATCACCTAGGCATTTACCAAGTGCATTTATGGTGGGAAAAATACGGTCTTTAAACACAGGGGAAAAAAGTAGATTATAATAACTGCAAAGTAACACTGCTTTAGTCATGCTCATTTGCTAGATGATACAGGCAAGGGATGATAAAAAAGGACATATTCCAACTGCTTCACATACAACACTCTTACTTCTTCCATATATGAAGGGCCTATTACCCTTATCCATAAATCATCATTCCTACAGGCCCATTGCTCTGCTGTAATTTAAAAATGCTTAATCCTTGTACAGCCATTAGATATTTGTCCCTTGGGGGAGATCTCTTGTCCCAGTGTCTACATAGTGCTAGTTCTAGGAAGGACAAGCAAGCAGCAGTCCCACTTTGTTCTCTCTCACAGGAAATAGCAGGCATCATGCAAATTGGTCCCATCAGATTACTGAAAGACTGACACCAATAGCTGTACTCACACAAGATATTGGCCTGAAACAAAAACAAATTACAAAATCAAACATATACTAATATCTGTGCAGATCTTTACCTGAACCCTTTTCAGGAAAGTAACTGGCAGTATACATGACCTTAGTAAGATAGGATTCATAACCGCAGAAGACCTTTCATATAAAAGGGCACATTTGTTAGAAAGGAATTGTGGATTCTCAAGGTATTAAAAAAAAAAGCAGTTTCTCATTATGTTTATTCACTTGAGATAGCTGATCTCTCTTAAACTACAGCTGTACATTTACTTTAAAAAGTGTACACAACAATGGCTTGGGAAGGGCACAAGGCGGCAATGACCAAAGCGCTGTATCTGGATATCCTAGGTAGGGGATGAAATAGATTTTTAATTCAGGTTGACAATAGGTTAAAACCGATTATACATGAATCTCTATATAGAGTTAAAACCTTTTTCATATCCATAGATTAAAAAATAAGCAGGTGAATGGCTTTAACTTAAACAAGCCTAAGCTTGTGTAAATTTAGTAGGATGATGAGGCTGTAAACCATCTAAGCCAAGAACTAATGTGCTCTACACTTTGCGCTTATGCTGAATTAGTTTGTCTGAATTCTATTTTCCTTTGTTATTTCGGACTGACTGATGGGCTTCATGCTATACTTTAAATTAGGGTATGCTTTATGTTTTTAATGAAAGGCTATTAATATATATACAACTGCACAAAGGGTGGTTTTGCAGCAGCTGTGCATGATCACTCTACGAGCCTGACTACAAGCTAGTATGACAGATTGCTCTGGTTTCTAATAAAGGTTATTTTGATTAGAGAATTGATTGGACTGCAGCCACTCAAGAAGATGAAGTAAATAGAGAAAAAAAGACAAGCCTGTAAAATGGGTGGGCTTTGATGCCAGAAAAGATGATTTGTGCATTCCTTTGGAGGTAAACAGATTATCTGCTTAGCAAAGACTCTTAGGACAGAGAAGCCACATATTTCCAGAGATGTAGAGAGAATTTAAAACATAGCATACAACAAAAATTCTCCACACAAATGTTGTATATAATTTTTCAGATATATTTCATTTTTAAATAAGTATATAAGAAGCCATTTTGGGTAGCCATGCTTAGTTATTGGGATTTTTTACCATATATGTCCCATTGACAAAACGTGTTACAACGTTTCGTATTTTTGGCACAAGATGTGACTGTTGCCACAAGTGGAAATAAGACATATTCAACCGTTTGATACACCATGGTCCTGGGAGCGAATTAAGGGAAAAAAATTACCCAGTCCCTCCCCTCTGCTGAGAGCTGGGAATGAACCTTTCTGTGAGTCTTTTTTTGTCTTAGTCTCAAAAACTATGGTGAGTCTCTCCAGGCTGGCTGCTGGAATTTGCTGTATACTGCACCAGTATTTTGTCGGAAGGTTGGGCCGAGTCATATAGAGCGGTACACAGGATATTACAGCACAGATGAGGCTCCAAAATGCTCAAAAATATACCAGTATTTGCTCTGGAGGAGGGGGAGCATTAAGAGCTTATAGAGGGAAAAGTACAGTAAACCTCCAAAGAAAATTAAATCTTATAGACAGTTGTAAAATTTTCTCAAAATTTTTCATTGACAGATGAAGCACAAAAAAGTAGTTCATAAATACATTCAAAATGTTAGATGCATTTGGATGTACTGTACTACTGAGACTAGCAAAGAGACACTGGGCTTTTGAGGCACATTTACAAATCTACTGGACTTATTAGGTAGATTAAAAAGGTCTTTATTGTACACATAATTAAATGGACCGTTCAAGCCTACTAATAAAAGCGACAGACAATAGCCCACATATGAGCAAAACATTACATTATAATTTGAACATATCACAGCGATCAGTTGGCGTGTCACAAGGACTCCAACATGTTTCGCAGGGTTCAGGCTTCATCAGGGGTTTCTTGGAACAATTCTATCATATAACAGAAAATATACATGTCATATAATTACACATGTCACATACCCAGATTCCCCTCTACAGGGTGTCCAAGCCTCAGAACGCCACCAGTGTGGACAAAGGGAACTTCAGAATAGTGGTAAATACAAGGGTATCCTAAGTACAAATTCATATTTTCAGTAGGACTAAACCCCCCAGCAGAGTGTGGGAGAATGGTTGTGGCGGGTCCCAGTGGTTGGCCATCCGCTGTGGTGGGGGGTTCATCTGGTGTGGGACGACCCTGCCCCCTCCTGAGCTTCTAGAGTTCCCTTTGCCCACACTGGTAGCGCTCTAAAGCTTGGACTTCCTGTAGAGGGGAATCTGGGTATGTACTACAACCTATCAGTGCAAATGGATGACCAGCTGAATGTGTCTGTCGCTTTTATTAGTAGGATTGTGTCTGTCGCTTTTATTAGTATGATTGAACAGTCCATTTAATTATGTGTACAATAAAGACCTTTTTAATTTACCTAATAAGGGCCCCCATACACCTTTAGATTTCTCTGTCAGATTTCCTTGAGATCTCCTTTTGTTTTACCAAAACCATGTAATATAAGGGACTTTCTAAACAATCAAGTCTACCTGTGTTCAATCTCAGAGGACCCTATTCTACAGAATTGTTGGTAGATCTAAAGGATATCTGGCAGAGAGATCTAAAGGTGTATGGCCAGCTTAAGTCAAGTAGATTTGTAAATGTGCCTCAAAAGCCCAGTGTTTCTTTGCTAGTCTCTCTTTTATCTTATATATTTAAGGGTGTGGCACTGACCCATTTTTAAATATTGGGAGAGATTTCTAATGTTCGGCCTAGGCTGATTGTATGTGCATTTTGCTAGTTCATAGATCTGGGGGCTGACTAGGTTTCCTTTTTTCATTACCTTATTTTCACCTTATTTTCACCTGTCAACACACCTACACTTTAAGGGTGGCAATGCTCAACATGCAGGATCTATGGAGCTATAGGATGTCAACCTAGTCTGCTCTCTTGATTTGCATAGTAATCAACACTCCCTTTCTCAACAACTATTAGATAGTAAACAAGTTTTGTGTTCCTCACAGATCCCTTGAAAAGCACTTACTATAAAAGAACGTAGGGCTTGGTTTCTACCAGAATCAATAGGATTTTTTGGAAACCTGTACACAAAACATATTCCCATTTGTTTACAGAGTAAAGTCTAGACCATGTTTTTATGTTATTTATTCAATTATTGTTAAAAATAAAAAAGCGACAAAACACTGCTTTTTATAATGAATGCCATCAAACTTACAGAGCTGCCTTCTAGGATGTCTCTCCAGATGGGAACTTCTTCTGCTGGATTTGAGAAGTCCAACAAATTGTCTATCACCACCTGACCAATAAGGTCATGTCGGGAGAATCGGTCAAAGTCATAGATGCTGAAGTGCAATTTGCGGTTCTGAAGCTCATTAAAGGGCACATTAAAATGGAATGTTTCATTAAATACTGGGTTAAGAGTTTTGCGATGGACTTTAGTCTGGAACTTTTTCTTGCGATCAGGAAGCAGATACATCTTCACATATGGATCTGAGAATCCATTGGCATCTTTTGCAGGTAGGTCTAGAGCCTTTAGTATCTTTACCACCAGCTGTTCTGTACTGTATGCATATCGAAGGATAAAGCTTATACGCCCACAGCTTGTGGCTTCTTGCTTCTTCATTTCTGCATCTGCTGAACGCTGTTTATATAACTCTGGCTTTATCTGCCCAATACTGGTGGCCTGCTCTGGTTTCTCATCAGCATGGGCTGAAAAATCAGGACTTGACAACTGCTGTGTCATGGGTCTGGGTAACGTGCTGTATCTGTAGATCAGAACAATCATATTAATTTCATTATGTCAACATTTATATGTTTTGCCTTTACTTAAAATGAACCTGCAACGATTGAGGACAGAATCTTTGAAGACTCTAATAGCCACAATGATTCTTGAACTCCCAACATCAAATTCTAATGTTTGTTTAGTGAACCATATATAATATTCATTCATACTTACGTATTACTGTAATGTATTTGTAACAGTATGAGAAATTGCTTCTTACTATTCCGTGCTTGTATCCAAAGCAATGTCTGTCCTTATTGGTATGGTAAGGCGGAATATTACCAAGTATCATAAGACGGTGGTCAATATTCAGTCTTTTCCCCCCTAGCTGGTGGTATTTACCCTCATTGATAACCTTTACTTAGCTTCAATAATTATTAACATATACACACTAGGTACACTGTATTATGGTCATATATGTACACACACAATATAACTGGCCTATACTTAGCCAAAGATTATATGATGATGCCACATCCTCCACCTGACATTTAGTGATGGCAAAAGTTCGCGAACGCGGCGAACCCGCCGTTGACTTCAATGGGAGGCGAATTTTAAAAAACAAAGGGACCCCTTTCT
>CM070038.1:54235427-54251804 GCA_036250615.1 Ptychadena robeensis
GGGTGCTGATTGGCTGGATTATGTCTGCTGACTGTGACTCACAGGGGTCAAAGTTTCACCCATGTTAAAAGATAGGGGGCGGGTCGAACTTGCCATATGTTCGTGAACATGGGGCGATGCGAACATACGAAGTTCGCGGCGAACAGTTCGGTCCATCACTACTGACATTCTCTCAGCCCCCCCCCCCCCCCCCCCCCCCCCCCCCCCCCCCCCCCCCCCCCCCCCCCCCCCCCCCCCCCCCCCCCCCCGCATCTCTGAATCTCCCTGCTGCTAAGCTCCCTCACCCAATTGTCCTGGTGATGTCTGCCCAGGAAGGGCTCGGATCTTGGCTATAGGGAAATTATGTAATGGCCATGTGGCTTGATATCAGTCCAGGAAGGGGCCGGATCATGATACTCCCCCCCCCCTGTGATGTCAGCCTGAATGGCCATGTGGTCAATATAAATATACACACAGGGCTGGAACTCGGCCTGTATAAACCCACATTCACAGTCTTGACCTCCATACAGAACAAACTAACATTGCAGGGCTTCTGTTTGGTAGTCCAGCCATAACTGTAAAGTACTTATAACAATTTGGTACTGTTAACCTGATATTAAGAGGACACCATTTGTTCTGTTAGTATATCTCTATAGAAAGCTTGAGTACACAGATGGGTTGGAGGACATAAAGATATACTAAATGTGGGCATACACGGGTCGATTTTTTAATAGTTTTCCAAGCATTGGGCATTCACGTCATCAATTGTCTCAGAAACGTTTGCGGCCAGCCTTTCTGCAAGCAGGATCAGTCGATCCCGCTCGAAAAAAGCTTGATCAAAAAGGGAACCAACATGTTGGTATATCCCTGTTGAATTGAGCAAAGTGGTGTGCATTTATCACTGTTCAATCAATGAATGCTGGTGGTGTTGTCATGCTGTACTTGAGGGTTCATTGATTGAATAAACATCCATCCACCCATGTATGCCCATCTTTACATTGTCCTCATTTGTTATTAGTCATGGCCGAACTTCGGCCGTGTCCGTCCGTGAACGGGCGGAGCGGACAGATTCAAATTCCCCGCCTCTAGGCGCCGGCGAACAGGGCGGATCGAACACCCGTACTGTCCGCCGGCGAGAAGGAGGGCGAACATGCTTGTTCGTGGCCGAACTGTCCGCCTTGCGGCCATCACTATTTGTTATCTGCTTCCTTTTAGGGCCCATGCACACCATTGTGCTGTGGTTTACAATAGATAAATAATACAACATTGTGTATTTGACATGCATTGTGTTAAGCTATTTATTTTTAATCAGCCATCAAAGCAACGTCTACATTTCACCTTCCCTTTACAATCACTATTTGTTATCTGCTTCCTTTTAGGGCCCATGCACACCATTGTGCTGTGGCTTACAAGCACACTGATTTGCAGGATGTTTAAAATAATACAATTTCTTTTACAATTTACATAAAATATAAAATCACATTAAATATATAGGATACTCAGGTTTTACCATAGATTTTTAAAGAATCATTGACCTTTGAGTGCACAGAGCTGATTTTAGAGCAAATCAGTTAAAACAGACCTATACTTACATAAGGATCTTGTGCTCATGTGTCATACAGGACAAATAATATATAAGTGAATAATAATCTAGGTCTTTCAAGTAAAAAGAAAGCCTTTCCATTTTTATTTGCTTAAAATGGCATCTAGTCTTGCTCCCAAAGTCATCTACTGTGCTTAGGCTTTACACCTTACAGCAGTGACAGTAAGGGCAAAGTGAAAATACTATTATTAGTTCTTTTTTTTTTTTTTTTTTTAGCCCCTCTTATGAAACTGAACCACACTCTCAGTGGAAATGACCATTTACAACAAGTGTTTGTTATTTTGGAAACAAATACATGATAAAAAAAAAACAATGCCCACCAAAGGCCCCCATACACGTGATGACGCGCTGCACTCCTTCACTCGACTGTCAGCCCCTGCTCGGTACGTGTGTTGGGGCTTAGTTTACTTTGGACATTTTACTGCTACAACAAGTTGTAAAAATGAGACATGCAAAATTACTATCCCCCTGGCCATTAATAGTCAATAGTGTACCCTTTCTGAGCAACAATGAACAACTAAAGTAGTTCTTTACCAGACTCTGGCACAGGTCTTCTGAGGGATTTTGGCCAATTCATGCATAGTTTTTGAGAACCCGCTAAAGATTCTCAATAGGGTCTGGGCTCTGTGCGGGCCACTCCAGGATCTTGGTTTTGGTATCCTTGAGGAACTGTTGGACTAATTTTGATGTATGCTTTGGGTCATTGTCTTGTTGAAAGACCCAGCAACAACTAGAACCTAGACTACACGCAGATTTCTGCATTTTCTCCCTGTCAATATAGCGCAAGATGTCAAGAACTCCAGTTTCAGGCTTCCCGGACATCTGCCATGATGATTATTGCTGACTTGGCCTCTTCTGGAGTTGATGTTTCAAGAAACATAGTGGTAAGGGCTCTTCATCATGGTGGGCTTCAGTCCATGGTCCCAGAAGAACCCTGGGACTTAAAAAGCGGCACATCACAGCCTGACTGGGAAAGGGTTTTCCCTTGAACATTTGGTCATTATGGGGTGTTGTGTGAGAGATTCTGAGGGAAAAAAAAATTATGGTATCCTTTTTGCAATAAGGCTGTAACACAAGATGTGGAAAAAGTGATGAACTGTATAGCCAACACTGTTTTAGTTTTGGATAGACAAGGCAATAATTTTCAAATTGGAACACATGCCCCCAAAACATCAACGTCAAGTCCCTGACTTTGTAATTTGTTTCTAATTCCTAGAGCATCTCCAGGTAATCTCCCTTATAGAACCACATACCTTATAAAAGTACTGTAAGTAAATAAACAAAATGGGGTGTTATTACTACTCCTAATTCTACTAATAGAATAAAATCTACTTTTCTACACTTTCCTACAACTAAAAATGTTTTGGCTGTAGAAGATTCCCTTTAACCAGGCCGACATGTGCATCTGTCAAGAAAAATAAATAATCATCTCTACAATATATTGATAATATACAATAGTAATATCCAGTACAATGAGGTTTCTTTGATACCTTAGGCATTCTTCTACAACAAAATGTTGCCTTTTATCTGAAAATAAAAGCATTCAATTAAGTATGTTTTTTTTCTTATGTAACACACCCCTTATCCCCCATTATGGGAAAATCTTTACAAACGTGGCAATAATTTTTTTTGCAAGTAGAAAAAGTCAATAGAAAGCAGTGTTATTTCCAATCGTGGGAGTCTGTGCCTGCGTGCGTTACCTGCTTCAATACAATATTAGTGTTAGATGGGCTGAGAAAGTGGCCTGGGCGATAAGCTCAGGTGACAGCTGAGATCAGTGGTAATCTTTCCTGACAGCATCTCCCCTCACACTGACAGATAAGTGGGAAAATCTCGCAGGCTCAATAAGACACCGACAGGCAAAGACCTAACATCAGTTTGCTGCTTTTCTGTACTAAAGGAGGAGTAAACTGGTTTACCAGAAAATTACAGTCTTGCTTAAAATATACTTGTTGTTTAAAATCTGTAACTGTCTTGAATCCTGATCAATTGCTTTTATTTAACTGTTCTGCCAATAGTATGTTAAATATTCTTGTGAAGCCAGCTATAGACGCTGTGATGCGCGGGCAATGAACAGTGCGTTATGATGTCATTACACACCGGTCGTTCCAAGAATCGGTGCACACCCTTTTGGTGGTGGCATTTACTTTGTATGGGAACATGTCCGTTCTGTGGGCAATAGTGATAGCCGCGACCATAACATGTTTGCTTTTCTTTGCTGGGCGAACAGTATGGGTGTTCGACCTGCCCTGATCACCGGCTGGAAGAAGGTGACTATTCTTCCACTGGCCGGATTGTTCTGCTCCTAATCAGGCCAGTGGATAATTTTTTGACGAGAGACCGCAAAGAGAAGCCCATCTCTCGTCAAAGAAAACGAGATTTAACCGGAAGTGACATCAGTGACTTCCATTTTTTTTAGTTTCAAGTTCCCCGTGAACAGGCGGGGAATTTTAATCTTCCTGCGAACAGGCGGACATTGGACTTTTTTTGGCTTCAATGATTTTGTCTCTTCTCTTTTACCTACTACAACCACTGCTGTTTTTCTCCTAAAAATAACAATAGTCTAGCAGCTATGTTAAGCATTAATACTTTCACTCTGGCACTGTTAAGTAAATCTTTTGAAAATCAATTATTTTTTACCCGAATCCGTTAACTAAAAGTAATCAAAATGTAACATAAAATCAACCCAGCAGTGATCAGACATGTTGGTAAATTTGATTTTTTTGTAAAATTATCTGATGGGCTTTCTTGGTATTTTCTATATTTTTTGTATCCAATGATACTATGGAACATATGCACAGGCCTTTTAAAGGAATCTGTTTAGAATTCACACGGTATGATCAATCAGTGCTATACTTTAAGTCGTTATTTCGGGTGCACAAACTGATCAAATTGAAGATCAAGCAAAAGTCGATGCATGTATGGCCACCTTAAATCAGGGATGTCAAACCTGTCAAACCAATCCTGCTCTCAGTGTTTACATTGGTCCTGTTTTTAAAATAAATATCTATAAGTATTACATTTAAATGATATAAAATTTGGCCCAGTCTGTGTTTGACACCCCTGGTCAAAGGGAATCGGGTATCCATATCTGTTTATTTGTTTCAAGTCAGTGAGAAAAAAAAAGAATATTAGAGTGAAATAATAGCAAGCAATATCTGCGGAATATGCCAGCACTGATTGGTCAGGATTGAGAGTTTGATAGATATACAGATAAAATTTAATAGAATGGCAGTATTGAAGGTTTTCAAAATAGGTGAATATTTCATTAATCTAGGTTCAGACTGGCAGTGGATAACCATTTCCGGCTGACTGAACTGCAACTGATAGTCTAAAAGAGTGGTGGGCAACTGAGTTGATATGGAGAGCCACAAGTGTGGCCCTCGGCATCACTTAAGGGACGCACTTTTTAAATCTATACTGACTTTCATAAACATTTTAAAATGCAAAAAATTACAGCATGCATTGCTAGAAGACATTATTTTAAAATGACAAAACTTGATTTAAATGATACTTTAAGCATTAGGAAACCTCATAATGTGCCTCATAAATATCATGAATATCATGTGCCTCATAAATATCAGGTGAAACAGTAGGAGCATAGGCACTTACCTGTGTGCCAACTGCTCTAGCTGAGCATGCTGGTTGGCGTACATGAAAGCCAATCGATGACCCAGGCGGCAAGTGCCTCGCCTCTCCTCCTCTTCCTGCTCTAAAAAGATTCTGAGCTCTGAGGTGGTTTTTAACCACCCTTCATGTTCCTGTGGTGCACAATTTAGTCCAGCATGTCAATGTCTTTAAATTAAAGATTGTCTATCTCCCTTACATCAATTCTGGAATATATTTGAGAATGACCAGCCAATTTTTACACTATTTCCACAATGTGATTTTATAAATGGCCATTTATCTTTTTTTTAAACCTTCTAAAATAAATTTACTAAGGGCATATTGATGGGCAATGTTTTCGTTTTAAATAGAGCGATTCCCAAACTGATTGACCAACTTCGTGTTGTGTTTTTTGAATGTAGCAAATGTCCAGTTGAGGTACCTGTATGAACTATATATCAAATGCAGCCTTTAATATTACTAATGGTAAGTTTGCCTTTATTTGGAAAGGGAAAACTTGACAAGTGTGATTCTATTAAAAAAATTGGGCATATGTAAGGTAACTCATGTCCATGTAGTGAAGAATTAAGTAATACTAAGTAAGTTACATGTTTTAAAAAAAAATGGAAGCTAACGATGTATCATTAGTTGTCCATGTAAAAACGCGTGCAGTAAAAAAACACACACGTTTTTAAAACGCAACACATGTAGTGTAAAATGGCCCTTACATAGCCTTTAGCAAGGAAACAAATTAAAATGTATTACATTAAGATGTGGATTTTGTAGCTTTCCTTGATTCAAAGCACTGTATAAAACATGAAGTTCTCATAATATCTCTTTTGTTCTCAACTGAAAGGATACATGAAGATATAATTGTGTTAGTGGATGCTGTCTAGTGTTCTGTGACAATGAAAAAAACATAACATTAGAAGAACTGTTACACTGTCTGTATGGGCATAAGGTCCTTGCTAGCAGTGAACTCCAGCAGGCAAGCGAGACAGATGAGATTTGCAGATCGTGTTGTATTTGGTAGGTGTTTACGTGTGGGTGGCTTTCTGCCACTCACAACAATATTTATAGCATCCTGTCGCTGCGCTAATTGAACTGGAGGTTATAACCACTTTAACCTGAGGTTTCTCTTCCATTGCAGATAAATCATGTGAGGTTTATGAAGATGTTTTCGTCTTTGCTGGTTTGATGGAACATAGATTTGTCCCAAAATGACTATTAATGCTGCCATTCATTATGCTCTTCCCAGCTTGCAGGGATTTATAAATTTGTTTATTTTTTTGTTTTTTTATTACCAGAGAATGCAATGAAATCCTTGAGTATCATTTCTTTACTTTACACAGTGCAAGGATAATAAGCAGGAGAAAAGTGTTAAAATGACTTGCCCAAGTCTAAGGCCTGGGTCACATCTGTCTGCTTTACATCTGTTGACATGCATTTTCATATATTTTAATGAGAACAGGACCATTGGATATAAGGTGAGCTTTTTAGACATGCTTAGCATGTTGTCCAACACACCCTTATTAAGGAATGCTTCATACTTTTCAATTGTTATGCCATTTTGGCTGATTCAGAAAGTGTACATTAAATCCAATAGGAAAATGTTTACATAAAAACACATGACAATGAATGTCAACAGAAGTAAATAAAAGTGTGGACCAGGCCTACCTATCTGCTTTATGTCTGTTCAATTCTGGAATGTCTCTAGGGAAATTTGAAAAGAATAAAAAGCCAGTTCTCACAACATTTTTATACTATTTTTACAATGTGATGTACCAAATTTGAACAATGGCCAAAGAAAATAATTTGTCTTTTTTTCTTTTTTCTTAATACTCCTTAAATAAATGAACTAAGGGCACATTAACCTCCCTAGCGCTCTTGCAAGGTCCAGATTTCTGTACCAAGAGCGCACCATGGACTCTAATATAATTTTTTTGTGTTGTAGGCCTGTAACTTCCACAAATATGGCCATACAAGGGTCTAGTAGACATCCTGAATATTATTATGTTTGAAACACACAATTATTATTAAAAAAAGTACATTAAAATGTTTATAAAATGTATCATTTGAATGATAAAATCTCTTGAATTCTTATTTGGTATGAAAGATTTCAAAACAGTATTTATGTTTGTTTATACTAACATTTTTATAACAATTGGAAATGTGTTTTGTTTTTGTTTTACTTTGAATTGGATTGGATACAGTTATCACTGTATCCTATACAAGCCATTTGGCACCCTCTGAAAGGGTTAACTTCAAAGAGCACATCTTGAAATGACACTGGGGGTGATTTTCCAGATATGCTCTTTGAAGATAGTCCAATTTGCATATGAATGTCCCGCCGCCGGACATTCATATGCAAATTGGGCTGGGAGAGGGGTGACATCGGCCTGCTTGCTTCAGTGAAGAAGCTAGCTTAGAGCATCAGATCCCCCGGACAGCACAGAACAGTGAGTATGTGCTGCTGCCGGGGATCTGAGCTTAGCTGGATGGCTCCATCTCGTCAACTGCAATACTGACAAGAAAGTGCTGGACGAGATGGAGCCGTCAGAAGTGCTAGGTGGGATAATGTGCAGCGCTATAAAACATGAAAAGGAATGTGTTTTCACGTGAAAAGGCTGTTATCAGTAAGAACATAATGGTAAAATTTTCTATTATCCTATAACATAGCTTCACAATTATGTTTTGGGTCTGACCCTAAAAAATCACATTATATTCCATGGGGCCGCTCAGGTATAAAGGCATAAAGATGCATGTCAATGCACTAAATATAGATAGGTGTGAAACTAATTATGTTCTGTCAGGACACCCTGTGATGTGCCAAGGATCGGCTGGTGTAAGGCTATGTTTCCATTATGTCGGGACCCCTCCGCTAAGCATATACGCTTAGCGGGAGGTCCCAACGTAGCAGATAGACTAACCTGCTCGGCGGAGGACCTGTCTGCACTGAGCCGCTCCGCCGATGCAAGGCTGAACGTAGTCGAGTATGTTAAGACTCTGCACCAGCAGATGTAAACAGACCAGCAGGCAATGTCTGTGTGATACGTTGGGATTCCTGCTAAGCGTATACAACGTGTAAAGCTAGCCATACATGTTCTGATTCCATGGCCGATTGATCACCCATCCGATCAATTCCGCGATGCCAGAGGGAATCGGATGTCCGATCGCCCAATTAAGCCTGTCCCTACCACCTTGGGCCACCGATTCCTGGACGATTCCGTGCCCGATCGATCACTTCACAAATGGCAACTCCCCCTGATGTGTGCTGAATCGGATCAGAAAGACCAACATGTTGGTTCTCTGGCAGATCCGATTCTGGGCCCCCGATCAATCGGAGGTGAACAATCGGGCAAGGTGGGCTTCACGCGATTCCGGGATGATCGATTAGCGTGCACGTGGCTGGAATCGATCGTCTCGGAATCCCTTGGGAATCGGACCCATGTATGGGGGCCTTTATGGAAACAACCCCTGAGAGGCCATCAGAATCAGATTGGGTGTGCAGTGATTATGAATTGAATCCATAAATTGTTTACAGGAATGATGGTTAAAACAGAGCAGTTTAGGATAAAAGTGGTATTCTTTTTGGTAGTGTATGTAAATGTTTAAAGGAGAGTTCTGAATTTCACACTCTGCAATGTCTTTTATTCATTTAATTTTTTTTTACAGATGTTTTCTTATTTATTAGCAATGATAGAGTGTTGCACCGTGTTAGCCATCGACAAATACAGAAAGTTTAAAGTTTAAGTGATACCGTTTATTGGCTAACTGAAGTAAATAAAAAAGCAAGCTTTTGAAATTGGCAGATTCATTCTTCAGGCTAATACAATTCTGTTTTTTGACATTTAACAAGGTTATAAATTTTTTAACAAAAACAAGTTAATCTGGCCATACATGGAATAGATTTTTCAGTTGAGTTGGTTGGAAATTGATTCCTTTTTACCTGAATCGATCAAATGTGATAGAAATTAAACATAAAATAGATTGAAAAGTTATCGGACATGTTGACAAATTTCAAAAGACCATATACCTGAAAGTTTTCTAGGTATTTCGATTATTTGTATCCGCTTGTACTACGGCACAAGTGTATAGAGCTAAGGAAAGGAATGGATCAGTTTTGAATAATTAACACTGTGTGGTGGTACCATTGATTGAAACTGTGAGACTGACAGTTGATATTTTTATCACATAAAGCTATTTTTATCACATACATGGCTCCATTTTGTAACAGATTTGTGCACTGTGCGCATTTACGGCACTAAACTGTGCGGGTCCCCATCCAAAGTATTATGTGGGCTGGCAGATGCAGAATTGCTGCAGCTTGATATCGGGCCAGCTTGTCCGCAGCATGATGACGCCATCTGTTCCTTGATCTGTTTTGAAATCAAGGCGTGTGTGCCCAGCTTCAGTCGATCAAATCTAAAAACGATCATGCAAAAGTCTATCCGTGTGCATTTAGTTGGAGTTATTGGGGTTATAGAGATAAGAAGTCCAGGCATAATATTCACCTCCTTTAGCAATTGAAATGTTCATGGACCAGTGAACGATAGAAGTAATATAGCTATTTCTCAGAGAAACCTAAATAGCAATGATTACAGGAAGTGCAGAATTATTAGGCAAATGAGTATTTTGACCACATCATCCTCTTTATTGTCTTACTCCAAGCTGTATATGCTCGAAACTACTACCAAAAGCATATTAGGTGATGTGCATCTCTTGTATGGAAGGGTTGGCTAATGACATCAAACCCCTATTATTTAGGTGGCATATTATTGGCACTTCCTTTTTTGGCAAATGGTCAAAAGAAGACTTTTACAGGCTTATAAAAGTAAAAATAGTGAGATTCTTGCAGAGTGATTGCAGCACTCTTTAAAATTGCAAAGCTTCTGAACGTGATCATCGAAAATCATAGGTTTCATACAAAATGTCAACAGGTGCAGATAGCGTGTGGAATCAACAAAGGCGCAAAATAACTTGCCCATAACTGAGAAAGTCAGCGTGCTGCTGCCAAGATGCCACTTGCATCATTGGTCCATTTTTCAGAGCTGCAACCTCACTGGATGCCCAAAAGCACAGGTGTGAATACTCAAGACATGGCCAATTAAGAAAGTGAAAGACGACTACCCATCAGCTGAAACTCAGACTGGCAAGAATATCTCGGTTTTTTATGGACTGCTGAAATGAAGTGATTCTTGATGGGCCGATGGATCATGTGGCTGTTTGGTAAAGGTTGCATAGAGCCAGATCGCCCAAGGTGGACGCGCGGAGTTACTGTTTGTGTGGCGGGTATCATCAAAGTGGAGCTTGTATGGGCCTTTTCGGGTGAGAATGGATCAAGGCTGGCAACTCCCAGTCCTACGCCAGTTTCTGGAAGACACTCTTCTTCAAGCATGGTACAGGAAGAACGTCTGCATCCTGTCAAAAACATGAATTTTCATCAAGGACAATGCTCCATCACACGCGTCCACAAGTAGCTCCACAGCGTGGCTTCACAGAAATGGTATGAAAAACAAAAACTAATGACATGGCCTCCTTGTTCACCTGATCTGAGACTCCATCGACAACCTGTCGGTCCATCATCAAATGTGTGATTTATCAAGGAGGGAAAACAGTACACCTCTCTGAACAGTGTCTGGGAGGCCTGTTATTGCTGGCTGCACGCAATGTTGATGGTGAACAAATCAAAGCCCCCCCCCCCCACCACCACTGACAATCCATGGATGTGCAGCATATTTGAGTGTCTTGCAAAGAAAAGTGGGGCTATTTGGTCACTGATTTGTTTTTTTGGTTTGTTTCTTGAATCTCAGAAAATTATATTTGATGAATGTTGAGATGTGTAATATTGGGTTTCACGGTCAAATACATATAGAAATTGGGTTAAATTTGTTTATTTGTTAAGTTTCCTAATAATTATGCCCTAAGGGGGACAAAAAAGAGGGGCATTAATAGTCACCTTCTACCACAGGATATACCCTCACAAAATTAGCTAAAAACTAAAACAACTAAAAACTATTCCACACATATTCAGCTTTTGAAATTCTAATGAGTTTGTGGGGTTCATTTCGGGAGACCATGGGGTTTTTGTTCAATACTAAAAATTATTCCTCAAAAATACCACTTGCCTAATAACTCTGCACTCCCTGTATAAATGATCATAGCTTAAACCTAGTTTTTGTTAAATATGTATGACCTTGAAATTCTAAGTGTATGTATTAAAAGCTAATTTCTAAACACTGTTCTTTTCCGGACTCGATAGATTAGCCAATGTCATGAATACAAATTTTATCATGCTACCCACTTCATAAAAATCTTGCCCATTTTTCATTTAGTAAATGAGGCCAGGCCTGTGTAGTCAGCATTTTTAGAAATAACAGTAAGAGCAACAGTTTGTCTCTTTTCAAAGCATGGCCATTACAAGGATTATCTACTTCCTTCAATATGTCATTACAGGATGCAAGGAAGAAAGCCAGTCTAATTAAAAAGCAGGATATTAATCTGGGATGAGAAGCTGATTAAATAAAAAAACGCCAACAATTTGGCATTAAAAAAGAACAGTTTTTTTTGTTTTTGATTTTTTTGCCGTCCTATTTTTCCTTCAAAGGTAATAACTTACTCACACAAAGACACACACAGTTTTTTCAAGAATGCGTGTTAGGCAAGACATGGTAACAAATGTCCAAAAAGTGCACATTATTCAATTGGCCTGTTCACATGAAATGCATGAAAACACATGTCAACACACTAAGGGGACATACACATGGGCGTCTGGAGACATAGGGGGGTGGGAGCATTACGGGCTGCTGCCGACTGTCAAAAGCCCAGAAAGTGTACCTAAAGCTAGCCATACACACATCGATTCCAGAACGATTTGTTCAACGATCGAATTATTTGTTCCAATTGCTCACCATTTTGGATGATTGATCCCTGACCGATACTTTGGATGGGGATTGAGAATTCCTGAACAATCTATCGCTGCAAATGCACACCAGACTTATGTTGTCTCCCTGTTCTGGCAGAGGGATATACAACATTCCAAAGACTATACAGATGTGTTCAACACAGTACAGACATGCCTCCCCTCTCTGGGATCTGTTGTGGCGGTGGAATGCATAAAAAAATACTGGAAGAGCTTGAGGTGTCTGAGTTCAGTGACAGCTGGATAAGTCCCTTATTTTATTTGTGCATTAAAGTGAAAAAGGCAATTTTTTTCCATAGAAAACAATTGTAAATGCCCCCAGCGGTCACTTGTGATAATGCACCCTGAGTTAACCTCCAGAAGCCAGGCTAATAAAGATGGATATGCTCACATGAAACAGCAGGTAAGTATATATTTTTAGGATTGTGGAGTGCTAAGCCACAATCAAACCAGCTCAGAGGTAAGTCAAACTTTAATTTGACATATATATTTTTTTAGATTTTGAGTATACATTCACTTTAACAAATGTTGCCTAACACAACAAAACCCAGATATAAATTTATAAGCAACACTAATGCAAATTGAACCAAAGCTATTAAAAATGATTTGTAAAAACATATACAGTTATAACTGGACTCTAGGCAAATAGCTTAGACTGGGTTTTCACCGCTCACAAACTGGACATGCCCTACACTTGTTAAAACAGGTAGGTGTGAACATGGTCTAAATGTCCAGATGCAATACATGATGTAAGGTTATTATTAGATGTGCAAATGACAATTGTAATTACACTGAGCAAAAATATAAATGCAACACTTTTGGGTTTGCTCCCATTTTAAATGAGCTGACTTTAACCTTCTGAGCGTTCTCCCCGAATTAACTCGGGCTGAGTTTCATGCATCATGAAACTCAGCCCGAGTTAGCCGGAGGAATTCAAATATCACCGATCGATCAGCCTGACACTATTTATTAACAGCAGATCGACCAAAATTTACGGACAGGTCCCAAGCGGTCCCAAATCTGGATCGGTTGGGTACATAATTCCGCGTCCGATTAATCTCCCGACCATGTTGGTCGGTCGGGCAAAATTCGTACGAAAAATCGGAACGTGTATGGGGGGCTTAAATCTGTGTTAGTGAGCTCCTTTGCTGAGATAACCCATCCCACTGCACAGATGTGGCATACCAAGGTGCTGATTAGACAGCATGAATATTGCACAGGTGTGCCTAGAACTGCCCACAATAAAAGGACAGTCTGAAATGTGCAGTTTGATAACACAGCACAATGCCACAGATGCCACAACCTTCGAGGGAGCATGCAGTAGGTATGTTGACTGCAGTAATGTCTACCAAAGATGTTGCCGTGAAATAAATGTAAATTTCTCTACCATGGCAGTACATACAGCATCGCCTCACAACCGCAGACCACATATAACCACACCAGCCCAGGATCTCCACATCCTGCCACCTCCATGATCATCTGAGATCAGCCACCTGGACTGCTGCAGCAACAGGCTTGCATAACCAAAGAATTTCTGCACAAACAGGGAAGCTCATCTGCATGCTTGACATCCTCATCTGTGAGGTGGGATGTATTATCTCAGCAAAGGAAATCACTAACACAGATTTAGATAGATCTGTGAACAATATTTGCGAGTAATGGGTCATTTGTGTATGTAGAATATGTTTCAGATCTTTGAGTTCAACTCATTTTAAATGGGAGCAAAACCAAAAGTGTTGCATTTATACTTTTGTTCAGTGTAATTAATCACCCCCAGACACAGCATGTGGCTTCTGATATATATATAATCAACAGCACAACAACTGCAAACACTGTTACTGATCTTGTATTTAAGCTTGAGGTGATTATGATGCAGACACAGCAATTAGATAAGAAAAGTCCAATACCGCAAATAACTCAATATTATGAGTGTTGACACATAGTTAAAAAATACTGTTCTAAAAAGAGTAGCAAACAAGTAAATTTGTAAACATTTTTGTTTGGAGGCATGACCTACAGTCAAGCCCATAATGGAAATGTTTTATTTTATTTAACCAGCAAGTTATTTTTTGACGGGAAATGACATATGTGTCCCCCTAAGGATAATAAGACGATGTACAAGAGGCATTTTTGTGGAAAAAAATTCTCAGCTTTTATTTACATTTAGCCTTTATTAGCTTTTAGAGCAATGAAATGCTTCCTATAATTGTAGACCAGGTTTTGGATGTCTCCACAGGTATTTTTGCCTATTCATCTTTAGCAATGAGCTCCAAATCTTTCAGGTTGGAGGGTCTTCTTGCCATCACCCTGTTCTAGCTCTGTCCACAGATTCCCAATTGGATCAAGTCAGGACTCTGGCTGGGCCACTCAAAAACATTAATGTTGTTGTCTGCTAACCATTTCTTCACCACTTTTGCTGTGTGTTTTGGGTCATTGTCATGCTGAAATGTCCACTGGTGCCCAAGGCCAAGTTTCTCTGCAGACTACCTGATGTTGTTGAGAATCCTCATGTATTGCTCTTTTGGTGGTCTTTGGGTTGAAGGCTTGTCCTTTTTTACTCCAAATGAAGGAAACAACATTGTGATGTTGTGCTAAATTTTTGACCATAACACAGAGAACCAGAAGTCTTCTTCTTTGTGCAGATGAGCACTTGTAAAGGCCAAGCAAGCTTTTGTGTGCCTTTTCAGGAGAAGTGGCGTCCTCCTTGGTCTGCATACGTGGAACCCAGCAGTGTGCAGTGTCCGTTGGATTGTCTGCCTTGATACATTGCTACCAGCAGAGCCCAGATTGACCAGGATGGACTTGGTGGTGATATTTGGATTCTTTTTCACCTCTCTCACTATGCTCCTGGCCAGAACAGGTGTCACTTTAGGCTTCCAACCACATCCTCTGAGATTTTCCACAGTGCAGAACATCTTGTATTTTTGTATTTTTTAATAATACTTTGCCCTGTAGACATTGGAACTTGAAAACATTTAGATATGGCTTTGTAGCCCTTTCCTGACTTGTGAACAGCCACAATGCACAGCCACAGGTTTTCACTGAGCTCATTTGTCTTATCCATTACTGTCCACAAACCAACTACAGAGAGCTGCTGTTTTTCACCTTTTAACTTGATTTAAACAGATGTTCCCAATTAATCAGGGTAATTAGGATGCTTTAGAACAGCTTGGACTATCCGGAATGGCATAAAACCTTGAATTTTCCCAGAGACTGTGACAGTTTGTGAAGGGTATGAATAAGTTTGTGCATGACACTTTTTGCTCAAATGTAAATAAAAGCTGAGAGATGTTTTTTTTGCCACAAAAATGCCTCTCGTACATCGTCTTATTATCTTTTTCCTTATTATCTTTGTCATTTTCCGTCAAATAATAACTGGTTGAATAAAAGTAACTTTAAGTAAAAATTTTCCAGGGGTATGAATTATTATGGGCTCCACTGTAGCAAATGGCTGCTTAGCTCAAACTGGTTATCATAGGATGTAGTCATTAAAAAAAACCAAAAAAACAGGTCTGTCTAGAGAAGTGATGAGCAGCATAGCCAATATTCGAATTCATATCATTTTGTAAATTTTTCTCCAAATAAGTAAATTGGAAAATTTGAGATCTCGTGGCTGATTGTGAAATAGCAACTGAAGTGTAATCACCACATAAGACAACACTCATATAAGTAATTAATTGCAAAAATCGGCACATTTACAAGTGAATATTCTGAACTCAAGGCATGGTACTTTCCCCACAATCTTGAATATTTGAAATATGGAGATACAGGACTATATTTAAGATCTTTCTAAATTCTCGAAGTCACGATATTTGCAATAAAAATATTGAATATTCGCACTCAACACTAGTGATGGCCCGAGCTGTTCGCCGGCGAACTATCCGCGGCGAACATTGAATGTTCGCGTTCGCGCATTTTCGCAAACATATGGCCGAGTTCGACCCGCCCCCTATGTTTTTACATTAGTTAAACTTTGACCCTGTGAGTCACAGTCAGCAGACGTAATCCAGCCAATCAGCACCCCCCACCTCACGGACCATCCCACCCCCTATAGCACAGCAAGGAGAGGACGCCATTTCACATGCTGATGGAGAAAGTGGAGGGAGTTAGATCAGACAGCTGCTGCTGCATAGGGAGCCATTAGCTAGGGCAGTGTTCAGTGTCATCTGCAGTCTTCACTGAATATCCCATCCATCCATCCATAAATGGGAATATCCATCTCCACCAATGTCCTCCACACTGACCATCACCACCAGTGTCCTCCACA
>CM070038.1:54251904-54274545 GCA_036250615.1 Ptychadena robeensis
CAAATCCCATTGACTATCATTGTAGAATTCCTTGGTGCGGATTTAGTTTGTGAAAAAAAATGTTTCTTGGAAGTTTTGCCATGGATCCCCCTCTGTCATGTCATTGTCCAGGTGTTAGACCCCTTGAAACAACTTTCCCAACACTATTGTGGCCAGAAAGGGTCCCTTTGTTTTTTAAAATTCGCCTCCCATTGAAGTCAATGGCGGGTTCGCCGGTTCGCCGGGTTCGCGAACTTTTGCGGTAGTTCGCGTTCGCCGTTCACGAACGGCAAAATCCGGGTTCGCGCCATCACTACTCAACACAAGTCTTGAGCAGTGATTCCTATATTTTCCCTGCTTTTCCTACCTTTTTTATATAGGAACATTATCGATCCACCCCCATTCAAACTTCACAGGTTGAAAAGATGTTGTAGAATTACTGCTAGCATTTTTGTTACAGTAAAAACAATGCACCATAGCCACAGCCTGGCTTGTGTGAAATGGCCCTTAAACCTTATTTTTTTCACCAATCATGCAAAGACATGCATCATATATACACACACCAATTATACAGAAACATTCATCATTAACATAGAGACAAACACACAGTCACACACACATTACTTACACTCTACCTACTGTCCACAGCTAGTTTCCCTATGTTGGTCTTCCTGTTTGTTCATCTCTCAGGCTTGTTTGATTGGTTGGCAGTGGTAGGGGAGGGTGGGTGGAATGTGTGCAATCTTCAGAGAAGCGAACTGACAGCAGGGAGAACCAATAGGCAGCTAAGTTCTGCAGACCTCACCCTCCCCTCTCTTGGGCTGACTTGGGCGTGATTCTAACATAGAGGGCTCCAAGTATCATCTCAGCTGCCCCTCTAACTGCCCCCCCAGAATACCTCCATGCCCCCCAGTTTGGGAACCACTGGTCTAGAGAAAACAAGGTGATATATTTGTCTATGTATCTAAGACAATCAAAGCTTGCATTAGCACTCTTAATGGTTCTAGATAAAAACACAACCACCACAGCTAAGAGAGAAAAAAATTCTATTATTAATCATGTACGCAAGTATAATGATGGTACACAGTATACAGCTTACCTGGTAGCAGGAGTAGGAGCAGGAGCAGGAGAAGGAGCAATATTTGCAACTTGCTGGTGTGATTGTGCATAAGGCATCTGAGATTCCTTGGCCACACCTTGGCTATCTACTGGTATGTCTGGGGACGTCTGACTAATTTTAATGTTGGCTTCTGGGTAGGAGTCCATATCTAAATAGGAGCGTTCGGGCATCTCTACTCCAAGCTCCACTCTATCCACCAACAAGTCTCCGTAGTGGCTGTGGTGCAGATGCCCATGGTGTCCATGATCTTTTCGTTGAGTTTGGGAAGAACCTTTGTCCCTCCATGGGATCCAACATAGTTTCCAGGACACAAAGAGCAAGACTCCAAGCAGAACAATTCCACAGAAGGTGACAATTACAGACAGCAAGCTTACTGAAACATCTGAAAGAGAAAATATATATATGTTAGACCGACATTGCAGGAAGGAGATATGTCCAGAAAGGAATATACTTCTTGAAATGCTGGTTTTCTGGTTCTCATGCAAACATAGTATACTAGCTCTAATGTACTGACCTATACAAGTGTGTGTTCATTTCTTACTGGATACACAAGAGTTCTAGTTTGTATTTGGTTGGTGGTTAATGGTTTAAGGACAAAAATTTAGGTATCGTATTTTTCGGACTATAAGACGCACCAGACCATAAGACGCACTCAGTTTTTAGGGCAGGAAAACCAGAAAAAAATTATTTAATACATTTTCACATGAATTGGGTTAATGCAATGAATTTAGTGAATGTAATATTCAATTCAGCCAGTAGGTGTCACTAGCAGCAGTACACTCTCAGCAGAACATGTCATTCTCCAACTCACATCTGACAGCTCCTCCAGCTTCCTGGCTAATCTCCGTGGGGGTGAAAAGTGCGTCTTATGGTCCAAAAATACGGTATTTTATACCCTAGAGTTATTATTTACTTAAAGATTTATACATGCTAATATTTTAAAATAAAGATATTAGAGTCTTCACTTTTCTTCAACCACAACACATTTTAAACACAAGTGATAACATGTATACAAGGTTAACAAAGTTGGTTTCTCTTTTGCTATGAAGCATTCTCTTTTGAACATTAAACCGTATTGAAAATGGAATTTTAACTGCGGTTTTTGTTTTCTTTTTCCATGCATGTTAAGATGCCAATTTTAGGATTTTACGTTTACCTAAAACCCCCAAAACATTAAACATTTATTTTTAAAAATGTACAATAAATAAGTGCTAATTTCCGAGGTTTGGCAAACGTTATTATGAATATGGATGCACTCACATTTAGTGCAAATAAACATAAAATAATCAGATTTCTGAAACATGTACGCATGGAAATATTAGAAACTACAGTCCTCAAAAGTGTCCACATATGTACAACCTTCACCCCCTGACATACTATGCCAGAACCTGAAATGTTAATGGAATGTCATTTTGTCACATAGTGTTGAGCGAGAATATTCGAAATTCTAATATATTTTACGAATATCCGACATTCGATAATTCACAATATTTAGCAAATGGCGGATATTCGTCATAATATGCTTCAACATTGATTACCAGCATACATCACGCATATTTGTGCGCATTGCGAATGTATACGTGCAATACGTACAGTGCTTGTACTGGCTAAGATCACAGAATGAAGAAGAGGAGCTGTAAATCTTGAATCGAATCATTGCGAACTGGCGCGCATAATGGAAGGCAATAGAATACAGTCGAATCGAATTTCGCGAATTTAGAATGTTCCTTTGTATATTTGCGAAATTACGTGAATTTGAATATAACATATGCTGCTTAACACTACTTGTCACTAAAGTAGATTCCTTCCCTAGGATCCCATTCTGCCATAAACAATTTCTACTAACGTCTTAAGATCCACCATATGTCAGTAAATGGCTTTCATTTCAGTTCTCCCAAATCAGTATTCCTTTTTTTTATAATGTAATGTGAAGAACAGAAAGAAATGTAGAAAAAGACATTGAACAGCAAGCCCTGCTTGTGGGAAGATCACAGAAGGAGTTTGTCATGAGTGATAACCTATTGATTAGCAGCAGTTTACAGGAACAACATGCTGCATAGGTAACAAAGCATGCTGAGAAAAACCCAGGAGACGTTCGTAAGTGGCCATCTGGAAGTATGAGCATCATTTATGCTTAATGTGCTGAAGAAATACAATTTTGTAGAAAATGATGAATTTTTAAGTCTACAGAGAATTTACAAGTGAGAACTAAAACAATTACCTAAAGTACTTTTACATGCTATCTAAAAACATTTTGCATTTTAATAAGACTGTTACAGTTTAAGTTATCTTATTTGGTTAATCAATTCTTCTTTATTTTTGCGGTTTTATAACACTAAAGCTAGGCACACACGGGTAGATCTGTAAAAAGATTTGAGTACAACCAATCAACGTGCTCGCTCTCGGTGATTGATTGTACTCTGTTTACAAATCTAACCGTGTGTCCCTTCATGCAGGATCAATAGAGCCCACTCAAAGAAACTCGATTGAACGGGATTCCACCATGTTGGAAAACCCCGTTCAATCTCCATTACTTTGCATGGAGACAGCTAAGGGTTTTAAGGGATCTTATTCACAGTTTTGGTTGGTTTGCTTTGCATGGAGACGTGAGTCCTCATGCAAAGTATTGAAGCAGCTGCTGCTCCTTCCTGCACAGCCGTCCGCTGTCAGTGTGAAGGGGCGGAGCCAACACTCCTCACTCTTAAACTGTGTGAGTGAGGCAAGCTGGATTTCTCCCCATATGGTGCACATTGATTTCCATTCAATAGATCCCCGTCACCACACTGTGATTGATGGGGGGTCAATTGCATGGGAATCTACCCGTGTGTGCCAAGTAATTAAATTTTTTTAAATGTAATGGCTACAAGCAAGGTGCACTGCCCGTCGGACATTGTTGCCCACCTAGCTCCACTGATTCTAATGTATTAACAGAAACACATGAGCTCCTTCGATATCGGGCTCAGCGCAATGATGTCACGGAGATGGTCGACTAAAAATTTGATTTCGAGTTAATTGCAAAGCCCCTGAACATGGTATTATCACCAAACTGGAGATGTAGAGAAGCGTTGGGGGTGTACTATGAAAAAGTATGGCTCTAACACAAATAGTTTTTGCATAAATGAAGTTAATTTATGCAAAAACTACATATGCTAGAGCAAAACTTTTTTTTCCAATGTTCCCACAGCCATTCTCTACATCTCCAGCAGTTTTGGTGATGATACCATGTTCAAAGAAAAAATTGGACCACCTCTACCGCTGAGCTCGAAGGCTGATCAATTTCACGAGCACCGACCCGTGTATGGGAGCCTTAAGTCACTACATTTTCAATTGAATCCTTTAGAAAATAAGAAATGCCTTTCTAATATTATACTCTAAAGCTCAACTTTAGAAAATGCCTTATGTACCTTTAACTGTCTCCAAATCCTTTTATATGCAGCATAGGGCCCCTCAAAGCTTGCAGTACTCAGCAATTAAACTTTGAATACCCTCTGACATATTTGTCTTCATTGCCCATGGAGAGTGCCGCAGCTTTTAAGTGAAAGTTAAGTCAACATCTTCTGACTAAAGGCTCAGCTAAGGGATTGCAGTCTAAGCTGATCTGAATATATTCACATGTACTTGCACGTACCTTGAGGTGTCTGCACTGAAACATAGCAATTTCATTTTGTATGGCTGTCATTCCACAAAAACAAATGAATACATGGACTTGTCTAGTATCCATTAAGTCAGTTGTATTTTAAAGCTTTTACACTTATTTTACTTGGGTGGTTTGGGAGCAGAAGCAGCGTGGTTTTTTATTTGTGACCGAACCACTCCCATTACCTCCAATGTGCCTAGTTACACTGCTGTAGATTGCCTGCCGTGCAGACGTGAAAAAGGAAAAATATGCAGTTTACCGCGCTGCACAGCTCAAACGGAGCGTGTAAACAGTGGCTTGATCCGGAGTGGAGCCTTGCCCTTAGTGTAACACAATTTATTGCTTTAAATCCACAGAGTGCCACTAAAGGGTTAAAATTTACCTAAAATCTAAAATAATTGATATAACAGATTATTTGAGATGATCCATGAAATCATACATCAACTATAGCATGGAAAAAGACGGAAGCTGAGCCAATCCAACTCAATTGCTTGTAAATGTAGAAATTCAGCATCTAATTAAGCATCTCTATTGGTTACTATGGTTATTACCTTTTCCATCACCTTTGTACTGCCATATTAAATAGGCCATATTGTGTAAACTTAGGTCATGCTAGTGGCCTGTCAGAAAGTGTTTATATCTTGTATATGTTCACCAAGCAACTCTTCTCCTGATATTTTGTGTCCTGTATGACAACTCCTAGAGAAAAACCTTCATATCTGGGTTTGAAAAAGGGTATCTCTTCTTTATGAACCAAGCAGACATTCATGTGCATGTACAGAAGAAAGAGAACCAATTTGGGAAACACTCAGTAGAGAGACATTAGTTATTTAGTTTATCTATATTTTGTGATGCTTATTTACTTCATATGTCATATGGCAGTGATGGCGAACCTCTGGCTCACGTGCCAGAGGTGGCACTTGAAGTCCTTTGTAGGCTTTTAAGCTGTCAGCCAGCACAGAGAAAAGAACTGCAGCCTCAATGCTGGCAGCCCTCTTCTATTCTCTCTTACAAGAAAGTAGAATGTGTGTTTTCATGTTTCATGTGTGTATATGATGTGCGTGTTTATGTAATTCTGGTTAAATTTCCATGCTGGCACTTTGAGATAATTAAGTGGGGTTTGGGTTTCAGTTTGGGCACTCGTCTCTAAAAGGTTTGCCATAACTGTCATATGGCATTTCCTGGTTAACACAAAATAATTTATCACTGCATGCTTATGCTGGTGCACTTTGTAAGACATTTCTATAGCTGCTTGTGGGTGGCTGACTATCTGCAGACGATTTTGTTGCCTTTGCAGGGAAATAAACATCTACCCTCTCCAGTTAAACAAAATAATAGTGATTGTTATAGTTTTCCCCTTACTGTTTTTTTACAGTAAGAAAAAAATGTAGCCTATTGTAAAACTTAAAGTGTTTTATATTTTCTATTTTTTCTAACTCATTGTGCCTATTGAGGGATGTACAGATATTACATTATTAATCAAGGAACATAATGTAATTTACATCTTACTCGTAAGACTGTAGGGATCTGTACTCTGTATTGGCTCCCTGCTGACTTTTACCTATTTGTATGTTGCATTATTGAGAAGGAAACTGGGCTCCATGTAATTGCAGTGTATATATGCAATGTCTTCCCAGTCAGAGATTAATTGCTAAAGCAGGGATGGGTTTAAATTGAATTCATTATTGAAATTCTACATTGTGCATCAATATACACATTATAGACACTCAGGAAAGCCACTTACTTAGGTACACTTTGCTAGTACCAGGAGAACCTGGTTGGACCCTCTCCCTTTTATTTCCCAACCTGCCACAAAATCTTGAAGGCTCTATTTCCACAGTCACAGTATTTCCATACCATTCGCAGGTAAATTTTTTAACCCACCATAAATGCATCAATTAACTAGCAATGGATGCGTTAAAAGAAGCACAGAATATGCCCAGTATTAGACACCGTGTAAATAGAGCCCAAATCATAGATTCAACATGGTGCTGAGAGCATTCCTCAGGGCTGTGACATTAAAATGACCAGTATTAAGAGGCCCAAAGTGTCATAAGAAAATATCCTCTACTCCATTATGACACAAATACCAGCGTAAACCATTGATGATGATGATGATGATGAATATTTACTTGTTGCTTACTCAAATACTGACCCTACCGTCCAATGTCACAGGAAAAACCAAGACTTATTACTAGACACATTATTGAATTGTAGCCTTAGTTGCCTGTTCTTAATGACAGGAGTGACAAAACACTTGTAGGGGTTTCTAGTGTCAACAGAAAATAAATAGCCTCCTGGCTTTTGAACTTTTCAGTTCATTTTGTGTTTTTGTACATTAGCATTAACATAAACGTGGTCATGTTTTCGATGCATTTCAATGGGCATGTTTATGTGTCAATATCAACAAAGGTCAGTGGAGTATAGGCCAAAATAAAACTCAGAATCCATGGCCCTGCGTGTGCTCCATCCATGACTCTTCCAAGTAACACAAGTGAACTCATATATACAGTGGAGGAAATAATTATTTGACCCCTCACTGATTTTGTAAGTTTGATACAAAGAAATGAAAAGTCTCAGAACATATCATTTCATGGTTTATTTTAACAGTGGCAGATAGCACATCAAAAGGAAAATCGAAAAAAATACTTAACTCCCTAGCGGTTGTGACGAGTCCAGCTCGTCCAGTTGCTGACATGCTGAAAGTGCACTGGACGAGCTGACTCCCACACTGATTCGGAACCCGCGGCGCTCACTTACGATCACAGGCGTCCGCGGCGGCTCCGATCCCGGCGGCGGCTTCTCCCGACTGAAGGGATCCCTCTCCCCCCCCGGCGGGTGAGATGATGACTCACAATCCGCCGGGGGCGGCGGCGAGGAAGCTTCAAGATGAGCCGGCATTGCATATACAAGCTCGGAGCCGCCGCCACACAAGCACAGTAAGTGAGCGTGCGGTCTCCGGGCTTTACGTTACATCGCCTTGAAAACAGGCGATGTATCACGTAAAGCTCGAAGCCCCGCAGCGCTCACTTACCAGCGGCGCGGTCTCCGAGGCTTGTATATGCAATCCGGCTGCTCACGGATCATGGCAGGCATTTGAATTTCCGCCGCCCACCGACATCGGGCTCCGCCTGTAGATCGCCTTGTTTTTCAAGGCGATCTACACGTAAAGTCGGGAGCCCCACAGCGCTCACTTACCGCGACGGCGGTCTGCGAGGCTTCTGTATGCAATCCGGGACCTTGTCATCTACATGGCAGGCATTTCAAATGCCTCCATGTATATGACAGGTCCCGGATTGCATACAGAAGCCCGCAGCCGCGCCGCCGGTAGTGAAGCCGGAGCCCTGCAGCGCTCACTTACCGGCGGCGGCTCCGAGGCTTCTCTATGCAATCCGGGACCTGGTCATCTACATGCAGGCCATTTGAAATTTCCCGCCGCCACACCGATGTCGGTTGAGCGGCGGGAAATTCAAATGCCTTCCATGTAGAGGGACATTTAAAAGTTCAAAAAAAGGGGAATGTACTGGGCACAGCTTATTACTGTACCAGTACAATTTTTACAGTAATACACCACAGCAATTAATTTTAAATAAAATTTATTATATATCCATCAACAAATGAATTATACTGAAATAACTTTTTTTTTAATGTAAATTTTTTTTTTTACTAAAAAAAAAAAATTTTACATTAAAGTCTATGGTACGCTTTGTTGTACAAATCTGTACCTATGCAGTGCGCTAGGGAGGGTTAAATAAAGAGTTTTCATGTTCATGAGTGAATTCGTTTTTGAACCCTCTAACACAAAAAAGAACTTAATACTTGGTGGGAAAACCCTGTTTGCAACACAGAGGCTCAAAAGTTTTTTGTAATGAGACCAAGTTTGCGCAAATTTTAGGGAGGATGTTGGTCCACTCTCTTTGAGATCATTCTAATCCCAAGGTTTCGAGGCTGTCTCTGTGCAACTCTGAGCTTGAGACTCCTCCATAGGTTTTCTATTGGATGAGGTTCGGAGACTGACTAGGCCACTCCATGACCTTAATGTGCTTCTTTTGAGCCACTCCTTTGTTGCCTTTGCTGTATGCTTGGGTCATTGTCGTGCTGGAACAACATCCAGACCCATTTTCATTTCCTGGCAGAGGGAATGCGGTTGTCACTCGGATTTCACGATCATGGCTCCGTCCATTTTCCCGTTAATGCGATTTAAGTTGTCTGTGCTTAGCAGAAAAACATCCCCCCAAAAAAAGAAAACAAATTTTTCCATCCCATGCTTGAACGGTGTGGGACGTGTGTTTTTGGGGGTTCATAGGCGCATTTTTTCTTCCTCCAAACAGCGAGTTGAGTTAATGCCAAAGAGCTTTATTTGGTCTCATCAGACCACAGCACCTTCTCCCAGTCACTCTCTGAACTCATTCAGGTGTTCATTGGTAAAATTCAGACGGGCCTGCAACATGTGCCTTCCTGAGCAGAGGGACCTTGCGAGCGCCCTGCAGGTTTTTAATCCATTGCGGTTTTAAATGTGTTTCCAATGGTTTTCTTGGTGACTGTGGGTCCCTGCTAATTTTGAGGTCATTAACTAACTCCCCGTGTAGTTCTAGGATGCTTTTCACCTTTTCAGAACCATTGACACCCACGCGGTTAGATCTTGCGTGGAGCCCCAGCGAGGTCGATTGATGGTCATTTTGTGCTCCTTCCTATTTCGAACAATCGCACCAACAGTTGTCACCTTCTCTCCCACTTCTTGCTAATGGTTTTGTAGCCCTTCCAGCCTTGTGCAGGTCTACAATTTTGTCTCTGACATCCTTGGATAGCTGTTGGTCTTCCTATGTTTGGGAGAGTTTGGATTCTGCTTATTGATTGATCTGTGGACATGTGTCTTTTATTATAAGGTACTAGTTAAGACAGGTGTCCTTAATGAGGGTGACTAATTGATAGAATGTCTAAAACCACTCTGTGGGAGCCAAACTCTTAATGGTTTGGTAGGGTTCAAATACTTATTTTCAACTCAATGAAATGCAAAATCATTGCTATATTTTAGTTAAATTATTTTTTTTTCGATTTTCTTTTGATGTGCTATCATCCACTGTTACAATAAAACCTACCATTGAAATGAATAACTGTTCTGAGACTTTTCATTTCATTTGTCATTGGGCCAAACTTTACAAAATCAGTGAGGGGTCAAATAATTATTTCCTCCACTGTATATGAGTATATATATGAGTATAATATTTAAACCGACTGGATCAGCTCAATAGGTGTTTAGTTTAAGTGGATACCCACTTAAACTAAACACCTATTGAGCTGATCCAGTCGGTTTAAATATTTGAGGCATTGATACCTGAGTGAAAGTTTTTACTTCACTGGGGCTGTTCACATGGTCATGGTTACAGTCCATGGTCAAAGGACAAGAGAATCTGTCTTCTAAGAGAAAACAGTTCTCATTACATTTTGTGTACATGTTAAACCCATGGGTGCAACCTCACAACCTCATCCCACTGTTGTGGGGGGTGCAGGAGGCAGCTTATAAGGATCATAAGGATATGGTGGTCCCCTTGTTCCATCCCATGGAATAAGTAGAGATGTCTTGAGGACCCTTTATCCCTTCCCTGAGAGAGTTCCAAGTTAAACCTCGAAATAATACACAGACACATATAGAAAATATTTTTTACTATTCTACATACTCACTGGACACTTGTCCCACAACATTGGGGCAAGGTTGGGGCGAAGAGGTCCCAGGCTTTGCTAGGCTATGCCAGGCAAGGGGGTCTGACAACTGTTACAGTGTGCCTTCCCTTTCCTAGCATACTAGACCCTTTGCCTAAGGAGTTCTGGTTAGTCTTTTGGGACCCTGCACAATATTTTTATAAATTCAAATGCCCTCTGACTGTGACTCCCAGTAGGAATTAAATTAAGTGCTTTCAGATGCATATGTGAATCTACCCTAAATATTGCTGTACACAGGTCAATTGTTCTGTTTGATTGGTTAAAAAATAAAAAAATCATTTGAAATCCATTTGGAAAATATTTGAAATAGAATGGAAAGAGGTCATGTTGTAAAATTTTAGATAGAATATATTTATTTTTTTTTATAAATTTCATATATAAAACTATTTAAAAATTCAAACAAAAAAGTATCTTAAAAATGTTTCTAGGTAATTTCATCAAATTTTATCCAATAGCACTGAGCATTTTGAAAAGCAATCAATATGTTAAATTTTTTCATTTTTACTATTAGTATTTACTTCTTAATGTCACTGTTTCTACATAGACAAAACAAAACATAGACAAAACAAGCCACACAAAACAAACAGGGAGAATTACACACTTGGTTGAGGTGCTGTTTACTATCTACCCCCAGTGCATCATTAGGCAGAGACATCTTCAAAGAGAGATTATTTATACTCCACGAACAGACAATTTTACAAACAATCTCATCACAAAAGCGTGAGTGATTTATTGCTCCCTTGAGAAAACATCATAGGAAACCCATCCCAGATAAGCATTGCCGCAAAATGGAGCCCTCTTCAGTATTTACATGTTCCTTCCATAATATTTATATTTACAGTAAAAGTTAAACCCAAATATCCTAAAATATGATGTAAGTTAACCGGACATATTAAAGAAAAAACAGGGACACATTAATACACCACACTGCACATGGTACAACACCATTTGGTTTATCCAAATCAGTATTGTGCAAAGACTTGAGGACAGTAAAAATAAGAAATGCCCTTTGGTGGGCATACATCACAGACTGGAGGCAGAGCAGGAAATAGATAAAGGGCTCTTCATCTAGTCTCCACCCTGCTTTGCCCCTCCAGAAAGGCTGCAGTGAGCTGCTAAATGCAAAGTGACTTGGAAAAGTGATGTTTACTTTCCCAAATCCCTTTGCCCCCTGGTGTCACTGGAGGGGCAGAGCTTTTTTATCATTCCAGTCAGTATTGTTTTTAACCCCTGCTCTGCCCTAAAATTGGCACTTCTGGTGCTGATAATAGAAAGTGGCAGAACAGGTGATAAGTCAAGTTTTAATTATGCAAAAACTACATGAACTAAAGCAATATTTTTTGTTAATGTTTTGTAGAAGAATTTTCGAGTTTGTATGTATAACATTTTCAGTTTTAGAAAGTAACCCTATGGTTTCAGTGCTCTAAGCTGGCTCCTTCACTGAAGCAAGCCGATGCCACCCCTCCCCCTCCCCCCCCCCCGTGACATGGTGACGTCACATGGGGGGGGGGGTGATGTTGGCCGCGGGACATTGAAATGCAGATTGAGTCTCACCTATCTAATTTATAACCATAAACATATATTGCATGTGAACAGGTCCTTTGTATGCAATGTGTGCTGTTTTGATAAGCTTTTAACACATAAGAAAGGATTGGTGTGGGCGGCCTAAAGTCATATAAAAATATGAACCTTTTTACAAAAATGCACTGCTCTGCAACATGCAGGTGTGACATTGCCAATTCTTTATCATGTGTCTCCACATTAAAAAAAGAAATAAAAACCTACAAACCCTTTCACACACATAAGATTTTATATGCATTGCCCAACACAAGTAGAACAACATGTGGAGATAGATTATACATTATGTTAGTCATATTATATTATATTGTATTTTTGTGTATGAGTACTAACATTGGTACATCTTGTTGTGCACCAGACATAAAATTCCCTTTTATTTTGGTAAAGGAGGCTGTAAACAGCCCTCCACAGATTTTACATTAAACCACAAATTATACGTTTTGTATAATTGCTGTATTTTTGACTAACTCACAATTGAAGCAGGTCACACATTTACTGACACTTAATATTGAGTTGCTGAAAAAATCACCCTTGACTTATACTTGAGTGTAGTGCCCACAGCAATCTCCGAGTACTCACAGACTAATTCCATGGTGTTTAATTTGGAACCTTAAGGCTATGTCTCCACTGCATTCTTGGCTCCATCAGCCCCTCTGTGTTAAGCACATTCCTTGGTGGGGGTTTTGACGGAGCCGATACACATTACCTTCCTACCGGACCGGCTGTTCACACAGCGTTCTGACAATCCACCGGCTGAAGGTTGTTGTACTGCAGTACGTTAACCCCTGCATCAGTGAATCAGCTCAACACCATGTAAACAGAGTATCCGCTGGGCAGGTAATGTGTATGAGCTCCAGGGGGTCCCGACGGATCACACACCGCAATGGAGACATAGCCTTAGTCATGTGAAAATTGTTCGCAAGTAAAAAGCAGATTTGTGGAGGTTCACAAATGTTTTATGAGGTCTTGGCTGATTTCTCATTAAATCAAGCAAAAGGCAGTGAGTTTGATGGTATTTAATACGTGTTGACTACAATTAGGCTAATTGTCTATCAGATGCTAATTGTCAAATAGCCTAAAGGCTTGACATTATTTTATGAAAATATCCAAGCTCTTTAAGGGCACAGTTGACATAGTATATGTCTGTAACTTTAATTTATGATATGGCCAATAAAAAGCTTTTAGGGTATAATAAATGAAAGCGTTAATAAACTTACATACTCACATACTGCTCCCACTGATATACTTATACCTTGTTATTTCTATGCTACCTTCTTTCCCTTGACAAATCATGAAACAGCTAATATAAAAGGTCAAGAAGAGGAGGTAATACCACGGGAATTCAAGTTAGTTTACACTGAATTAAACCTTATTGGAGTACCAAGGTGCCGCTTTTCTGTCCTGTTATATAACTGCATGTTGACATGAAATATCTTTTAGTTATAACAAACACGTGTTGTTTCAAAGCTAGCATCTGCTGTAACTTAAAAACCCACTCTCTACTTTTCAGGAACTCTTCATGCACTCCATGGGTGCCCTGACATGCAGACATTGACCAACAACAACACTCTCCCAGTTTTGCTGTCTTTTGTCTTTTGTATCCTTGTTAGATTGAAAACCTTGGAATTTCTGGGTAAAGTAAAAAAGGTAAAATTAACATGTCTTTGGAACAACAATATCTAAAAAAAGGATACCAGACATCACACTAGATATTATGTTTACATTTGCCATGTCTATGAGAACTGCCCAGTAAACAACCAATTAGTGCAACCGACTGGTGAACACGACAAGAGGCATCCGCCGGTCGGTTTTCAGGCCTTTTTGCCTGACAGACCAGTCACAGGGTCATTATCTAAATGACCCCTCGCACCTGGACAAGTTTGCAGACAGGAGTGCTCGGTCATTTCCCTGAAAACGACCAGCAGCCTGGGAAGCAACCATGTAAATATATGCTAACTTGCTGCCTGGTTGCAAAAGCCCCCCCCCCTCTATGTCTACAATTTGCAATTATTTGTTTATGCCTTTTATTTCCTATTATGATATATACCCATATATCTCATGTATAAAGCCTGCTTGTTAATTCCTCAAAATCCAGTAGAACAGAAGATTCATGTCCGCAGTTCAAGATCGATACCAAGTAGACTGGAGAATGCTATGTTATCAAGCCTGCAGAAAACAACAATTAACCCAAAGATGGACTTTTAAAATTATGACCTGACTAACAACCCCCCCCCCCCTCTCTTTCGTAATTACAAATTTCAAGTATATCTGTATGTGCAATGTGCATCTAAGATAGAAATACCTTCATAGACAGAAGCCTGTGTGTCGTCACTTCTCTGCATGCATGTATGGCCAATACCTAACATTTAATTGGGAGCAATGAGATAAGCCAGAGGGGCTTATTTTTGCCCACCACAACACTTTCCCATGCATACCAATAAAAATGAAACAGAATTGAATAATGCATATATAAAGAATGCACCAAAGAAATGTTAAGTTATAGTAGGGCTCTTACTGTTTCTGCTTTGCTGGGATTTCCAGGAAATCTGCTCTTAGGTGTCACCATGCCAAAATGATCTGAAGGCTGTATAAACACTACTCCTTCACTCTAAACCATACACTATCCACCCCCATAAGCCTGAAACTGGAACAGAAGACTTTCTCTTCCTAATCCAAGCACAGGCACAAACATACAAATGACACCGTTACTGTGGTAAACAAGTAATAAAGATTCGAGCTTTCCCTGTATGGTTTCAATGTTGTCTGACAAAATGGAAAATGTAATTATATTTTTAATAATTTTTTGGCGTATATTGTATATTTTTATGCAAAGACTAAGATCTTCCTTTTACTCTTCAGTGAATATTTAATATCTTGAAGTACGATGCAAGCTTTAAGTATCTTGGCACTTATTCTGCCTCTTACGACATTCTCTTAGATGTGAATGCAGGTATGCATTATTTATGGAAACGTTTGCATTCAGCTACTGAGAAAGATAAAGAACACGCGGTAGTGATTAGTGGTTTGGAAGTGACAATATACTTCTACAAATGATCACAAGGAACAGCAGGTGGATGTTTGGCTCTGCTCTGCTTAAAGTGATACTCCACTATTGTTGAGAATAATAAACATTTACACCTTTACATGTGAATTATATGTATTTAGAGGATTTTGGAACACCCAATTTTAGATTATAACCTTAACTTGCTTTTTAAAAAATATATATATATTTCAGTAACTTTCTAACCCTTCTAAGGGTGGGCGGTGTACTTACTAGGAGATACTTCATGCAATAGTTATATGATAAGACACAGTATTAAAACAGTAGAAATTTATATCAACACCTGGGGACCAAAAAACATGCAAAAATACTAAAAATCCAAAAACAAAAAATAAGCTTGATAGTGTTTTTGAATATACTGTAAAAAGATCAACATAATCCTATAAATGTATATTGAAAATTACAGTACTTAGCAAATTTAGAGGCACATGGGATATGAACATTCGCCCTGAGTAAGGATAATCTCTGCTTTCTGATATCTGTTTTCATAATGGTCTGCTTTGTTGATTCTCCCAATACAGGTTTGTTCATATATACAGTTTTAAATCAGTTACAATGTGACTGCACTACCTTACCATCTGCAGATCCACCCCATATCTGTTATTTGTCTAAGATGGTAGTTCTACTAATTTAAGGGTTTACTCTTATTGCTTGTTGAGTTCTTCAGCACAAAACTCAAAATGAATTCCCACAGCAAGCCATATATGGCAAAAAGAAATAAAATAAAAATAACCAGCAAGGAAGTGTAATCCTTATTTTGTACTTTTTATTTTTGCTCACTTTTTCTATAAATGTTTTATACATTATAAGCTAATTATGGTCTTGCATATGTAGTTTTTGCATAAATTAAGCTCAAAGTGGAATTTTTAATTTGAACTTGAAAAATTTCAGCTTGACTGCAAAAACTACATATGCTAGAAAAATACTTTTTTTTGTAGTATAGCCTTTACCCTTGATATCAACAAAGACAAACAGCTGTTTGACCCAAAATCACTAGTTGAATATTTCAGGTGAATGATTTTGTTTGGTGTTTTTGAAATGTTGTGGTTTAATATGACTGCTAAATGAGAAATTGCTTTATAGTGCATGTTTGTTAAGAAAGAACAAATAGACAACCTTTTTGCTCAAATTGGTGACACCATGAGCACTTTTTGTTAGGTTTTATGAATGTAGTTTTAATATTTCCTTTAATTCCATAAAATGGTTAAAACTGACAATACAGACCATTCTTTTTCTATTATTGAGGTGTTCATTTTACACATAAGTCCCTTAAAACCCCTATTTTCGTTCAAAAAGCTGGTTGTCTTTTATTGATATGGAGGGTAGGGCAACAAATAGCAGTGGTAGACTACTGACCAGGGATTATTTTTTTCTATGTTATTTGTACCCTTAACCATTCTCTACATCTCCAGCAAAATTTGTGATGATACCAGGCTTTGCAATTAACTCACAAAGTCGAACTAGTTGAATAAAAAAAGGGGGTTATCTTTTCCTTTTGATTTCTTGTTTTATATATTTTAAGAAAAAAGGTTAATAAAATCATGTTTTTTTACATGTTTTTTTATCAGTGTAAAGTTATATGTGATACAGTGAGGAACATAAGTATTTGAACACCCTGAAATTTTGCAAGTTCTCCCACTTAGAAATCATAGAGATGTCTGGAATTCACATTGAAGGAGCAATGCACATTTCCACTGTAAGAGATAGCATTTAAAATTCAGGAAATCACATTGTATGATTAGTAAAGAATTTATTTGTAGTGCACTGCTGCACATAAGTATTTAAACACCCAAGAAAATCAGTGTAGACTAGAGATGGTCAAATGTTTTGACTTGCTTTTGTGAGCTGATTGCAAAGCCTCTGAAAATGGTATCATCATCAAAATTGCTGGAGATTTAGAGAAGGGTTGTGAGAACATTAGGAAAAAAGTTTTGCTCTAGAAAATGTAGTTTTTGCATAAATTAAGTTCAAAGTCGAAATTGCAATTTTCAAAATTCTGACATGACTTAATTTGTGCAAAAACTATTTGTGTAAGAGACATACTTTTTTGTAGTATACACCCTTCTCTACATCTCCAGCAAGTTTGGTGATGATACGATGTTCAGGGGCTTTGAAATCAACTCAAAATCGTTGAATCATCTAATATTCTTGATAAGTAAACACACGACAACAGTGATTTTGGACCACTCCTCCACACAGATCTCGTCTAGTTTGTCAGGTTTCCGGATTTTCACTTAGAAACACAGAATTTCAACTCCCTTTCTATTGGATTTAGGTCTAGTGACTGGCACCTTGATGTGCTTCTTATGGGGCCACTGGTTATCATGGCTGTGTGCTTCGGGTCATTGTCATGTTGGAAGTCCCAGCCACGACCCATCTTCAATGCTCTGTGTGAGGAAAGGAGGTTGTTGTTCTTAATCTTACAATACATGGCCCCATTGATCCTCCCCTTACTACAGTGCAGTCATCCTGTTCTCTTTGCAGAAAATCACCCTCAAAGCATGATATTACCAACCCAATGCTTCACAGTAGGGATGGTGTTCTTAGGATGAAACTCATCATTCTTTTCACTCCAAACATAGCGAGTGAAGTTTATACTCAAAAAGTTCTACTTTGGTCTCATCTGACCACATTACTTTCTCCCATGCCTCCTCTGGATCATTGTCAAACTTCAGATGGGCCTGGACATGTGATTACTTGGGCAGGTGTATCTTACGTGCAATGCAAACCATGACGGTGTAGTGTTCTACTGACAATGACCTTTGAAACTGTGGTCCCAGCTCTCTTCATTGACAAGCTCCTCCTGTGTAGTTCTGGGCTGATTCCTCACCTTTCTTTTTAAAGTGAGATCTTGCATGGAGCCCCAGTCCAACAGTCTATTTTCACCATGATGCTTGGCAATTGCCCCGTAGCCCTTTCCTGTTTTCTGTAGGTCCACAATTTTGTCTCTGGTGTCTTTCAACAGCTCTTTCGTTTAGCCCATGGTAGTAGTTGGAGTCTCGGTGTCGTGTCGACAGGTGTCTTTAAAGAGACAGGTGCTACTAATTTAGGTAAATGAGTGGATTAGAGGTGGACTTTTTAAAGGCGGAATAACAGGTCTTTGAGAGCAAGAATCCTAGCTGATTGCCAGGTGTTCAAATACTAATGTGCAGTAGTTCAATACAAATACATTCTTTTAAAATCATACTGTGTGATTTCCTGACCTAAAGTTGTCTCTCACAATGGGAATGCATCTACATTTCTAAGTGGAAAAACTTGCAAAATCACAGGGTGTTCAAATACTTAATATGTTCCTCATTTTAAATATGGAATATTGGATTGTGCATTATAATACTATAAGGAGATTGGATTCATTAGCCACTAAGCCTTATTCATCTTTCAGTTTTTTCTTTATTTTGTGCCTTTCTCCCCTTTCCTGTGGTGCTGCCTCGGCAGCTCTTTGCCTTTGTACCTGGTAAATAATTCAGCACCTTTAGACAGTGACTTTCCTCCACTCTATTTGCAACAAACAGGTTACATGCATGCTCTATTGATTTCCCTTCTCGTCTTCGCTTTCTGCCAGATTCTACAACTACAATCTTTGTGCAAATGTCAACACTATCCTGAACCCAACACAAGCACACAAAGGAAGGCCAAGTATTTATTTTAGGAGTGCAAGAGTTCAGGGGGCTTCTCTTGCCAAACACCAACAAACAATGTCTATGGAAGTAGCCAAAATAAATCCTGGGATGTGCTGTATTATGGCTTTCTTAACAAGCACAGAATATTAAGATAATAGTGAAACCATAGTAATATATATATATATATATATATATATATATATATATCTAAACACATGAAGCAAAGTGTAATATAGTACAGCTTATCAATTCTAATTTTTCTTTATATTTATTTTACCTGCTGATTCAGCCAGCAACACACATCTGCTTTAGTTTAGCGCTACTCTCTTCTATGGATGGGGAATATAGTCACCCCTGAAGGCAGCTGAGAGGTTGGTGTTTATAGATTTAGATAGACTGTGCATAAGGGCCTACAACGTTTGAAGCCCTGTACTTACATAACATAATAGTCAGCTGAGATGAACTATCATGACTGTTCTCTGCTGAATACCTTACTGTATACATCTGTTAGGTGAGGTTGTTCAATGATCCATCAGGCAAGATTACTATGTGTAATATACATGTATATACTATATATGTGCTTTTCGATTGCTTCAAATGACAAGAATGATAGCAGGAACCAATATAAAATTAGTAGACAATGATTATACTTGGTTTGGTCTTGGATAATAGGTGAATAAGACACTCATGCAGTTGACACTCATGCAGCATAACCATTATATAAATTCTTAGAGCCCTTTCACTCTATATGCGTTGTGTCATGTTTTTATAAACGCATGCTTTTTTTTAACACACGAGTACTGCGTTTTCTCATAGAAAACCAATGTTACCATTCACACTACATGTGTTGTATTTTCATTGATTTGTTCGAAGACGCAAATGCAAAATGCAAACACATGCGTTTTTGTATATATGCAGAAACACATGCCTTTAAAAAATGCATATAGTGTGAAAGGGCCCTTAAAAAGAAGGCTGAATCATATTAAAGCAGGGTACAAACGGCTCGATATTCGAGCCGTCCGATGTACCCTGAAGCAGCGTGATGACGTCATCACGCTGCTGTCATATCTCAGCTGGCTGGGGAGAGACAGCTCTGCTCTCTCCCCGGCTCAGCCGAAGCTTTGCTTGGAGACCAGCGATCCCTTAGCAAAGCATCAGACATCGGCCGTAATTACGGTCATGTCCGATAAGGCTGTTTTCGAGCGGGATTGATTTGTCCCGCTCGCAAAACAGCGGTGGGCGCAGATTATATGGGTCAGATAGATGGTTGTGAGCGTGCACGGCGCTCGAAACAGCCATCGATTTGACCCATATCTCCACGTCTGTACCCTGCTTTAGACTAGTAAAACCCAAGCAATAAGATTCTTGTTCCTGATAATAACAAGTAATGTAAACAGTGTTGATCTATCTAAGAAAGCGAAGACAGGGGGCAGTGAAGTGAATCTTTAATGGTTGCATTGTCATATTATGTACCATTGGGTATTGCTTGATAAACAGATATAGTCAGTACAGCACAAGTTGCAGAGAAAGTGATGACAGCCATGGGACTGGAATTCCCATAGACTAAAACAAAAGCAGCCTGTTTTACTATTGAATTCTGGTCACAGATGAAGAGGAGACAAATAAACGAAGAACTCTGGTCTAAAAGACCATTTTAAAAATAACGTGGACAACTTATTATATAAAATTAATGATTTTAAGAGCTTAGCATGTTTAAGGGCACGTTTACAGTGCTTTAGTTAAGATTATAGAATTCCTTAAAAACCCATCCTCTGGCCAACTGAAGTTTGAGACGCACCTTTATTTCTGTCTGTCTCATTAGTGCTCAGAATATAAGATACCGTATCTTCCGGTGTATAAGACAACTGGGCGTATAAGACGACCCCCAACTTCCAGATAAAATATAGAGTTTGGCTTATACTGGCCATATAAGACTACCCCTCTTTCAATGCACACCAAATAAAAATGAAAAAACATCAGATTTCATTTTATTATGCTAATTTTTATTGAAATGCTTATGACATGCAGGTACTTAGCAGTTTAAATGTTCTGGGTTAGTAACTAACCCCTAAGACTACTTCCAGTCAAACGGTCGAGCTTTCATTGTCATATTTCAACTGTCAACATTCCAAAATTGCTTTTCTCTTGTCATATTTTACTGACAAGGCGCAAAGAGGGCTGATATGAAGCTGTGGAATGCTGCGTCTTCATTGCAGCACCATACAGTCCATTGACGATGTGGAAAAGCAGCACCTAATGCTGTTTGGGAACTGGTTATCTGTGTCTTTGGTATGCTAAGTTAATATCTAGATATTCATGTAAGCCACGGGCAAACTGCCTGCAAGTCACGGGAAATCCACCGAAAAATGTGCCGGTGTGCATCCTATTTTTGGCCAGCTCAGGGAAAGAGCATTGAACACATGGCTTTAAATATGTCTACTCTGACTTTCAACCCACAGATCTCCAACAACCTTAAAAGTCCTATTTTTTTTGAGTAATTTACATTCCCAATATCACACCCCTAGCTGCAACCTTTCACAGTTAAAATGTTGGCAATCTAAAAATTTTACTTTTTATACATGATAAGTGAAGGCTTTTTAATAATGAAAAAACTGGTAATGGAATAACTGATAATGCAATACCAGTTTCAGTCACTGGGGCCACAGCCTCTAGTGAGCATGTCAGCTCACACATTCCTCTCACACATGGATTAGGAAGGAGGAGGGGAGCTTTCTTTGGAGAAGATTTTCCTGAGTTTAAAAGTCATCTTATACGCCAGATAGGCTTTCATCCTATGGGTGATACAATTTGTGTCAACCCCAAATTTTAATGGGCTGTAAAGTGAACCTTAAGTGAAAGAAATACACTGCTGATCTCTCCTTCTACAAAGAGGAAGTTGTATGGTATTACACATCCAGAGCCAAAAACAAGAATGCCAACTTGGTAGCATGATTTCACATGCTTTACACTTATCCATTGCTTTGCCCATGACTTCTTATGCTGTATACTGTACATGTCCATTACATATCAACATTTATTGTACTGATTAGTGTTGAGCTTGAATATTCAAATTGTGAATATATTCGTTGAATATCAACTATTCGAGAATTCGCGAAATTCGTGAAAATGGTGGCGGATATTTGCAATTTCGAATTACGATTTTCTGCATTGGGATGCTTATGGACATGGATTGCGAATATATATTCGTAATGCGAAAATAAATAGCACATGACCATTCATTTTGAAGGTAATTGCAAGGCGATTATAATTGTGCATATATCAGCCAGGTCCACAGTACTGTAGTAACACCAGAATTAACATAGCCAAATAACTGCATTTTCATATTAGATTAGCCCTTAGCTTTAATATAATGTACAGATTCCGAGGTCAACTAAATCAGTCAGAATTATTTGGTGCTTAATTCCTAATTGTATACAATTTTCTTTTTCAAACTTGTCTTGACATTTTCATACTGACTACGTATTTATCAAGCTTAAGGTACGATTAACCTGCCTAAATGCCAAGGGCGTCATATTTGTGAAAACCTTCAATCTGCTCAACTGAGAAGCGCAAGAAAAAATAAAATAATTTGTAAAATTAACCTTAATATTAAATGAGCTGGCAGGTAATTTATAGGTCTGAGGCACTGCAAGAATATAAAATTAGACATAAGTCAATATGTCATCTTTTGACATATTACTCCATGTGTTGTTAGTTGTGTGTGGGCAGTGATCTACTGCTGAGGGAACTATAGAACAGGGATTCAGCAATCAGCAATCAATGTTTCAAAAACTAAATAACAGTGTTTGCTAAGGAAAATACCCCAAAATATAATTGTTAGGTTCCTGCTGGGATTCAAACCCAAAACTCGGTTCTGGGTTGCTCAGCAGAGGTGGCGAGTCTGGCTGTGTGCCACTTGCAATTC
>CM070038.1:54274645-54285641 GCA_036250615.1 Ptychadena robeensis
TTCCCTATCTCCAGCTAATGGGCTTAGCCTGTCTCGTTCCCCAAGCCCAGGCGTAACAATAATAAGCACCTTTAAATCAGAACATTTTCTTCACTTTGCGTCTTACTATTTGATCAACCAGGCAGCTAACTGGGACACATTATTGATCGCCGGAGGGAACCTCTCTATACTGATTACAACCCTACCTATGGACCTTCTACCTACTACTTTACCTGTTATGTGACAGACGGTACCCCGCCGCAGATCATTCCATCTATGCCCCATCTACCACCCACCCCCTGAGGAAGTTCCATATGAACTAAACGTGCGTTGGGGTGCTCCTAATCATCTTTTGGTTCGTGGTATATCTGGGCTAATGTTTAAGGCTTTCCATCAGTGGACGATCTGAACGTGCAGCGTCTTGTAAGCGCCAACTGTCTAAAACACTAGAATGCACCTTAACTGGATACATGATTAATATTCTGGAGTATTAAATTGTTTTTTCATTTTTACTTTGATTATGTTTATTTGTCAAGCATTGTGATATGGTGTGGTTGGCCTTTAAAGTCCCCCAGCCTCTGTGTTACAGAGGACATTCCCAACTGTAGACGGTGATTGGTGTTCAGCCAACCCCCTCTTCAGCCCCTCCTGCATATTGTATTTTGGGATGATGGCCACCCACCCTAGGAAATTCTGTTCTTTGTATTTGATCAACTTCTTAACCTTACTATGAACAAAGATTAAAGGTTATAATAACAATTTTTATTCCCCATGAAATACATATTAACCTTCCCTCAGTCTTTTACAGTATGAAGCCATTGGCAGTTAAGTAAAATATCTGATACAGTATTTCCAGGAATGGATGATTATGTGAGATGCTTAACCTCCTGAGCGTTTCGCATAACCGTGCCACGGGCAATCGCGGCAGAGCACAATATGCTCCGCCGCGATTTCCTGCTCAGCTGGAGGATGTAAACATAAGTCCGGCGTCACTGGAGACGCCGGACTTATGCTGTAAGAAAGCGACGCCCCTCCAGTTTGACGGAGGTCTATGGCGCCGCCTACCCCGGTCACCGGTGACGTGATCGGGGGCGGACCCGGAAAGCCGGCGAGACCTAGAGCGTAGCTCTAGTTAACTGCATCATGAAACTCAGCCCGAGTTAACTTGGGCTAGACGCTCAGAAGGTTAATGAGATTTTGAAAATGTAATGCAAATTGCATGCAGACTATAAGTTTGGCTAATCAAGCACAGTAGCTGAAGTTTGAATGGCTCAACTTCAGTCTGAATTAATTTTGCATCTTTTATGTTAGCCTAGAATAACGAAAATACAAATTGACTTTAAATACTGATATATCCTCACTAGGATTTACAGCTGTGCTTGCCATTTGGCAATGATTGAAAAATGATGTTGTCAATCTTACATCTTACATTTTGTGTCTTTAAAATCACTTGGGAATCTATAGCCACAATTGCTATGGCCCTGTAAGACATAGAGTTGTTAAGAAAAATTAACTAAATATTTTCCGAAAGACAGGTGAACCAACCAAAAAATTACTGCAGGACAGCAATATAAACTATAGAAAATGTTCATCTGCTTTCAAGTGACTCCAGTTGAGCTGCTGGATAACTGTTCATTCACAATTATATAATAATTTGTCTTCTAAAGAGCAATAATGGAAAAAGATGGAAAAGTTAATATATTTGTAGAGAGTTTGGAGCTTCATAAAAAGCACACAAATACTAAAATGTCGAAAAATAAAACAAATGATTCCGGAAGGGCAAGCTCAGACTACCTTTTTTGGAAAAGCTTAGTTGGCTTATAACCCCATTAAGGCTAATTAGTTTCATACCAGACTTAAGTGTGGGGCTGGGAAAAGTGTAAAATATGAAACATGTTCAAAAAACAAAAATTTGCTTGTTACATGTTGACTGGAAGGTTTAGAAATGTCCTGATACATGGGTATAAGATTTTGGTAAAACAAATGTTCATTGTACAGAACTTGTATGGTAAGATTGTTACATGTATGGGTGCCTTTAGGCAAATTAATAAGGCCTTACCAGAATTTGTGTAGTGGTTTATCCCTTGGGTTCTCTGCAGTTCAAAGAACTCAAGACATTTTTCATCCTGTTCAATCCTATAGCACAGCTCTCTCATTAGCATTGTTGTGCTGCGACAAAAATCCTCTTCATAATCCCCAGACATCTCGCAATATCATCTCTCAGAACTAAGAACAGAGCAGAAGAATTAGACTTCACCATTGTGACCAAAAACATATTTAGAACAGTAACAGGTATATATATTTAAAAATATTGCTGTCTGTGTTAGAAAAGGGCACACAATCAACAATCTAACACTTTTCAACCAGAGCTTTTTTTAGCGGACTTGCAAGGCAGCAAGAGGGCTTCTTCAAGAACCACAGCTGCTAAACAATCTTTAGCTTGCCCTCCATGAATGGGATCAGTCTCTGCATGTAATGTATGTAACAACTTCTGTGCCTGCTGATCCTGCAGCACCTGCATTTCGTGCTACACATTCCGGTGCATTCTCTACATCCCTTTAGTTGCCGAGTTAGATTAATGTTTACAGGTTGTCCAGGGCTGAGCATAGTTAAATTGAATTCTTGAATACCCTCAGTATTGCCATACAATTTGACACCCATATCACTCACAGCAAACTCTATGCAACATTATGGGTTTTGATCATGAACTTCTGACACTGGGTACCCCAAACCTAGTGAAGCAACTGCCGATGCCTGAAAATCTTCTGTAAATGTGGCCATACACTGTGAAATTTCAGTCTATTGTTTAAGAATCTGACGAGTTTTCTTGGTATTTCAACCAATTTGTATCTGATGGTTAGTGATGGCCGAACTTCGGCCATGTCCGTCCACGAATGGGTGGATCGGACTTTAAAAAAGTCAGCCGTCTGCCCGTTTGCGGGCAGATTGAAATTGGCGGGGAATTTGAATCTGGAAAAACCCGGCTAGCACAACCAGGAACGCATAGTTCCTGTTTGTACTAGCCGGATGTGACGTCACTGACACCACTTCAGGGTTTTACGAGCCGGCTGTGGTAAAAACAGTAAAAATTAGGCAAAGATAACACATGTTTTTTAATGTGTAGATTAGGATATTATATTCTAAATAGCAGCCTCTCTTGCAAAGCTTCTAAGTTAAATTCTATTTAACACTCTATTACTTGTGTTTTTGCCCAAGTAATTACCAAGTACTGCTATCTGCATAACATTTTCATTCATTTGTTTCTAAATAACTACTGCATTTTACAAACTGTAAGAAGAAACTTTTTTTCTCTCAAAATTGTGAGAAAAAGATGAGTGAATCTTATATTTTGCATGCGCGACCCCCCACAGCCCGAATACAGATTGGGTGCTCGCACCTTCGTCACAGCTCTGTATGTGAGCGGACCGGATCACCTGTTCACATACAGAGATCTGCAGGTGGACGATCCATCAATCCACGGACAGATCATCCATCTGCAGCTGTCACAGCTCTCTATGCGAGCGGACCGAAGCTGCAGCTTACATACACAGCCCTCCTGCAGAGGAATGGATCATATGTCAGCAGATCTGTATGTAAGCAGGTCTTTCTCTGCTCAGAACTGCCTGCTTACATACAGATCTATTTTTACTGGGATGAGACACTCCACTGTGCACGTAATATACAGCCGAGGGTCTTATAAGCCAAAAAATACTGTATATTTAATTTTTCTATATTCTTTATTGGCTTGCTCTCAACTAAAATATTGTATGTCAATATAAAAATCACAGAATTTACCAATAATTCTGCCAGTGACTCCCATGGGGATCCTCCACATTTAATACTCAGCTCAGCTGTCACTGTACACAGTTTTGTCTTAATCCTCATCCATGTCAGTATTTGCCTCATGCTCCTGTTATGGCTACAGATGACTTTACAAGGATAAATACCACTGTATGACTGATAAACAAAATGTATTTTTTAAACAGAACACAGCTCCTTCACACTGTCAAAATGTGACCAGCAGCTGAATTTTTTCAATGTTGCAAGTTAATGGCACCCCAAAAGTTCTGTGTGGATCATTGACTGACTGAAAATTTATTCTGCAGTGTGTAAGCTTTCACCATTTTTGCCATTCAATTCAGGGAATAACAACACACTTCCTAGATGTATAATGTAAAAGACTCCTTAAGAAGAACTAAGCCAGATACCTGTATCAGGTCTAAAACTGGTCCATGAGATGCTGACATTTCAAAATTGGCAACCATTGCATGCAGACTGAGACTAAGCCAATCACTCTCTACAGATACTGTAATTGATTGGCTTAATTTCAACCTTAATAAAATTTGCATGCTAATGTCAACATTTTGAAATCTTATTGACAATCTTTTGTCAGGAACTAATTAGGTAGTGTAATTTCAAACTTACTAAGATAGGCAGGAAATTGTATGAACATGCATGCATGCTTTAGGTGGGGACAAAGTACATTTCATTTTATACAGACATTGTAATTTAGTACAAACCTGTATTAGAAAAATCTGGGGAGAAGCTGTTTTTCTCCCGCCATTCAAATGATGAATTTCAGTTGCCTGTCAGCCCCGCCCCCAGACTGTATTAGGCGGAGCCCTGGGTCCTGGGTCTCAAAGGGTTGTTTTTTTTACAGCCTAAATGGTAGAACCATCAGACATAAACAAGATGAGTTCATGAATTACCATTTAATAAATAACCTCTTACACAATATCTGCTACAAATGTCAGCAATATCATATAATACAAATGAAGTTTCAAAAAAGCAGCACCCATAAATGAAGGGGAAAAGATACTTTCTGTTTAGTGGCAATCATTATTAGCAAGTTATCTGCACCTTAAAGAATTAAACACCCCTTTATTTTTTCATCTTGACAGCTTTAAAGTATACCTCTTTTTTACTCATGCAATTAGTTTACATTTAAATAATATTAAGCTCTGTGTTTTTACCTTCAATAATAACCACCTGTACAGTGATAATCTGGGCGGCAATGAGGGTGATTAGCCCTCTAAAAGCTTAAAATTATTACTTGTAGCTTTAAGTATCAGTGTATACATGTACAGTGCATCCGAAAATAAATGATATAACTTTTAAATAAATTTTTTTCCTCAGAATTCTACACACAACACTCCATAATAGAACAAGAAAAAAGTTTATTCAAAATTAAGTTTAGATGCATCCTGTTTCTCCTGATCATCCTTGAGATGTTTAAGCAGGAGTCCACCTGAAGTGAATTCAGTTGATTGGATATGCCTTGGAAAGGCAGACACCTGTCTATATAAGGTCCCACAGTTGACAGTTCATGTCAGAGCACAAACCAAGCATGTCAAAAGCCCCCCATACACACTTAGATCGACCGCACGTAATGACGGTTCATCTTTTAGCAGGACAATGGCCCTAAGCACAAAGCCAAAATATCAAAGGAGTGGCTTCAACTGTGTGAATGTCCTTGAGTGGCCTAGCCACAGCCCAGACTTGAATCTCATTAAACATCCCTGGAGAAATCTTAAAATGGCTGTGCACCAATGCTTCCCATCCAACCTGATAGAGAAAATCAAATTGAATCACATGATAATAAGTTTTAGCCCATACTTCAAGAATATGATGGGTTTGTTCTTGGTGTTTCAACCAATTGATATCCGTTGCATTGTGGGACCCCTTCAATCGGCCAGGCACCCTTTGTGTGCCGGCCATAAGCTGCGATGGAGACGCCATCTTCATTGCAGCTTATGGCATCGGCTGCCATCGGCTCGCGCCGGCCAGAGATTTTCCGACATGTCCGTTCTCTGGCCGGCCGAGAAGTGGGGCGACAGTGATCTGTCGCCCCATGTGGGCACATGCCGATTAGCGGCCGATTTTTAACCTGACCGACGGCGAGAGCGCGCACGCCCGTCGGTCAGATTAAAATCCGGCCGTTTATCGGCATGTGTATGCCTAGCATTAGGAAGGAATCGATCTGTTTGGAATCTATCAGTTGGAGAAAGATTGCCCCATTAAAAGATTGCCCCATTAAACAGACAACACATTTCCCAGCTCTGTCCAAGAATTTCAAGATTGACTAGTAAAGCAATGCTAATTATAAACATGAAGGAGAGATAAGTCTTCAATCAATTTTACACTGCAAGCTGGAATTGCGGGTGCGGGTGATGGGCAGGCCACATGATAAAATTAATTGGGCAATCACCCAGCATCTGCGGATGCTTGGCATCATGTTGCATCTTACTGCCGGACCCAGTTCCCAGGTGTCACTCTCAGACATAATTGTGATCGTAGCATAACTGAGTGCTTTAAGATAACCAAACCCTGTACAATCTGATATGTTCAACTAAATACACACTAAAAGGATAGGCCCAGAAGGTTTAGGTCATTATAGTACAAATTTGCATTACTTATGTTCAGACAGTAAAGTGTATGGTAATTGATCGTAAGGATGATTAATATTCATAGTTTTATTTGCTGTTAATACTATAGATATTCACCCTTTCTACTTGTACTGTTAAAACAGACAGCACTCCCAATGTAATTATCATACCTTTGAAGAAAGAAAACTAGTTTAGTGCTGTGCACCCTTTTACAAGAAAGTAAATCGCTCACAGCTGCATTTAATAAAGGCAGTTATAAACACAAGAGAATTTCCCAAATAAATGAAACTGTTGACAGAAAAATACATCACATCCTACTTACTCCGCCGCTCACCTTTTCTGAAACTTTCACATCATTTTCAGGCTCTTGTGGTCTAGTCGTTGTAGCTTCTTTGAACTGAGAAACATGCCAGTGGCTTTGTAGTCTTCTCATGAGATCTTTCTGACTTCAGAGCCTTTTGGCAAATTATTGGAAATGGCACACTGACTGATGGGTGGCCAAGATTTACACTGTTAAAGTGGAGTTCCCTTGCAGCCAATTCCCGAAGAGTCAAACTGCAACAGAGATCAAATAAAATGACTGTTCTCAGCTGAACACAAATATCCAAATAAACAATTGAGAAAGCATTCATTGGGATAAACATTTCTGTTTCACAGAATCTGAGATTTGACAATTTGGATGGATAATTGTTAGGTAGTTCTGAGATATTCTGGCAATTCTGTAACAAAACTGACAAATTTCCTATATGTTGTATCAGTCTGTCAATCCTCACTTCTAAGCACTAGCATTTAAAGTAAAACAATGAGGCTGAATATTTATCTATTTTTGTAAATGTTTACTTTTAAGCAGATCAAAGGGCAAAATAAAGATAACTCATAATGCAGTATGTCCCCCAACAGTGTCTCTTTCAGCTTCATTTAGCAGACAGAACAAAATGAAACTAAAGGCCGCTGCACATACACAGAGGGGCAGATGATTTTGCTGTCAACCGATGTGCGTGCGTGCCATCGAGGGTGCCCACATGGCCAAGCTCATTTGGCTCGGTTGGCCAGAGAACGGACATGTCCGATAATCTCTGCCCGATGCCGTTAGTTTCCATGGAGACCGGCATCTCCATTGAAACTAACGGCCGGCACACAAAGGGTGCCTGCCGATGCTGTGAGCGATGGAGTGCAGCGTGATGACGTCATCACGCTGCACTCCATCGCTGATCTGTTTCCCCCAACTCGGTACGTGTGTGGGGGCCTTAGCAGGCTGGGACAACCCATTTCCCACTGACAGGAGCACTTACAATCATTAACTTTTATTCTAGGATAAATAAGTTCACATCCCCAACATTAACATGGAGGTCAATGGTACTCCTTGACTCCAAAGAGGCGGACCAGGAAGAATTGGCCGGAACACCGACAGCCTCCCTCTAGACAGATAAATAAGTCCAAGTGTACCTCAGGGTTAATATTGTTACTAACAAACTCACCCTGAATAAACATTGTTGACCAGTGTTAGCTTTACATACCCTGGTCGAATTTATGATTTCTTAACGTTAATTCTATAAAATTGGCAGAGAATATGAATGATAACAAAAACAATTTTCTTTCATTTATGGTTGGATGAAGCAATTTATTGTTAAACAATTATGCTTATTCTTCATCATAATCACAACACAAACTACCCAAATGACAGTGATCAAAAGTTGACATACACTGATAATTTGGCTGGATAACATGCACACAACCTGACACAAAAGGGTTAGAATGGCTATTAAAGGTAACCATCTTCACCTGTAATTTGTTTGCTTGTAATGAGTGGGTGTATATAAAAGGTCAATGATTTCCAGACTCCTTCTAGATCCTTGTGTCTTTCATACAGTGGTGCATGGATGTATTGGGAATTCTAAGTCCTTGAGAAAGCAAAAGAACTCTCAAAGGATCTGCGGGTAAAGGTAGTTGAACTTCATAAAGCAGGAAAGAGATATAAGATAATATCAAAGAAATTGAGAATGCCAATCAGCAGTGTTCAATTTCTAATTAAGAAGTGAAGAATTAGGGGTTCTTTTGAAATCAAACCATGACCAGGTAGACCAACTATTATTTCAGCCAGAACAGCTGTAAACATTATTTGTGATGCGAGGAAAAAACTCCACAAAAGCCATTACTATGCAAATGCCACAAAGTATGCCAAAAAGCAAAGAGACTAGCTTCAAACCCTCTGGCACAAAGTCATTGTGGAATGATGAAACTAAAATATACTTTTTGGCCACAACCATATATGTTACATTTGGAGAGGAGTCAACAAGGCCTATGATGAAAGGTTCACCAATATGGTGGTGGATTGCTAACAAAATTGGATGCACTAGATGATGCCTGGACACATCAGGTAAAGGTAGTGCATACAGCGTGGTTTAATAAGTCTTCACTCAGGGGCAAACTCTGTGACAACAACTCCAAGGTAGGCTCTCCTTTTTTGAAAAGTTGCAGTGTACATTTTCTTTGAAACATACAGGTATGAATATTTTTACCTTATGGTACCTAACTTGAATTCAATTATCTATTTAAATCCTTTCTATTTGTTTATAAATGGGATTTCCAGTTTAAAAATCATTAAATTCAAAATAGAATCATCTATACACAAACATATAATTTATATACATACCCTGATCTTCAAACATCCCTATATAGATAGTTTATAGCTCAGCTACACAATATATGCACAAAAAGTATGTTAAACTAATATTTTAGTTTAGTTTTTAGTATCTGCCCCATTGAGTCCAGTTTTGGTGGGGATTTTACTCATTTTGTACTTTTGTTTTAAAACTATTCAAAAACATGATGATCATATTTGATATTTCTTTTGAATATTCCTCTAATTAGATCTTAGTTTCTGATCCTTAGACCTTTCTAATCATGAGATTGATATTGGCTATACAGTCTTTTATACCAATAGGACCTTTTTCTCCTACAATGTTCATGAACTCTGATAGGAATGTCCTGAGGAAGCCCTGCATGGTAAAAGGGAGAAATATTTCTAGGGAAGCAGTTGTCATGGGAAAGTCTTAAATTTAAATTTCCTAGAACCAAAGAGATTTTTTTGTTTAGGCCTATTAGACCAATAACACATTCTACCTAATAAGCAGGCCTGATAATATTTTTTCACACCTGGTAGTCTCAGTCCCCCTTCACTTTTGTTTTGGAGCATCACGGGCATACAGAGTCTAGCTTTTTGGCCAGCCCATAATAATCTTTATGGGCTGAAAATGATTCTGAAAGAGACCAGAAAGGTTGCATGTTTGATATATAGTGACCAAGGAAATTGTTAAAGCTGTACCCCTAAAAACACATAATACAAAAATTTGACTAACCCCCACATCAGTGGTCTTGGATGGGGCTTCACTACAAGTATAAATAACTTTTTTTTATCCCTTAATCAAGTATTTTTGTACTTAAAAATAAAAATATCTTTCATAGAGGATCACATTTGTTCAGGCTATGGGATATTTTCAATAGTAAGTCAAACAAAAGTTTTTCTCAACCACTAAAATCTTTTCAGAAATATAGAGATATAAACTCCACGCTTATTCAGAAAGAAGTTACTTTTGTATTGGTGTTCAAATAAATCTAAGAAAAAGGGTCCCTCAGGCCCCTTAATATGCCTATTGTCACAGTTTGGAATTGAAATTGCCCTTATAAAACCCTTCACTTGGTCTTCCATGTATTTAATAGCAAGTTTGTTCCACAATCATAAGCTATCCAACCATACACTAGTATACTTAATCAATATTCAGGATAGCCCCCACTTTGTGTGCTCTTTTAACTTTTTAAGCAGTTACAAGCAGACATTTTTTTGAGTTATTGTAAAGAAATTTGGCAGAGGTTATTCTCCTAGTTCTGTTAAGCCGGTTATAGACCGGCGTGTGCGTTATCGCCTAATGCAAGGTGGTCGGTCACCCACAACTACAGGGGTGCCAACCTTGAGGATTTGACACAAAAAAGTCAGCAGGTCGGATCGCACAGTGATCCATCATGCTGGTTCTTTTTGTGCCCGATCCTGTTGTAGGCAGTTAACTTGGAGGGGGAGTCTGTCTATGGCCGGCTTTAGAAGCTACTGCTTCAGGATTCCATTAGGCGGCAGCTGATAATAATTACTATAGAAAGCTTATGTGGACATCAGGAAATATGAAATGTCACTCTCCAGTCACAAAACAGTAATATGTTTGTAAATTACCCTTTCTCTGAATCACTTAGTATGCTCTTCTCTATATTTATATCTCTTACCCCTAATGGATTTGTGCAGGAAGTGAAAGTGGATAAGAAAGTGAAGTCTACAGGAAAATTAACACAGATCACATCCACATCTCCTGCAGATTTAAATGCTAACAGGTTTTAATGTAAACATTCTTTTTTATTAACTTATTACTTTTTAAGTACTGTATATACTTGAGTATAGGTGGACCCGAATATAAGCTGAGGTACCAAATTTTTAAAAAAATGCAGTTATAAACATATCAGCAAATGTGCCTTTGTTAGGAGATGTTATTTTTTTAATTCAGCAGCTTTGTAAGTTAATAACAAAGCCGAAAAGGGGTACTCCCTAAGCATCAAGGAGTGCTGGGGCTGCCTTGAACCCCAAATTA
>CM070038.1:54285741-54297676 GCA_036250615.1 Ptychadena robeensis
TATGGTGAACAGTAATGTTAAATCTGTACATTATAATCCATGTTGGTCAGTTCATCTGTTAATAACAAAGCCCCTGAACATGATATCATAACTAAATTTGCTGGGCATGTAGAAAAGAGTTGTGGGAACATAAAAAAGTATTGCACAAAATAAATAATGAACCTAGTTTATGCAAAAACTACATGTGCTAGAGCAATATATTTTTTCCAAATGTTCCCAAAACCATTTTCTACATCCCCAGCACATTTGTGATGATAGCATGTTCAGGGGCTTTGCAATAACCTCATTCATTCCACCTATAAAATGCAGCGATTTTAGTTTCTTAACCCGAATATAAGCAGAATGTAATTTTTTTAACACAATTCAGTGCTGAAAAATTTTGCTTATATTCAAGTATATGCGGTACCGAAATGATCCTGTTCTATGAAAACACACAGATTAAGTATTACATATTGTAAAGTATATATATATATTGTAGCAGAGTGATGGAAAGGGCTAGACGGTGCATATATTGCATCTAGGTTTAGGCGCTTCTTGCAATTAAAGCTCCAGGGAAACAGAATGTTTCTGTGATATGGCTCAGAGTGAGAGCCGTGGTTTAGGGCCCTGGAGCCGGCCAAGGACAGAGAACGGAGGGTCCCTTGGCCACCAGGTCCAGGTCTGCGATTTGCTCAAACTGGACTGAGCACTCAAGGTACTGTGAGTGCAAAACTGTGCATTGCTGCTGTTTTGTGCTACACTCTTTAGTGAGTAGACTAGCTGAGTATGGGCTTGTTTCCACTAGAAGCGGAAGCCCGCGGTTGTGCGCGGCTATGGGCTATTCCCCTGTCCGCGGAATCACGCGGACGGCCGCCTAAAAACTCGGTCGACCGAGTTTTTAGGTGGCCGTCCGCGCGATTCCGCGGCCGCCCAGCACTGACCGCGGCCATAGGGGTGAATGGCCGCCGCTAAAAACCGCATGAGATGCGGTTCTTAGCGGTGACGGTTCTTAGCGGCGGCAACCGCGCCGCCGGCTTCCACACAAGTGGAAACTAAGCCTGAGGCAGCTAGTCGCCCAGCCGTGCATTTTGTTTGGAGTTTTGTTTTGCCTTTGCTTTACTGGCTGACAATAAAGCCGGCAGGTTGATGCCTGAGTTTGTGTTCAAGGACAGTGATTCTGCCTCATACTTTTTGAACTACGATCCCTGCAGCCCATGAGCAAATTCCCAACTTGCCACAATATATAGTGATGAGTGGCATAGGCAATAATTGAATTCGCGATTCTACTAATATTCGATTCGCGGATATTCTCAAATATATTCACATTGTGATTACCTTCAAAATGAATGGTCACATGTTATATTTATTTTCGCAATCCATGGTCATGGCCTCCCAATGCAGAATATCGAGAATAATTTGAGAGAGGATAAAAATGGGTTAACTAAGTAACTATGTAACATAAGTAACAGTAACAGAAGTAACTTTGCAGTTTTCCCTGGAATCAGGGTTCCCACTGCAAGACCAAAATATCTCTACCTGTTACTTTTTTCAGTGACACAATATATAAAGAGGACAAGCATATATAAAAAAGACTAAAATAAAAACTGGGGTAAACTCCATCTAAGATTTTAAAAAAAATCCCTTGAGGTAAACTTTAAAGGACCACTTTATACTTTATAAAAAAAATACTGTACCCAAACCTGAAGGAGGGGCTGGCTGCCCAGATGTTTCTGCTCACCCCTCCGCTGCTATTCTAACTAGACTGGTGGACTGCTTCCAAAAGGGACTGTGGGTGGCGTTGGAGCAATCCTTTGTGCCGACTCTCCTCAAATTACTACCTTGGCTGGATAAACCTCATAGAGGGGCCATGCATCTCCCCATACTAACCGCGGCTCTGCTGTCAAGATGAGACCTGCTTCTGAAAATCTCCACCACCTTGTCGTCTTGCCCCGGCCCCCTTAGCCCCTTTTCCACAACCCAGCCTTCCCTCCCACACAGAATTACCCTTCTTTCTTGTTATGGAACACCTCTGACCATCTCCACATTTTCCAGATTCTGTCTGACGGTTCTCTACCCACATGAGCCAACTTTAAGAGTAGGGTCACTTCCCTACCACATTTCTGACTATCTTCAATTACACTTGTTTTCATCACTCCACACATTTTCACAAACCGTTTCTCACCCGACTCGATGATGAAACACACACAGTATCTGCTATCTATTTGATACTCATAAGAGGCGACCCTACTCAACGCCCACCCTACATATCCCATTGGGAAACAGAATTGACTGAATCCTTTTCCTGTATGGATAGGTCCAAAGCCTTTATCCTCACTTATAAGACCATCTTCCACTAGCAAAGCTCAAGAGATCAATTCCAAGATCTTGACACCAAGGTTTTGGGACCCGGATAACCTAATTCGCTTTTCCCCTACAGTAACTCACAAAGTTGAATTATGCTAATTGAAATAAAAAAAACATTTGTCTACCTCTAATCGATAGTCACTTTGATTGCCCAATTAGCTGGTGGGCAGCAACAAGGCTCCCTAACTAACTAAATTCCCCCTGGGTACACCCCAGGGGCAAGGGGACTTTAGCGGCAACTAGTCCCCTTGGTCATAAAGGTCTTATTTGTACAAAAACATAACAGAAATAGAAATACACATAAAAGTTAAAAAACATAGGACCTGTCAATGTTGGTCAATGTTAAATCATAGTTGTACATATATTAAGCACTAGAGATGGTCGAATTTTTTTTCAAAAATTCGACCATTTCGCCGATTTCGAGTTAATTGCAAAGCCCCTGAACATGGTATCATCACCAAACTTGCTGGATATGTAGAGAAGGGTTGGGGGTATACTCCAAAAAAGAAAGTATGTCTCTAACACAAATAGTTTTTGCACAAATTAAGTTCAAAGTCAAGTAAAAATTTAGAAAATCGGAATTTCGACTTTAACTTTGAACTTAATTTATGCAAAAAGTACATGTGCTAAAGCAACACTTATTTTTTTCCAATGTTCCCACAACCCTTCTCTACATCTCCAGCAAGTATGGTGATGATACCATGTTCAGGGGCTTTGCAATCAGCTCACAAAGTTAGCAAGTCGAAAAATTCGACCATCTCTATTAAGCACAACCGCTTAGAGCGGGTACATAGCATAAACAGGTGCAGTAATACAGATATGGTAATGTACGTCAGGATAAAGACCCTGTAACAACGCGCGTTTCGTATATAACTTCCTCAGGGGGTGTACTTTATCCAAATGGGTTTTGTGAAGATATCCACAAAGACAGCTGCATACAACACCAACAAAGGATGGACAAAAACACCAAGGAGGGACCAATTAGCATCACAAAACTCAAAGGTGAACCAAATAAAACCAATGAAATCTTAAATGAAACATTTACTCACAATGAAGCATCAAAAGACCAATCACTGAGACAGGCATCAGTTAAACCCCGAGCCGGGGGTAGCCATGAGCGGAGAACGGGGGGCCAGAGCAAACAATCCGACAGCAAGCTTAACCCAAACAGACCTGCATAATTGGAGTGGAGCTTAGTGATCATTTTAATGACCATTTTAAAATTAAATTGTAGCTGTTTGACGCAAATTACCAGGGGGATCCATTGTGGGCAAGTGCAACGTAGTGCATAACAAAGGATGTGCTTGAATGCCATAGTGGTTCCAATTGGGACACGAATGCAAGACTATGAGTTCAAATATGAAGGACGCAATTAAATACAGACTGAAACCGAAATATGCATTCTTGAACTTAGATGTCTTTTGGAGAGAAAGTTGAATTTATCATGGCACAAGAAGTATCTGCAGAAATATGTGAATGATAATATCAACTCCCTCGGACTTAGGATTCAATTGTTGAATCGACAACAGCATCACCTGACAGAGAACCAACACCTATGACTACAAGAAACCGAACAGATGATGACATTGACAATACAGATGATGAAGACAACTCTGATACCAATTCAGCACAGTCTTTTTTAGATTCAAGCCACAGGCCACAAAGAACCAAAAACAAAGGAGGGAACCCACAGACCAAAAAACAGCAACTGAAAACCAAAAACATAGACCAGTACATGACCCAGAAGAAAGGGTAATCTACAGATTGTGAACTTATCATCAAGAAATCTATCTACAAATGAAAAGACGGTTCTCTCTGTTGATAAGTTCGAGCTTGTTAAAGACCTGCCCAAAAAAGGTCTTGAATCAATACGAATGTTCCTAATGCAAAGAAGCACTGACGAAACACCATATATGGGCGTCATTCTGGAACTGTTAGAATTCATATTAAATAACAACTATTTCTTATTTGGTGAGGAGATATACCTCCAGGTACAGGGGGTAGCTATGGGGACAACATGCGCCCCAAGCTATGCTAACCTGTACCTGGGGGCTTGGGAGCGAGACCTCTTTGCATCCGATTATTTGGAACCATTCACAAAACATAGATGACGTGTTCATGCTATGGGATGGTCCCCAAGAAGATCTCAACAACTTTGTGAAGCAACTTCAAATAAATGACTACAATCTCAAATTCACTTTCAATGCTGATCAGCATCAGCTGACGTTCCTGGATTTAACCATCATTAAGGGAGAAGATAATAAACTGAACACCACTCTCTTTAGGAAAGAAACAGTCGGGAATACTTTGCTACACGCTTTCGGCCAAAATACGTAATTGTTCAACCACTAAACACTTTGGAGAAGAGGCTCTGAAACTCAAAAAACGGCTGCTGAACAGAGGTTATAGCAAAAAAGTTTTAAAAAAGGCGTACAAAAAGGCTATATCGAAGGACAGGAATGTCCTACTGTTTGGAACGAAATCTAAAACCAATGATAGCAAAACAAGAATCATCGCTACATATATAAAGCAACAGTTTCTCTTCAGGAACATCCTCTCCAAATTTTGGCCAATTTTGACCAACAACCTTAAAATCAGACACTATGTTGGGGAACACCCTCAGATTACCTATAAAAAATCAATATCTTTGAAAGACTTTGAAAGTCACTATTTTGGCCCACAAAGGGGAGACAAATGTAAGAGAAAGAGCACCTTCCGATGCAAAACATGGAAGTGTGCATGCTGTTGGTTTATTAATGCAAACTGAAACCTAACACTACCGAATGGTTGCAAATATATGCCTAAACACTACGCCGACTGCAAAACTGCAGGGGTGGTGTATCTACTAATATGCTCCTGCGGTTCCTTTTATATTGGAAAGACGAAGAGAATGCTACAGCAAAGGATCAGTGAGCATGCAAAATCCGGTACGGACGGGGATCTATCGACACCGGTAGGATGTCACATAGGTAGGACTCTCAATCACAACTACAACAACGACTGTATATCAGTTGTAGTCCTAGACCAGGTGCACCCCAATACAAGGGGTGGCAATGACGATAAGATACTTTTGCAGAAAGAAGCAAGATGGATCTTTGAGCTCAGAGCTACTTCCGCACCTGGGCTCAATAACAAAAAAAATGACTTTCCATAACTTCTCTCAGACAGGCGATCTTACCTTGAATCTGCCAATGGTAACCTCCATGATATCCATGATCTGTATTCCCATTTGACTCTCTGTTCGGACTTAATAATGTATTGCTTTACTATATGAACATCTAACTGAACATCATGGTAACCTTATATGTTCTGCTTTATATACATCATGGGCAAATGTACAGAATGATGGATTATTATGTAAATTTTTTGATAGTATGTTTATCAGTACAGTATTTGTATTTTAGTTTATAATTACATTGGGAAACAATCTATTAAGTATATATGTAAGTGTAGGATCTGGATGGACACTAACCCCAGGGGGCGGACTCAGCATCCCCGATGTCAAATCATCTGTAACACCCAGCTACTTTCTGGAACTAATTTTGATAGTTTCTATTGTTAGACTATAGGTTCCACTCTAATTCAAATATGACTACTATTTCTACTTTTCTACATAGGAACCCTGGTAGTATTTAACTTCCAGACTCTATCCACTAACAACTGATTATTATTCCACAAACGTAAGGTGCAGTTCTCATGCACTAATCCTAACTTTAATCTCAATTGAACTTGCTCACTTAACTGTTCAGCTTGATGTTTATCAGCTGAGTTCTTCTTTAGACCGGATCCCTGGTACTTTGGTGACGTCACATGGTATGGTCTATGGTAAGCTGGCAACGCGTCGCACCGTCTCCATGGCGCATGCGCGGAGGTTCTCTGCGCAGACGCATAGTGCGCGATTGCGCGTGCGTGCAGATTCTTGGTCAATATGACCAGTTGGAGCACCCAATTCCCTGCCAACCTGACTGCCGATGGGAGGCGGGAAAGTGCACGGCATCCGATCGGCTGTTGAAGCGTGCAGAAATCAGCCCATCTATGCCCAGCTTTACACAGAATTTGTTTCAAATGAAAAAAAGTGTACTAATCTCTTGGCAGAAACAACATATTGAATGAATGCTATTATTGAATGTGCAATATATTAAAAAAACACTGGAAAGACACCATTGGATGCTAATTCTTTAATGGGTAGTTTTAGTTTTAAAACTAAAACTAAAAGGTATGTTATGGGGCAATAATTTTTTCTATATTTGAGCCTACTCCTATATTTTAGCAAAGTTAGTAAACTTCCTTCTTCTCTTAATTACCCCAAATTCTTTATCTGAAATCTATTAAGACAAATTCAACTCTTACAACGTGTACAAAATAGATTATACACACAGTAGCAGTGTCCATTCATTTAAAAAAAGAAACACATCAAAAGGTTTCTTTTTTCATAAAACAAATGGCTAATTCTGAAAGCCCAGGTGCATGACTCTCATCCATGGGCAATTACAGCAGCACGTTAGAAAGCGGTTTATAAATAGATCCATAGGAACGCAGCAGAGATGTGAAGCTGCATTCAGGTGTTGTTATTTAAGAAGCCAGGATTGGTGCTTTAGCTGTTTTCAGCTTGTTTGCCGTATTAGCTTCGCTGAACCTGAATTATTATGTCAGCAAACAATTATTGGTCGAGTGGCTCTCTTGTCGTGCTCTAATTTCCAGACACTTTCCTCCTGATTTACTGATGTGAACTTAAGTCAGACAAGGGAATCCAACAGCACATTTCAACCAGGACAATAGTGTAAAATTTTCTCGTTATGTTCCTTCATGTTATTTAAAGCTAAATGATTGCACTCGTATATTAAATAAAACCATAGAAATACACAAATTAAAACAATATTACACAGATATTTTAACAGTTAAAGGATTTGATTTTCTCTCAATCTTCTCTTACAATTTCAAAGAAAAATCTTTACCTGGCAAGCCAAGAGACTTTCTTTTCCTGATAGCTCCATGTCAGTGACAAATGGGTTAGGTTCCGCCCTACTATCCCCTGATAGGAAGTTACCTATAAAAGTTTAACCCCTCCCAGCAACCAGTGTTATTTTTTTTCTCCTCGCTATCCTCTGCAGGAAGGGTGCCTACCTGGCTGGGCTAAACGCTTGGCTGTCCACCTACCAGGTGCTGTCCCAGGACTGGAGTTTCCAATGGTCCGGCAGTCTGGGATCCCCGCTGCTGGTCCACGGGGCGCCGTGCTGTCCAAAGGTCTGCTTGGCACAACTTGGGGGGTCCTGGAGTGTTGGTCTATGGTAAGCTGGCAACGAGTCGCACCGTCTCCATGGCGCGTGCGCGGGGGTTCTCTGCGCAGATGCATAGTGCGCGATCCCGAGATCGGGTCCCGTAGTGATGACGCACTTCCGGTTCAGCGGGAAAACAGCCGGGATTTTGTAATATACAGCTGTTTGTCACTAGCGGTATGCCTGTGCATCCCATTAAGGTGGAAGTGAGTCTGGACGCTCCCCCAGGTAAGCTTGCCGTGCTGGCTGTGGGGGTTACAAGGGTTGAGCCCTGCGTCTTAGTACTGCCTTAATAGTAGTTGTTTGGTACAGCTGCCTTGCCATGCAGACCTCCCCCAAGGAAGACCAGCCTGTCTCAAGAAGGTGGGTACCCTTCCCCTCTGCTGTCTCTATCTACTCATCGGAAAAAGGTAGGACTGATTTTTTGCTCTGGTTTTTGTTTTTGGTACCTGTGGTTCAAGGACATTTATGGACGGTTTCACAGATCTCCCTCCTACTATGATTCAGACAGGGGCCCTAAAAGTGTCATCTCGGCCTCCCCAAGGTCTATGTTGGGCCTGCCCAGCTAGGGCTCTGCCTAGAACGTCTGTTGTCAAACATGCTTTCTGGAAGCTTCATGGGGCAGGGAGATGGAAGGTCAGATCTGGCAAGACTAGTCTCCCAGTCAGTGCTGCTTTTCCTGGGATCTCTATCACAACCCTCTCAGGTTGCGCGAGGCCCTCTCCTTTAGTAGCTGCCACAGCTCAGGTGGCTGCATCTGGTCTGAAAAATACGGATTCAGACACGTCTGCGCTAACAGCGCAGCAAGAGTACCTCAGCATTTTTGATCTTTCACTGGTCCAGGCATATGTTTAAACCGTTAGAGAAACCCTCCAATGGGAGGATGAGCCGGTTCAACGCCCCAGGAATCAGGGGTTCTTTTAGCACCCAAAGAAATTGTGAACTGACCTTTCCTTTCATTGTGGAAATCAAGAGATTATCCTGGAGGAGTAGGCTATGGAAGAACGTAAATCGTCCTTCCAAAATAGATTCTTTAAGTTGTATCCTCTGAGCGTTCAGCCTGCGCTCTAGGTCTCGCCGTCTTCTTACGGTGGTCGGGAGCATCGGCATGTATGCCGATGGTCCCGGGTCCGCCCCCGATCGCGTCACCGGTGACGCGAAGGGGCGGGGGTAGGCGGCGTCATAGACCACCGTCTAACTGGAGGGGCGTCGCTTTTCTTCAGCGTAAGTCCGGCGTCTCCAGTGACGCCGGACTTATGTGTAGGTCCTCCAGCTCCGCCGCGATTGCCCGTGGCACGGTAATGAAAAAACCATGCCAAGGGCGAAACGCTCAGGAGGTTAAGGACGTCTTGGACCGACGCATCAATCAAGATTGTGCAAAGTCTTCCTGTGCTCAGGTTTAGCCTGCTAGCCGGCTGTGGCACTGATGTCCATTCCAAAGACATCAGAAACCTGGGTGGATGGCATAGAGGCTCATCCAATGGATCAGCAAGTCCCGACCTAAGGGACCTTAAGATATCGGCAGCATTTCTAGCAGAAGTAGCTATTGCTATTGCCTCGGCCAGGTCCATGATGGCCTCGGTTACGGCTAAAACATGCCTTGGGGCTCAAGCCTTGGGTGGCAGACCCAACCTCCAAGCATAGTTGGTGTAAGATACCTTTTGATGGCAGTTCGCCTTTTAGTAAAAAGCTGGACTCAGCGATTACAAGAGCCACAGGAGGTAGGTCTGGGCTCCTTCCACAAGATCCGAGGCTACTGCGACTTTGGAAGAACGTCAGGAGCAGGGAAGACAGAAGGACATTCGCTCCTATAGTCCTGGCCGTGAGTATAGACGCAACTAGAAGTAAGCCTTCTCCTCCTTATTTGAAGAGGCAAGACTACCTCTACTATTGCCCGGGATCAATGTTCTCAGGTCATACCAGTGGGGGCACGCCTGATCAACATCCAAATGGTCTGGGCGGCACATATCTCAAACAAGTGAGTCCTGCATACCATCTCTACAGGCCGCACTTGGACCTTCACTTCAGTTCCCGGAGTCGCCTTTGTCGGGACAGTCCTTTCCTTCTCCTCCCAGACGGCTCACATGCTTCTACAATATATCCGATCTCTAGTTCACCCCTATTTTTCTGGTGGCAGAGAATTTGCGGGGTTGGAATCCAGTTGTTGGTCTCTCCTTCTTCAACAGATTTATCCAGGGACAAAGTTTCAAGTTGAAATCCCTCAAGCCTATGCTTCGGGTCGTCAATGCCTGGCGGCTGGATGATTTCAGTGGACCTCCAGGATGCACCCGCACTTCCAGGATTATCTTCGGTCTGCAGCAGCGGGTCGTCATCTCCAGTGTGTGTGCCTGCCATTCGGACTGACCTTCTCTCCACGGGTATTTTCGAAGGTTCGGCAGGCACTTGTCACATGCCTTCGGGGCTCGGGAATCCAGATCTACCTAGATGATATTCTTCTCCTTCACCAAGACCCGTCTACTTCAACATCGAGATAATGTTCTCTAGATCCTGGGGGGCTTTGGTATGCCGGTGAATGCAGAGAAGAGTCACCTGAGCCCGTCACAGTCTCTTGTCTTTTTGGGAGCCCATATAGACACCTCATCAGGAGGTGGGTCCCTCTCCCTACCAGCAGACAAGGTCCAGGTTATCCTTCAAAGACTGATTGAGCCTCTCTCAACTTAACAAAGTTATCAGCCCAGGATTGACTGAAGATCATTGGCACTCTGACCTCCACAGCTCCATTGGTAAAATGGGCGATGGGGAGACTTTGTCCTTTTCAGATGGGATTTCTCTGTCGATGGTCATCGAAATCTCTAGACCAGCAGATCACCATTACTCTGTCAATGAGAGAAGACTTGGTTTGGTGGATGGATCCTTGTAGGTCCTGGGTGACTTCAGATGCTAGCCTACGTGGCTGGGGAGCTACCTTTCAGATTCATGTGGCCCAGGGTCTGTGTGCTAACTCTGCCACGGGCTTAGTGTCCAATTGTCTGGACATGTGGGCAGCTGTTCAGGCTCTCATTGCCTTCGGACAGCGCCAGCAAGGCGGATCTGTCATACTTCTCTCCGATGATACCACCACCGTGGCTATCATCAGAGGGCAGGAACGGTCATGGGGCTTTACACTTTGAGGGATATGCTCTGGGAACGGGTGATAGGCACCCTCGCCAACCTCTCAGCCACCTATCTGCTGGGGAACAGGAATCTGCTAGCGGATTTTCTCTCGTGGACGACGCTCGATGACAGCGAGTGGGAGTTGAACCGGTTCGTCTTCCAGTCTCTGACAAGTAGGTCTGTTTGCTTGACCTCTACATCAATAGGTTCCAATTTCCTTGTCCAGGTGGCCGTGCCAGGAGGCAGCGGCGTCAGGCGCAATACTGGCTCATTGGTACTTCACAAGGGGGTATGCCTACCCACCAACACCGCTCATCATGGGGTTCCTCCTGTGCCTGAGACAGGAATCCTGCCAGATTCTGGCAATTCTTCCCCTGTAGTATCCTCTACTCCTACAGCTGTCTACCAGGCACCCTCGCTGGCTCTCCTTCTCAAAAGATCTACTGTCTCAAGGGTCGACACCACATCCGAATCCTCGTCGGCTTCGTTAGCGGCATGGGTGCTGATCGGCGGACTCTTCCAGCATTAGGGGTTTCAGACCAGGTCATTAGACCTTCCAGTGTGCCAGGAAGCCCACTACCAATTCCACCTATCTGGGCTGAGTTCTCGGCCTTATGGCTGCATCTCTGGCAGACCCATTACATCCTACGGTTCGGGGCGTGTTAAGTTTTCACTGTCCGGGCTAGACCTCGGCCTCGGTAAAAGCTCCTTGAAGGTGCGAATTTCGGCTATCTCTGGGATTACCTTAGTCAGATGGGCACATGACACTCTAGTACTCCAGTTACTTCAAGCGGTCCTTCGCCTTAGGCCTCCTCGTCTGTCTCGTTTTCCGCAGGGGGATCTCCCTCTCATGTTGGATTTCTTGCTTTTTCAAGCTTTGACACGACATGCACCACTTCTGTGGTGTAGTACTCTCAAGGCTGTGTTTCTAGTGGCGGTCACCTTGGCCTGATTGGTGTCAGAAATTGTAGCTCTAGGTGCAGATAGCCCTTATATCTCCTTCTTCACTGACGGGGTCGGTCTCCTTCCAAAGGCAGCGTTCCTTCCTACGGTCGCCTCCTCGTTCCATCATATTCTGGACTTCGTCCTTCCTACCTTTGGGGAATCTGATCTTCGCCATTCCTATCCCCTGGATGGGGGCGACTGTCTCAAAGAATACCTTAAGCTCCTCTAGGACTTCAGAGCCTCTGACACACTGTTCA
>CM070038.1:54297776-54312837 GCA_036250615.1 Ptychadena robeensis
AGAGTTACATAACACTGGTTGCTGGGAGGGGTTAAACTTTTATAGGTAACTTCCTATCAGAGGATAGTAGGGCGGAGCCTAACCCATTTGTCACTGACATGGAGCGTCATCAGGAAATGAAAATTACGGTAAGTATGAATTCAATTTTCCGTATTATCTTCTGCACACTATGGTAAGAAATACTAGGCCTCTCCTTCAGGCTGTGACCGGATAGTGAAAAGAGAAGTAGCAGAGTCACATCTTCTCACACTCTTCTCTCCTATGATCCCTGTTTTCAAGGACCTACCCAGCTTACTTTCAAAAATATAAAGCAGTGATGGTGATGTAATAATGATTACAGAACTTCACTTATTCCTGTTTATGTCATCATTAATTTATTTTTCTGCATTCTTGTCCTGTATGATCATAATAAATCATAGAATCGTACTACAGACAGATGTAGCAGCTGCTATATTAATAACTACATATAGCATTTGTGAGAATTACATATATAATAAATAAATGTTGGAATAGGCAATGAATGCTGTACTCTGTTTGTCAGATCTCTTGTTGCCTTATTTTCATACACCTTTCTACTTCCCCCAAATAAAACTTTTTTTTGTCAGGGCTAAATAAGAAATTGACCAAAATGTATTTCCATAGCTTTGAATGGAGTAAGTAAGTATTTAAATATCTGTTAGTTTGTTGTTTTTGTCTCCAACCAAACTGTCACCTTCATCCACATTCTCACAGTTTTCCTTGCCATTTCTATAGGTTGTGATCATTGCACACCCCCTATCACATTATGCATTGAATCAAATTTATTTTTAGCAATATTAATAATAATAAAGAACACACATGCTGGTAATAGGTGGTTTGCATAGACGTCAACTATTAGCACTAGTGAACCTGCAGTACAAGCAATGTAGGTCTAGAACGCACCCACTACAAGGTTTTCTGAGAAGTGAAATGTGTGGACCTCTGTTAGAGAGTTGTTGTTAAACAAGCAGGTTGACCCCCACTGCATTATAGTGTATGGCCTGGGGCACAGAAATACACAACCCCCTCCCCCCTATTAGTGCCAGTAGCAACAATAATTCATTAGTGTTAAGAGATAGAAATATTGAAATCTCAAGGACTGGTGGTGGGTGCTTCCCCACCTCAATTAGTTATCAGTGACAGGCTTTGTATGTAATAGGAACACCCCTTCTATGAGTGGTTAATGGAAAACTTATGCTGTAAGGATCTAGCCAGAATACCCATACCACCCAGCATTAGAGGTTTCTATATTAGAAACACACCCACCCACAGTAATTCACTGTCCACTGCAACAAAAAACCCTCCTCCTCCAGAATTGTTGGCCAGTGGCAGAATCCTTCCCATAATTGGTTTTCCTTCGTTTGCTTTTCTTTTGTGGGTATACTTCTACAGCTTAGTAGGTCTAAAGTAGAACGATGCTCATTTACGGTACGGTATCTGTATCCATGCAACAATGTTGTTTGGGGCTTTTGACTTCTATACATTACTTTACTTTGTAGAACTCTAGCATTGTAAACAAGGAAAAAGATAGAAGAAAGATAAAAAAAAATGTCATGTCATCGATATGTTAGGAGAGAGTGGAAGGGGGATTTAAAGTTTGCATGGTGATCAGATTTAACTTTGAATGGCACAGAGTGATCAGAAGGGGACAATGAATGGCACAAAGTGATCAGAAGGGGACAATGATTGGCACAGAGTAGTCAGAAGGGGACAATACTTGGCACAGAGTGATCAAAGGGGGGCAAAGAATAGCACAGAGTGATCAGAAGGGAACAATGATTGGCACAGAGGGATCAAAGGGGCGATGAATGGTACAGAGTGATCAGAAAAAGACATCCCGCTCAAAATAAGACCTATGGCAAATATTTTGACGTTTCAAAAAATATAAAACAGTGCCTTATCACCAGGAAATAGGGTACTAATATAGGTTTTGTAATGGTACTTTACCTTAAATGTAGGAATATTATATAATAAATATCATATTTTATTATATAAAAAAATAAACACATTAAAATATGTTAAATATCTTTAACACAAGATATGGCACCATATTGTTCTTTATCCACATTGGAGCAATGCAGTGTACTTGATTCTGAACGGCACAGTCTGATGGTATTTGTGTGCACAATAAACTGTGTGACAGTTCACTTTTGATCAGTAAACTACACTACACCTCCAAGAAAAAAGTTGGAGGAAATGAATGAGAAACACCATTATTCACACTTAGTGTCCCATTAAATAATTGTATAACGTCTGTTGTCTCTTCAGAGCACCATCATAGTCCCTGCTGATTAGAAGGTTAAATCTTTGAAATGAGTGAAATTTATATTTTAATATCTTTAGCAATTATATTGTTAAAGAGCGAAAAAAATGGTAGACAAGTTTTTTTAAGTGCACTCTGGCATGAAACTTGAAACCATCTGTATAGACAACATTTTGAAAGATCCACAGTGCTCTAAAAAACATCGCATATTTTGATAAACAAGGCAAGTTAAATCATGCTTATTAAAACAAAGTAGAGGAAGAGTTTCCTGCTTTAAAAAAACCCCATGTATAGATAGATATTATCATGCATTATTACTTGCTGACATTTAAATGACAAATACATTACTACAACCATCTTCACTTTTCATGTCAGTCTTCGAATGATGAAAAATTTGTTAGTGTTGCATTTAACAAGGTTAAAGAGACAGCATATTGTTTTAATATAAGGTACAAACAAAATCACTAAATTAAACAAATTAACCTTTTCTTGGAGAAAGAAGAGATGTTGATCTGGATTTTAGTGCCAGACAACCTTGAACACTTAAGTGTACTTCAACCTAATTATAATTGAAATCAAACGTACACTTACTGGCCACTTTATTAGGCACACCTGTCCAACTGCTGGTTGACGCAAACTACTGATCAGCCAATCATATGGTGGTAACGCAATGCATTTAGGCATGGTCAAGACGAACCGCTGCAGTTCAAACCGAGCTTTAGAATGGGGAAGAAAGGTGATTTAAGTGACTTTGAATGTGGACTGGTTGATGGTGCCAGACGGGCTGGCCTGAGTATTTCTGGAATTGGACAATAGAGGATTGGAAAAATGTAGCCTGGTCTGATTAGTCTCGATTTCTGCTGCGACATTCGGATGGTAGGGTCAGAATTTGGCGTCAACAACATGAAAGCATGGATCCATCCTCCTGCCTTGTATCAATGATTAAGGCTGGTGGTGTAATGGTGTGGAGGACATTTTCTTGGCACAGTTTGGCACAATTGATCATTGTTGCAATGCCACAGCCTACCTGAGTATTGTTGTTGACCATGTCCATCCCTTTATAACCACAGTATACCCATCTTCTGATGGATACTTCCAGCAGGATCATGCACCATGTCATAAAGCTTTAATCATCTCAAAATATTTCTTGAACATGACAATGAGTTCACTGTACTCAAATGGCCTCCACAGTCACCAGATCTCAATCCAATAGAGCACATTTGGGATGTGGTGGAACAGGAGCTTGTCAATCTAGACCAATGTCTCTAAGGAATGTTTCTAGTACCTTGTTGAATCTGTGCTGCGACCGATGAAGGCAGTTCTGAAGGCAAAAGGGGTTTCAACCCGGTACTAGTAGGTGTGCCTTAAAAAGTGGCCAGTGAGTGTATATGTATATTTTTCTCAAACAAAGAACATACACAAATATTTTTTATATGTCCTGAAGTAGCACCATTCATATAAAAGAGTCACATACGGTTTGTTGATTCTGCTTGAATCCTATCAATCACTCTTCATACACAGCATTTATTGAATAAAAAAAATAATAACTTGGAGGACTGACAACACTAAGTGCACATAAATGCTGTGTGCTGTCAGACCAAAGCAGATCTAAGAACTAAGTGCATTTAAGCAACATTTCAGGAGCAAACCCCAATATCAATGTTTAACACAGCATGATTTGGGGTTTCTTGTTACTACTTTATAGTCTGAGCAGCTTGAAGTCAACTATAAATTTTACTTTGTATGTCAAAGTGTGATGAAAATGTGAGACCATTATATATGAACACAAACAAATCAAAGTCCTATCCTATTTGAAAACAATTTGGTTATGGAAAGCTCCACAGAATAAGAGGAGTCTTTAATAAAAGTCTATTAGGAAAAGAGACAAAACTTGATCTTGTGACACAGATCCTGATAACCCATGGACAAGGTGAAGAAAGACAAAGGTCACATACTCACTATAAATATTGATTCCCAAAAAAATGTAACACAATTAAAAAACCTGTAGAAAATATTGTGGACACTTGCGTGTAAATCCAGTGTGTTTACTCTTTAGGTGTCAGAGTAATCTAAATTCACAAATTAAATTCCTGGTGACTGCTTTGAATGCCTATGGCTGATAATACATGCATAGCCGTAAGGAGTACCTGATATGGACAGGCTACCAGCTCCTATGCCTGTATTATCTGTATCTGTATAAATGTGCAGGGGGAGTTGCAAAGTGGATGAAAAATGTAACAACAGCTTAATCTGCCAGAATACAAAACTCTTCACAGGTTGACAATGTTGCTGTCCAAAGGTAGGTTATGTCCTGTACTTCCTTCATAAATAGGGTGGAAAAAGTAAAACCACCTTTGGACAGGATGTGTGTTACTCGATAATCAGGTAAAAATAACAGAAGGAAAAGAAAATGTATAGAAAAACACTTGTTAGGATTAGTAAACTGCCGTAAATAATAATTTTAATGCTTAAGTTTAGATATACTTCACTTGTTGTAATAAAGGGTTGTATCACATATAGCTTCTGATCTTTTGTAAAAAAAATCCTTGCCACTATTAAAAGTGACAGCCCTTTTCAATTAACTGTTCTAAGCCCCACTAAGAAGTCCAAAGTCTAAAATGAAACCTTGAAATCTTCTTGCAATTAGAGTGTAAAGGGTCTGTGCAAGCTCTGTGATCTTCCCTCCACAGCAGCACACATAAAGCTTGTCTCCCAAGTGTGAATAAGTAAAAATAAATATGTGAAACGAAAAGCTTGGTGAGAACAATTCCATTAGGAAGATAGTCTTGTGCTGCCTATGCCCAGGAAATGCATATTTTTTTCAAGCTGTATTGACAGTAATTTTCAGTGATTCATTGATGATTCTTAGACAGCTTTATCCAAATGGATAACGTTCCTAACGTGGATAAAAGGATAGAAAATATGGTCTGTATTTGATATATTAAAATATCCATCACAATTATTGAGGAATTCAAGTTGAGAAGACAGCTAAAAGAATCTAGAATGGCAGGATGAGGTAAAATATGTCTAATAGAAACTTACACAGATATCATACCAGCTATAGGGGATCATAAAGTTCCATACTGTGTCAATTAATCATAAAACAAAACCAATTACACTGGTTGCAACAAGTATAATTTTACAAAATACTGTATGAATATGTATGAATAAATGGCTTTGAGAGTTGATAATGTGTTTGTGATGAGTCACCCCATGGCTGTACAGTAAACAGAGCCTAAAACCTTGTTTTGCTAAAAATAACACTTATCCCATGGGTCATTTAGCCCCCACTCCTATGCTCACCATCTCAAGCACCTCATATGATTTCAGCCACCAGAACGCCTAAGTATTCTGAAAATGGGCAAGCTGAAACTCAAACAGCACTATGGTACGACAAAGTAGCAGTGGAGCTAGAGAGGGGAGCAGCTATGCCAATGTTTTAGGTTGCCCAATATTGGCAAATCAAGTAAGGAAAAAAGTCCTGATATCAAAAGGCTGATTTAACAGTATTTTTTAACAGCCAACATACAAAAAACGTTTGTTATTTAGCTTTTTAGGATGCAGCAGGAGGAGTAGGTAATTTTGACCCTCATTTAGGGAACTTTGGATGTTTGATGCCTAAAACGACCGTTATTGCATGTCTGGCTTTATTCATTATGCTATATTTACTTTTTTTTAAGCATACATGTTTTATCAGCAAGAGGTTTATATTGCGAATTGTAGGTTTAAAGAGATTCTACAGTACTCTGTGGGAATAAATGGCTTCTCGCAGAAGGTGATTCCATAGGGAGATAAGGGAAATGAGTAGAAGGATTTCTTTTTTCTTTTATCTATTAATAAAATGATCAACGCAGTCCAACATTAAGCCAATCTTTTGAGCTCCAGCAAGATCACTAGTTGAACTACAGAGTTTAAAGGTTTTGTAGAACAAGGACAGAGGCGCACAACCTAGTACAACAAAAGATTAAATCATGTGGAATAGGATAAGGTAAAACAAATGGAACAAAATGAGACAAAACAACAGACAAGATACTCACATTGAGAGAGGTTTACAAGGCTGCCTCTCTCAGGGCCATGTGCTATCCAGGAGGACCTCACTTCCTGGTGGGGGAGAAGAGATCACTTCCTGCTTACAGATGCTGGGGGGCTCAATAGGAACAATGGGACGCGTTTCGAGCAGAACTCTTTTTCAACCAATGGTTCAATGGTTGAAAAAGAGTTCTGCTCTTTCTCTACATCTCCAGCAATTTTGGTAATGATACCGTTTTCAGAGGCTTTGCAATCAGCTCACAAAGTTAGCAAGTCGAAAAATGCAACCATCTCTACTCCTGTTTCACTCTCCTGGTTCAGATCTTTTTTATATTTATTTACAATTAATGGGCCCCTCCACAACATCCCCATTAATTGCATGTGGCTTTAAGACTTCTCTAGGGCTGCTGACTCTCCAGGACCTCTCTCTTGTTGTATTGAACTTGAGCTTCTATTTTTAACACTTTGCAAAAAACCTAAAAAGGCCTACCCATCTTCTAATTCCTAACATCACCACCCTGTTAGTTCCATACCTATTGTACTGTATAATTTGTTTCCAAACTCTTAGATTAAAGAGATTATGTATTTAGGGAAGACAGGAGGCATTCTATTATGTCTTCTAAACCCTCACCACCAACTGTCAGCAGCCCAAAAAGCACCTGCAAGCCACTGTGTTCAGGCACACGCAGTGTGCAGTGCCAGGTGAATGCTGCTATATAAATAAAAGTTAATAATAAAAATACATTGCCAGGACAAATCAAAGAAAGATGGAAAAAACTTCAGCAATCTAGAGGTGCGCATAGAGGCTTTCAAAAGCTATAAATCTTTGTGAAGACTTGTGGGCATTGATGACATAACCATCCCATCTACTGTCTTTAAAGCTTATGTTTAACAAGATATACATATTGTACAAAAAACAGAAAGTGTAACATGTTCTGGTGTGGACATTCTTTTCAACTGAGCAATAATCTGTAGCATTCTTGTTAATATTCTCTCAGCTGAACACTGTACCATTAACCTCAATCATTGTTACGTGTGAATCCGTCTTACTGTCATCTCATCTGGAAATCACAGTGTAAGGCTGAAAAACATCTCACACATGACAGCTGTCTGCAGCCTCACTATTTAATCTGTCACATGTGGCTTGTACGTGTCTTGCTGTCAGATTTAAACATATTTCCTCATTTACAGCACATCATGTGAAAGGAGCCAATGTGCAGACATGTTTTTTTTCCTTTCCTGCTGGGAAATGGTCCTGCTCTAATCTATTTTTAATGCTGTGGGAGCAAATAGATTGAAATTCATATTCCACAATGAACATGTAAAGAATATTTATTGGCTTGGGACAAAATGGCTGGGCCAGCTTTAAGAGGTGTTGGTACTGATTCTACCATTCTTGATAGGAAAAAATAAGGTCTGCAAGCAATGAACAATTAACAGGAAGCTCAGGGGATGCAAGCAGGGTGGATTTGATTTAAATCAAACCGATTAAAAACATGATTTAAATCACTAGTCAGTAAAGGCCCCCACACATGTATCGAGTGGGGGCCAACAGATCAGCGATGGAGTGCAGCGTGATTACGTCATTACGCTGCACTCTGTCGCTCACAGAATCGGCGGGCACCCTTTGTGTCCTGGCCGTTAGTTTCAACGGGGACACTCATTATCGGGCATGTCCATTCTCTGGCCGACCAAGCTTTGGGGGCCCATGTGGATTTGCCACCGACCGACGGCCATGAGCGTCGGCCGTCACTCACTCACTCCCTGCCTGTCACTCACTCACTCCCTCCCTCCGCTGCTCTCCACACAGCCGGTGTCATTATTGATGCCGGCTGTGTGGGCGGGAAAGCGGCGCTCCTCCATTAACATGGAGATCTATGGTGCTGGCCTACCCCCCTGCCCCTTCCACATCACCGTGACGCGATCGGGGCGGTGCCAAAACCCCGGAAATGCTGCAGCGATGAAGACAATTGCTGCAGCTTTCCATGCCGGCTTCCCCTGCGGTTGGGGCGACCCTGAACGGTGAGCGAACAGGGTTCGTCTCAGCCGCTAGGGAGGTTAAATAAACAAAAATCCGATTTCAAATCATTGATTTTTATCCACCCTGGATGCAAAGTGAACTTGAATGGATGTACAAAAATGGTGTCATTATATTCTATATCTATATGCTGGTAATCTAGATTGGTAGGAGATAAATGTTAAAAAAAAATGGGGGTTTCAGCCCAATACAACTACGGTATATTTTTCAGTGTGTTAAAAAAAAAAAAAAAAAAAACAGGTAATCCTGTAATACTTTGGTTTTATCCAATGTAATGAGCCTCATGATCCTATCATCTGAACATGACACCCTGCTTGTTTTAGTGCCTCTTGCTACACTAATATAGCATAAATATAAAAAAAAACAGCAGGTAGACTAAGGCCGCTGCAGATTCCCTGCACTGGACTAATCAAGCCAGCACATTTCTTAGATGGATTTTTGACTGCTTGCAGGCAGTTTACCTATGGCTAAGGGTGCTCTCCTGCCAATGCAGCAGAAGTGCATTCTATTGATGCAGCAGGTGAAAGATGCCGAAAATCAGCGCCCAAACAACTTCCATGGATCTGCAATGGAGATGTCTCTGGGGCACCACATGGTGCTGCTTTGAAGACGCTGCAGCCTGCAGCTTCAACACAGCACCGCGGGCGTGCCACTCAGAATATGCAGAGTAGACACTGTCCCCTTCATCGGAATGGGAAGTGTCTTTGCACGTCCGCAGTGGGGAAAGAGCAGCAGTGAACAAAAGCCCTAAGAACCTATAATATTCATTAGAGTGGGGGTGCAGACCCCTTCCACATTGGGATTCAGTCCATCTAAATGAGTGATGCTCCTCTGTAAGCTTTAAGCAAGTCAAAAATAGATACTCACATTAATCTTACTAAAAGATAGATGTAATTATTTATGAATGAATATATAGCTGTAATACATTATATACACACCCATAGTTCTTTTTAAAAGCTAATAAACTGTTTTGGATTTTAATACTACTTACACAAAGCCTTTCTTTGTGACCTCTGTGTTCATAAAACTGAAAAAGTGAAACTCAAGTCTGAACAAGTCTGTTCACAACTCACAATACAGTGCAGATCTCCCATCATTTTCATGTGCACTGTGTGTAAGTTGAGCTAAAGAAGCTCAGCTCACACATCGTTAACAGTTCGAGTAAAGATCCAGCGTCCTCATACAAAGTAAATGCCGACACACAAAGGGTGGCCGTGCGTGTTGACGTCATCACGCACGGTCCATCTGCCGCAAAATCAACAGGGATGTATGGGTAGCTTTAGAAATACGAAGCAGAAAATTTGCATGTGCGTATGTATTCACCCTCTTTGTTAGGAAGCCCATAAAAATCTCTGGTGCAACCAATAACCTTCAGAAGTCACATCATTTATGAAATTATGTCCCCCTCTGTGCAATCTAAGTGTCACATGATTTTTCATTAAATATAAACAACTTTTTTGAAAGGCCCCAGAGGCTGCAACACCAAAGCAAGAGGCATCACTAACAAAACACTGCCATGAAGACCAAGGAATTCTCCAAACAACAGAAAAAAGTTTGTTGAGAAGTACAAGTTGGGGGGGATTTTCAGCAGCCTGAAATGTTGGTGCTAAATACAGGGATAATCTTGAGCAAAACCTGTACCACTGTGTGTGATTTGAGGCTAGGATGGAGGTTCACCTTCTAGTAGCACAATGACCCCAAATAGTGAATAGTTATGCACTTTGACTTTTTCTGTAATTTTGTCCTATATGTTGTTTGCTTCTCCAAAAAAAAAATTTAAAAACATCTTCAAATTTGTGGGCATGCTCTGTAAATTATATGATGCAATTTCTCAAACAATCCATGTTAATTCCAGGTTGTAAGGCACCAAAATATTCTGAAGAGAGGGGAGGAGCAACAAGGGAGATATAAGATTATCTAATTACAGGTAAGGATAACATTAAAGATGAAAAAAGACAGATTTGATAGACTGCTAGGTTGTTCACAACATCACTTTTCTGTTATTATATGTAATTTTATGTTGTCTACTGTACCATTATATATTTTGGATGTAACTGTGACCAAAAAGCCATGGCTAAAGACCATTCTGACTTATGTGAGAAAGTCTCCTTGCCATCCTAGGCTGAGGAATTATATTAGCAGCTGAGGACTTACCATCTGCCTGGAGAGGCTAGTATGTGTCAATACCAATTTTGGATTATAAGTAAAACCCCAGTAGCAAGTTACACCTATGTGTGGACATCAACTTAATTAACTCAAAGTGAGCTGCGTAAGTAACAACTAAAACCAGACATTAGGGTAAGGTGTGAGGTAGTGTGCTAATAGAGGGAGACCTAGCTAGAGATAGGGTTCTGACATTGAGTTTTCTCAAAGGGCTAAATTGAATAGGACATGGAGAGCTGAGCTGGGTTCTGCAGAAAGCTGGTGCAGGGGGTGAGATAGTCTGCAAGACGGGGAGGTCAGCAGGTCACCATGTGTCTTTAAAAGCAAGTGGAGAAAGTTCCAGAAGGTATTAGAAGAGAACGGCTCCCACCCTTGGAAGTGCGGAGTGACACACTGTGCGCCCTTTACCCCCAAGTGTTACAAGCTTGCAATCTAACCTACTATAGGTCATTCACCACAACCACTGGTAAAGCTGTCTTGTAGAATCTGACTCCTAATATTCAACTTACTGTTTTTTTTTTACTTGCAAGAATACTCTTGATTAAGAGGTCCACCCAGTCAACAGTAATAAAAAAAAAAAGCAGGAAAGCATCAGGCAAGTATAACAGATATAAATGTTTATGTATGTAAATTTACAATAAATAGAAATTACAAACTGGTCTTAGGATAATACAGTCCTGATCAAAACTTTAAGACCCCTTGAAAAATGGCAAAGAATCATATTTTTCTCATCTGCTGCTCCTCTCTGCAAATCTCTACACTGGCTTCCAATTGTCCAGAGAATCAAATTCAAAGTCCTGTGCCTTGCTTTTAAATCACTCCACACCTCCTGTCCTCCTTACATCTCCAACCTGGTACACAAATACACCCCTAACCGCCCTCTCCGCTCCTCCAGTGACCTACTAATGACATCCCCACTCATAACCTCATCACACGCAAGGCTTCAGGACTACTCTAGGGCCGTTCCTACTCTCTGGAACTCTCTCCCTCGTCCCATTAGACTTGCTCCTACTTTTGGCACTTTTAAAAAAGCCCTAAAAACCCACCTCTTCAGTCTGGCCTATCCATCTTCTCTTTCCTAACATCACCACCATACCAGTCCCATCCCCCCACCTATTGTATACTCTGTTCCCCAACCTATTAGACTGTAAGCCCAACCGGGCAGGGTACTCTATTCCTCCTGTGTCATTACCTGTACCTGTGTGTTATTGTGTGTTGTATCTCCACTCTAATGTATTGTATAGCGCTGCGTAATACGTTGGTGCTATATAAATAAATGATAATAATAATAATAATAATATTTTACATTGTTGGATCTTAAAAGGGTTCCAAGTAGAGCTTCAACATGCAACAAATGGGAGTGAGACAAAACATTTTTTGAGCATTCAACCCCCCCCCCCCCCCCCCCCCCAAACAGAAATCCAAACATGAACTCATTACTGAATAGCTCCGCCGTTATTATTGATCACTTCCTTGATCCCTTTATTAACCTCCCTAGCGCACTGCATAGGTACAGATTTCTGTACCAAAAGCGCACCACAGACTTTAATGAAATTTAAAAAAAACTGCTAAAGTAATAATTAGAGCATAATACTAAAATGTCAGCTCAGATAATCTGTGACATGAAACACAGATAAATAATAACATCAGTATAAATACACAGAGACATCTGTCTTCACCATTTATTAGACCTTTATATCCACATTTAGAGTTTAATATTGTATCTGATCACAGCAGAAAAAAATATACATTGCATCCAAACATTTTCACATAAGGAAAACTTCATGATTTTTATCTAGGTTATTTAGGTTTCTATTAAATTGCAAATCCCCTGAACATGCTATCATTACCATAATTACTGATAATTTAAAAAGAGTTTTTAGACACTATAAGACGGTAGCATTTGTAGTATTTGGATTCACATAAGGAAAACTAAAAAAATAACTATTTTCTTTTAGACACATTGAAAAACAAAACACAAAAAAGATGACATGAAGTCATTGAATAAACAACTTTTTCTTTTGTGAAAAATCCATCAATTGATATTGTTTATTTCAAAACCACAAATGCTAGTTTACTTTTTCTTTCTCTAAAAATCTAATTAAAAAGCTCAGTAATTTTGTTAATAGCATGTTCAATAAATGTTCTTATTAACCTCCCTAGTGTTCGCGGCAATCCCTGTTTCTCTAGATTTCTGGAGACCCCAGACAAACTGGGATCACATCAACTCTGCATACCCCCGGAAAGCATGTTGACAGACGGGGAAAGGCGGTGCCAATGTCTAATGGTACTATAGAGCATGCCCCATAATATCACCTATACTAATCTAATAAAAATACCTATAAAACCCTCCAGATACCTAAACTATCCAAATGACTAAACTTTACCAACATGTCTGATCACTTAACGATCTATATTTTGTTCAATATTGATCACTTTGGATCGATGTAATCAGATTGATTTGTTTGGTTGATTGAATAAATGAAAAAATCAAACCATGTATGGCTACTTCCAGTGACTTCCTTTGTTCAAAGATTTGGAATGACAGCACTGGGAAAAAAAATAGAGCCCTTATCGGCTTTAGAATTCTGCCTGCTGTTTAGCATTGGATTATGAACAGCTTAAATCAAGACAGATCCAGGTAATTATGCTAGTGTATGTAACACATTAAGTGATTTAAAAAAACTTTAACTTTTAACTGGATTAGGTGGTGTTTTTATCCACCAGGAGTTTGGTTCAATACTCAGTCCTTCATTAGAATAAAAATAACTGATGATCATTTTACAAAGTATTTTTTTTAATATTCAAGAAACTGAAAAGGTTAACAAAGAACTGCAAAACAGAGAGTCTGCCAACAGTCATGATATTTTTTCCCCTTACACAGTTTCATTTACATGCACATTAGCATATGATTGGATGCATTGTGTAAAGCTGGAGGAGCGGATAGGCAATCTCAAGCAAAACAATACGTAAATTAGCAAGAGGAAACTGACAGGCTAAACCTCCATGGAGAACGTCTGTAAAATGCTAAATGAATGCAGGGAGAAAATGTCCAGTCTACCATTATTTTCACCATTAGGAATATGTACCAGTCAAATATTTGTGTTGTCTTAGAACAACCAAAGAGCAAAAAAAAACACCAAATAACCACCTCCACATAGGGCTCTATCACATGACTTGAAGCACATTTTAAAATGCAATAAATCATGTTAATTGTTTAGCAACTTCCTCTATGCAGTTCTGTTTTTAAACACTACAGGCCACCATACTGAAGAGATGACAAAAAGAACTTTAAAGAGCCTAACTATTCAAAGTTACAAAGTTACACTGGCCTTAACCACCTATGTAAGGACATGATGGAAACAAAATAAGAAAAAAATAGTTTTGTGCATTATATGACATGATGCTGCCAGTGCCAAATATCTAAATGACACATTTCTCTCCAGGAGACCTATCATCATAGGGTTACTTCTTCACAAAAAGTTCCATTTAGTATATACTTGTTGATCTTGAATACTTGAATGTCGAATATTTTTGCAAATATTGGCAATTTGAGGATTTGCACATATCTTAAATATTCTCATTATGGCCATGTATTGTGAAAAACTGTGACCATTCATTTCAAAGATTTTTGCAATGCAAATTATTTTTTTCGCAATACATGATCATGCCGCAAATATTTAATATTCACATTTACGAATATAGGATAAAATATTAGTAGAATTATTCACGAAATATTGCCTATGCCACTCTTCACTAATACTTACCTGTTTTCTTCCCAGCCAGTGGAACAATAACTTGATTAATCCAATGGTCAAATGCTTTGAAATGCTGTGGAGCATAGATTTAATAGTTTTTTGATATATGAACTGCAAGATAAATTAAGAAAAAAGCAGCTCTTTTGTGAGAAGGCCACTTTAATAAATATCAAAGCTTGCAAGAACTGTTGTAGCTTTACTTTCTTATTCATGGTTAGGAAAGGGATATTAATCCCAATGTATGATGTACGGTAATCAACAATGATTGATCAATATATTCATCAGTAGGTCTGGAATAGAGGCAACTGAGCATAATTGATGACCACCCACCTACAAGTTTACTATCTCTCACTTGAGTGATGCATTTTTGATTTGTGAAAATAAACCTTAGCTCCAGTAGATATGCCTTTCACCTGCAAATTATGTTCACTATTTTTCACAAAGCCATGTAGGAAAAGAGGAAATGCTCCATATTGATATTTTGCATTTATCACATCCAGCATGTAACACTGTAAGCATGTTACAGCTTTACAATGTATAACCCATAACTTGTGTTCTACATATGTAACAGTCTCAGATACATGGTTCGATGTCTTCATCTGATCGAATGAAACCAATAGATTTTGTTCATTCGGTACTCGGGGCTTCCTCTTTAGAAAGCCTAGAATGCAGTGTAACTAAGCGTGCCCCATTAAATATAAAATAAATGTTACCACAATTTAAAAAAAAATTCATATTAACCTCCCTAGCGCACTGCTGAGGTACAGATTTCTGTACCAAAAGCGCACCATA
>CM070038.1:54325260-54346405 GCA_036250615.1 Ptychadena robeensis
TCCTCTCCCTTCCTTTTTCTGTCGCCTTGTGTCTCCTCAGGTCAGCACTGCTCAAGTCATAGGCTTTCTTCTCATTGTTACCAACAAACTGAAATGCAAAGTAACCCAATAAAGAAAGTAATAATTCAAATATAAACTTAAAATTAACTGCATGGCAACATGACAGGGGTCAAGAAAAGTGTAACCCAGGAAGGGACGAGGCAGGCAGCAGAGCAGCCATGCAGCATCCAGGCTTATATAGGGCAGAAAGGGCTTGAGGATTAAGTGGGTCACCTGCATTATGACTTTGGATCTACTGGAGGAGGTGCACATGAAAACCTGGCATGGATCAGTGAAAACCTTTGTATCCAGAGGCTGCAGTGACAACACACAGTAAACCTCCCCAATCTACCTGGTCGAGCAGACTGGACAGCAACGTTTAAAAGGAGAAATGGGAGCAGATGCATGCGACTGCTGGGGCACAATGTCCATTACAATTAAGACTTTAACCTCCATAGTGGTTGAGACGAATCCAGTTCATCCAGAGTTTGTTTACAGTTTGCAATTCTTCGGCATCATTAGTTAAGCTGAAGAGTTGTGGGGCGGAGCCATAGACCTCTATGTTAATGGAGTCGATTTCCCAGGACACAGAGGAGGGTACAGGGGAGGAGGAAGGGCAGGGAACACAAGCAGAGTTCTATGCACTCTGCTATGATCACCTGTACCGTGTCAGGGCTGATCGCTAGAAGCTTCCATGTGAGAAGCATTCCATATGAATGAAAGATTAAAGGGGAATAGCATTCTACATACAACAATTCCATACAATCGTGTCAAAGCTAGGCAGATTGATGCACTAACAAATGAAATAAAAGTAACTACATTGCTGGATAAGTTGTACATATGTAAATAGTATTATAATAATAATAATACTATTTATGTGCTCGTTGGTCCTCCACATCATAGCTTGTACTTATATTTTTAATATCTTGAACATGTTTTTGAATATATATTTTGTGCTATAACAAAAACATGATAAAAAAACGATAAAAAGCTGAAAAACCTATTTACCAAGGTTAAACCGGCACCTTTTTAGTCATTTGAATTTACTGTTTATTCTTGTATTCATTTATAATCATAGGTTATACTGAACAGTGGAACATAAATTTTTTTCAACACAATCTCCATAATATAAACAATCATTCAATATTTTCCCAAGTGAATCCACTTAGATGGCTCATTGACAATCTACATATTTTCCTGGACTCCTTTTCAGGTAACAATTTTCTAAAGCTGGGCATACACAACTCGATTTTCCCTTTCAATCACTGCTTGATTGATTTCTGTTTTGGTTTTTGGATCACTTTGGGTTGATTGGTTCACCAAGAAATCGAATTTAAAATGATCTACTTAAATGATCGAACTGGTATTGCCACCTTAAGAATAAGTTGTCGTTTGATTGTTTGATCGGATGAGAACCACTGCTATAGACAGTTTAATAAGTAGTTCTCGAGCTGTGCATAGACGCCTCGATGTCAGCCCGATTTCTCTACAGATCGACCGCGGGTGATGGCGTCATCACGCAGGGCCGATTCGCCCACTCACTCTTTGTTTGCCGGCATTAAATTTGAATGGGGATGCTGCTCCCCATCCAAAATAATATGATCGATCTAAAAACAGAATATCTATTATTTGTCAGATCGATTTAGGGCCCAATTTAAAGTGGGCAAGTTAGAATTGCAGCTGTTTTTGCGGCAGATCGATTGCTACCAGCACTCTCCTGCGAAATCAGCCGCAAATCTAACCGTCTTTGGCCACCTTTAACAATATTTATATATAATCCTTTAGCCTGTAAAAGCAACTGTTTAAAGGTCGTAGACAAGGTTTAAATATAAAGATATTAAATAAATATATATTTAATATTTACCTAAAATAATAAATAAAAAAACTATATTGGGTCTATTTTTAAAATGTTATAACACAAAATTTACACATCCTTAGCCTCAGACTTCAGTTGGAAAAATGTGTGAATCCTGGGGAATAATGAGAATATGAGAACAGTAATGAATAGTCCCCATTCTATAATGTCCATCAAAATAAAGGCATTCTTGTGTTTTAATTCAGTACACGAGACTAGTTCTTATTCAGCTGCAGCATTAGAACATTGCTGGAAGATTATTCAAATCAAAGGGAGCAATAGCAGAGGACAGCATTAGAAGAGGGGAATTATCAACAGATGTGTCTAGATATCTACCAGGTTTCTTTACAGCCAGCTGGAGATAAAACAGTAAAATGAGCTTGTGAGCAAATATCAGCATCCCTGAGTGTGCGAAGGCCGTGTCACTCCTGACAGCCTGTCAAACTGGCCCACATCACGGCCGTACATCAAGCTGCTGCATGCCATTTTGCATTAAACGGACCTGCACTGAGCGTCCAGCAGCTGACACAATAGACTGCAGTCTATTCCTTCACTGCACTGCAGCTCTTCCCTGTCCTTGTATGTGTGCATGGGCTCAGCCAGCGATGGGTAGTCCATAAAAAAGCAGATTTCTAGACGTGCTAAAAAAACAAAGCACCCACAGCCATACATAACATCAGGTAATGTGCATTTACTGCTGCAGCAATGTGTATAGGGGATACAAATATCTTCTCTGGCACAAAGAAAAGGAAAAACATAAAAGGAGCTTTTGTATTAAAGGGGGAAGATTTGTTATTTTTTTCCACACAACACATTCCAAATCCCATTCTACAATGAAGAATTGAAATAGAACCAGGCTTTAGATCAGTTTATTGTATGTTGAGAGATTGTAGTGATTGTGGTCAAGGACATGATATTGGAGTAAAGCAGGGTACAGACGGCTCGATATTCGTCAGATATCGGATATTCGCTGTCAGATATCGGAGCAGCTGGGGAGAGCAGAACTGCCTCTCCCCAGCTCCTCCTCCTCAGCCGAGAACCAGGCAAAGCATCAGACATCACCGTATTAACGGTCATGTCCGATAAGGCATGTTCAATAAGGATTGATTTGTCCCGCTCGAAAACAGCGCAAGGGGCAGACTATATGGGTCAGATAGATGGCCGTGAGTGTGCACGGCGCTCGAAACGGCCATCGATTTGACCCATATCTCCACGTCTGTACCCTGCTTAAAGGTGCAGGATCAGGTATGCATAAAGAGGGATTAAGTAGTGTAACGGCTTAGTTTTCGAATAAAGTGAAACTATGGGCAAAATAATAAAAAAGACATGTATTGCAACCTTTTTCAATTGTTAAAACTGTAGTTTTTTGGGGGGGTTTTGAGCCTCTCGATAGTTGTATTACCTCATGTATTGCTCATGTCAATAATTTTGTTAAAAGACAAAACCCTTTCATACTGATAGGAGTGCTTACAATGATAATAACTCTAAATCTAAATCTATTAATTTATCTAGCAATACTCCCTTCTCCCTACTCCACAGGCAATACATTCTGCTTTCAATTATAGCTAAATTGTGCATAAATTGTAGCCACTATAAGGTAGAACAATAAAGTCTGGCATTTCTAGGTAAGTAAAGATTTAAGCTGGGCATAGACGTTCCAATTCCTGCACGATCCGATCCCCGATCCGATGCCGTGCGCGCTCCCGCATCCCTTAAGGATTGGGTCATGAAGGAATTGGATGCAGCAACTAACGAGGATTGGGCTAAAATCAGCCGTCCTGTCGGATTTGGCACAGTTATCCTACAGGATGGTAAATTTTAACCCGATCCCATTAGTTTGGCTGGGGGCGGCTGCCCCCAGCCGAAGTAATGAGCTGCACATAATGAGTGCCGTCCGATTCTCAGCACTAGCAGGCGGGCATGATGACGTCATCACGCCCGCTCCTAGTGCAGAGAATCGGATAAGGAATAGACGGTAAATCGTACCGTCTATTCCCAGCTTTAAAGAGATGGACCTTTGTGGTGTTTGGCTTCATGTTACTTGCATCCAGCATAGACGTTATGGTGCCTAAATTTCATAAGATGAAGTCTATGGACAAGGGATGAGCAGCAAAGGCAAAATTCGAATTTGCAATATTTCACGAATAATTCAACTAATAATTTGATTAATAATTTGTTCATCCTAATTACAAAATTTGTATGTATGGCCATGCAATCGATTATCATCAAAATGGGATATTTACTATCTGTCACAGATCCTAACAGGACTGCTGGATCTGTGTCTGCTTCCAGCGCTGATATCAGGGACACCGTGGGTTAACCTTCCAGCCTCTCTGGAGCTCCCTCTGGTGAACATTCTGCTCCTGAACTCCTCCTCAGTCGCTCCTCCCTCCGGATGTTTATCTAGCTGGATCAGCTGACAGGAAGATGCCTGGACTTTGTGCTCCTATGTGTATTCATTGTGATTCCTGTTTGACTTCCCGGCTCCTGACCTCTTGCTTGTTTCTTGGACAATCCTTTCGCCTCACCCTTCGGTACTGCATACCCGCATCCTGTCTGACCTCCCGGCTACCGACCTTGGCAAGTGTATATCGACTTCTGTATTTATACCTCGTACCAATTCAGCCAGCTTGCACAGGTGATTCGGGGGACTGCGACCTGGGGATTACCCGCAGCCAAATCCAACTCCCTTCGCGGGGAGCTCTGGTGAATACCGGGTAGTTCCTTAGACTCCGCACCCCAGATTGCACCCTTGCCAATCGTGCAGGTTGGTCCAGTGGGTCCACACCCGAGATCCACCGGTGTCACCGCTGCTCCGGTGCCACCCGCCGTGACACTATCATGTTGCAATTAATATTGCATGCATGGCCATACGTGTGGGATTATGAAAAAAAAGCTAAATAATCAAAATTGTGAATATCCGCCACCATATTCCTGATATTCGCAAATTCTATGGACTACTATGGACCGATTTCAGAGCATTACAAGGATTAAGCTGGGCATAGACGGGCAGACAAAAAACGAACAATTTTTTTGGTTGATTGAACTAAAATCTAGAATGGCCAATTCATTTGATAGATTAATTTTGTTCGCCCTCAAACAGAAAATCTTTTGAAAGGTCATCGAACATGTTGGTAAATTTTAATCTGCCGTTGTCATTTCAAGTACTAAACAAATGCACCCTATTTTCACTCAATATATTTTTTGTCAACATTTTGCATCACCTCCAGAACAAAAAAAAATTAACAATATTTAATTCATGGTTCGGATGATCTATATTCATTCGATATGGGTGTGAACTAACAAAAATCTAATGTCACATTCAATAAATGAACGAACGATGTTAGACAATATTTAAATGACAGTTGATTCATGATAAAATCTACACGTGTAAACCCACCTTAGCAGGAAAAAACAAATTTACTACATACCAACACAGTGATCCAAAACATGAATAATAAACATTTTGAAGATTAAAGGGATACACTTCAATATCAGAGGCAACTGGCAACTGGATTTTTTAAATCCTATATGTAAAGAGGAAACAATCCACTAGATATGAAGTGTTGTGCTAGTGGTATTCTGTGCAGACACCACTAGGCAAAAAGAATAGAATGAAACAAAAACATCATCTCACTCTATTGCACCAATTATCCAGGTGCAGAGGTCATATTTCGCAGCTTAGACAATGATGTGAAATGAGGCAAGGTGCAGGCAAACTCTGTTTTGTAGAAATGATTATCAGTCAGCACAGCAACATATCAGCACATTTCCAAACCTTCTAATAACCCAAACAAACAATATTTCTTTAATAAACTGAATGGAAGAGGAAGAATGAGAACAACTATTATTGTTCCTTAAAAAATTTGAAAATGGTTATTTCCCTGCCATTTTAAAATCTCATTGGATATAGAGACTGTTTTAGATTGTAAAGGGAATCTAAATAACAACAGGGCCCTTTTATGTGATTGCTGTGAATACTCAGGAACTGTGAGACTGTAGTATCTGGCACTTGGTTTATTATATTTACACTGACAACTGGAAGTGGCGACAGGGCATCATACACCAACCCACTGCAGGATGCATTTTTATGCTATGCGGCCATAGCATTGTGGTTCTGTGCAATCTACTTTGGCTCCTGGCATGTCATTAACTTGTAACGGCACCAGAAATCCAAAATGCACAGCCTGTGCATTGTAATGCTGTGCAGGAGGTTTGAAACTGTACCTTCATTTCCTTGAGTAAATAACTACTAACTGAAACACAAATGCTTTTTTTCAGAACAGAAGAGACCTGGCTAAGAACCCCAAGCAGATTTTATTTCTGCCTGCATCCCTGACTGGTGAAACCAGGACAGGAAAAAGGAAAAGAGCACTTTGATCCTTTCCTACTCATTGTAAAAATAGAAAAAAAATTTAAGGGCACTTAAGCCCCCCATAGACAGGCCGATTCCCGGTCATAGTTGCAGCCGACCATCCGGCGTGCTTGCTCCCGCCGAGCACATAAAGGTTGGTCGGCCGCAACTATAAGGGAGCCCACCTTGAGTTTATGAGAAAAAAAGCCGGCAGGTCGGATGGCACACGGATCCGTCCTGCTGGTTCTTTTTCTGCACAATCCTGCTGCAGGCTGTTAACTTAGAGGGGGATTCTCCTCCCCCTCCGAGTTAATTGGCTACAGTCTGACAGGAATCGCGTGTGTTAGCGGAACACACGGGATTCCTGTCCTCTCTGTAGCCAACTCCTCACAGCGTGTTGACGTCACCACACTGTGAGGAGTCTGCTACAAGTCGGCCATAGATCAGGATGTCTATGGCTGGCTTTACACACCTGAAGTATTGTGTTTTGTTTTACTAAATTCAACACATTTTCTTTCTTTAAATACTTCAATGTGTTACAATACTGTACATGGCAGTGCTTTTTTCAGTATTTTAGAGCATGCTCACAGATGTTTATTTTCAAACAGGAATTAAAATTATGGTATCAATTTTAAATCGATTACACTGTGTGGTAGTACCATACAACTTCTGTACAATCTACTCTTGTTCTACCAAAACCATGTAATATGAGGACCTTTCTTAACCTTCCAATGACTATGTATTCTATCGGGGAGGCCACTATACTGCATAGTTGTTGGTAGATCTAAAGGAAATTGTAGGAAGTGATATAAATGTGTATGGGGGGCTTAAGAGTGAATATTTAAATTGCACAAGTGGATTAAACAAAATGTGCATATGAATTGTCTAAGTGTTATCAGAAGACATTAGGATGTGCTGCATTATGGCAACTCATCCATATTGGATGAGCTACAATTTGGAAAAGTTGGACATGACCCATCATTTTAACAGCCTGCAATAATAAAGATATGCATCCTTCTGTCCTGTCTGGTATTATTAGTGTAGACAACACATTCTCATGTCACATTGATATTTGCCAAATAAACATTTCATGCAGAATACACAAACAAACACAATAATTGTGACTATAAAATGTAAGCTATTCTTTAAAAATATCTTTAATAGACAAATTGTTGCTGCTAAACTTTTTAAAATAGTTGCCTGGCTCCCGCTAAAGTCCTGGGCGTAGACTGAACTACTGAACCACTCTGAATGAAAGGTCAACCTTGGTAGCTTCCATACTCTTCTGTAAGGTTTTCTTTAAGGACCAAGAAACAAAGATTCTATGGACTTTTCAAGCAAAACAAAATTTCAGCTGAAAACAAATTAAAACACCTATGGACTCTGCTTCATACTGCTATAGATAAATCTCTCATAAGAAATATACTCCCCCAGATACTGGGTGGGGGGATATGTGTCTTCTTAGAAATAAATAAAGCAGTGTGAGTCAGACTAGGTATTTCTAAACACCTTTATATTATATCTGCCACGTCTACATTTTTTTATAAAAGCTCATCTTCTTGATATTTGTGAGACTTCCTCCCCCATGATGAATCATTACTAGGACACACTAAATTGGCAGCTTTTCTCAACTGAGCATTTAATTGCCTGGTTTATACTAACATATACATGACTATACCTTGTAACAACCTGGAATATGGCAGAAATAGAACTTTACAATAATATAAATTCATCAGTAATTATTTGCATATGGTTTAAAGAGGAACAGTCAGTATATGTATTTTTTCATATATATTTATAGTATGGAATGTGGAAGTGCCAAATAGCTGAATAGTTGAATTAGGATTCACCTCCCTGGCGGTCCCATTCCTTCCTTACCCATGAAAGATGAGTCTGTGTCACATAATTTTATTACTGAAATTCATGTAAATACTCAACTTATGCTATCAACATAGCATCAATTCACTCAGCTATTACACAACAGACACAGAGCTCACAACAGTAATAGCTGAGTGAGTTTATGCTTTCCTGATAGCATGAGTTGTATATTTAAGTATCATGTTTTTCAAAGCAGAGTATTATACACAACAGAAGAAAAGACACACACCAGCTGCATCAATAAAGAGTATGTCATCTTCATTCACCATGAACCATCTTTAAATGCAAACCAGGATCCAGGATCAGTGTATAGGGTTAACATTTACCTATTTTTATAGTAAATATTTGACAGATCTGTTCATACTCAAGTCAATTTATATGCAAGTAAATATGTTATCAATAGCCTGCAAGAGACCTTACCACCTACATGTCTTTTTTATTTTCTCTCCAGAATGGAGCCACCTTTGTTTAGGCATTATGTAGGACCTGCATCTCCTTTCTGCACTCTCCCTCGGAGATGTAATAAGGATGTAAATCCTGGGGGTTGTGTAGTTGTTAGTATAGTCCCTTGCCATGTGCACCAATATATTACTATCTGAGCAACTTGGAGTCTGATGACAAAACTAATTTTCCTGCCTCTAGTAGAATCATGGCATTTGTTTAGATAAGACTAGGACTATATGTTGTATATGCTGCATATTTTTCTTTGATATGTATGCTGTGAGATGCTGAAGTTTCAACATTAGTATGCAAATTGTATACAGACTGAAACAGAGCTGCCCAAGTAAAACAGCTGCTGTGGAAAGAGAGTAAAGGAAGCGAGAAGAAAAAAATCATCTAAGCATGTTCTTGGTCCCTTCTATGATTGCAATGTATGTCCAAAGCTGGCCATACACCTTAAAGGTAGCCATACACGGCCCGATTTTCACCCAATTTGTTGGCCGATTGACCGCCATTGGCACTCCCGCCAATCGTCCGGTGGTCGCTCGGCCCAACTGTCATCCCGGTTAATTCCTGGCCGATCCCATTACTTTGAATGGGGATGGTAGTCCCCATTCAAAGTAATGGCTGGCACACAAAGGGTGCCCACCGATCAGCTGATCCATTGAGGGAGAATCACCTTGTGTATGGCTGCCTTTAGAACTCTCTGTCAGATATTTTTTAGATCTACCAACAACTATGTAGTCCTCTGCGATTGAACACAGGTAGACTTGATTGTTTAGAAAGTCCCTCATATGACGTTGTTTTGGTAAACAAAAGGAGATCTAAAGGAAATCTGACACAGAAATCTAAAGGTGTATGGGGGCCCTTAAGGTAATAGATATGTGCAAGATCAATAGCCGCTTTGAACAATGTGCGCACTCACGGCCATCCATCTAGTGCATAACTAATGCAGCCATCCCTGAAAACAGGGTTATCGGACATGACCGTATATTATGGCCATTGCTTTAAATAGGGTCCTCATGCAAAGCATCGGCTGATCTGGAACACACAGTAGTGCTGTGCCTCCAGCTCCTCTGATATTGGGCTCATCACAATGAGTTTGAAGGCTGATCCATCTGACGGGCATCGACCCGTGTATGGCAGCTTTTAGAGACTGTGAATGGGTGCCAATAGTTCCAGATGTGTCTTTAGGCTTCTGAAGTATCTTTAAGATCTGCCATTAGGTAGACTGTTTCCAGCAGCTTGGTATTCATGCCTTGGCCCTATTCAGCAAATGGATCAAAAGGGTTTTTGTACCTAGTTATTGGGGAATGAATTTAAGTGAAGGGACAGGCTTTAGGATATTTTTGGTTTTAAGAGCATTCTATACCTAGATCTCGTTTCCCATTCTACATTAAATTTAATTGAAGAAAAATAGAGAATGCCACTATTGACCTACTTTGCCAACTGACCTAGAACAAGCACACAGAAAGGAGAAGACTGAGGCAATTTAGAACTACAAACTATTTACAGTTCAGAATCTATGAACATAAAAATACTAATTAAACAATTAAGAATATTGTAATCGTATTTCAACTGTGCAAAGCCACTTGTCTGTTGTTCATTACCTAACTTAAAATTAGAATACACATAAAATATTTATCAGTTGACAACAACCATGGAAGATCCCTAGTAGGTGGGAAATTAGCCGAAAATTTATGTAGTTATATATCTCGGGGACACCTAATATAAAAAGTAGGGGCGTTGTAGCAAACAGTATTTAATTGCATTGTTTTATTTTGCAAACCAATTAAACGAAACCAGTAAATTTGCCATTCATTACCACATTCATTCATCGAGTGTTTAATTATGAGATAATCAGATTAATGTATTATAACTCACTCTTGCTGTTCCTGTCGCATTCGCCCTGGCCATTTTCTCTTCCTAGCAAATAACAAGTGATATTATAAATGAGTGACTAAAATAATGATTTATAAATTGGTTCTATAACATGCTGTGATTTGCACATTTAAGGAACCTAAAGGTAGCTTAAGTGACCACATAAAAAGGAGGTACTTAGTACTGCATTTATAACACCTGGGAATTAGAATCAGAGCTACAAACAAAACCTGAAAAATACAGTATTCTTTGGACTATAACACGCACCTTTTCACCCCCAAAATCGGTTGTGGGGGGGGGGGGGGGGGGTGTCTGCGTCTTATGGTCCAAATGCACGGACAAGTGATTTGAACATTTAAATATTTTTTTCTGTTTTTTTGCTCTAAAAATTGGGTGTATCTTATGGTCTGGTGCGTCTTTATATGTGGTAACTTGGCACCCTTAGCACATGTTGTTCTACCAGCAGCTTGGCAAACCCACTTTAAGTTTTTTGTTGAAAACTATTTTTAAGTTTTGCAAATTGACACATTTATAACCAACACTTATATACAACAAAAAGTAAAAAGAGAAACCAAAAATTACACCTGGAGCATAAACAACGATGGAAGCACCCAAGCTGTGACAGTCCAGCATGGGTAGCAATTCTCAAACATAATATATAAAACAATGAGCAAAATGAAGGTGTGTCTGAAAACCTAAATAAAGCAAAAACAGAACATAAGACTTAAGAAACCCAAAACAAGCTAGCAGCACATACAATGCACAAATTAACATTCAAGTGAACACAGTATTGCAGTAGACCTAAGTCCTTAAGACAGATCCAGCATCTTCCATCCATGCACCCAAAACCTTTTTTGCGAATTCCCTCTACTGGCATATCCAATCTGATGTGATGTAGTGAGGAATTAATCAGGGACTTTCAGGCCGGTAGGGTGGGAGGATCCTTTTCCTTCCAGTGCAACACTATAAGCTTCCTAGCATAATAAAGGGACAGGGACAGAAACGTCCAAGCAGCTCCTTGTACCATTCAATCAGGATATTATCAGGCCTTGGAGTTAGGAAAGGAAGTAATTGCCCTGGCTACCTCCACCTCAGTAAAGGGGAGATCCGGGGAGAGTTGCAGGTCTGAAGGCTGTTCTGGGATAGGCAGGGAGCCAGAGTGTCATATGGGGGTATAGGCTGATACAACAAGAGAATTGTACAATTGTTGATTTATGGTTATGGATAATAAAATATTATTAATATATATGTATGGCAGAAACATAATATCAGTAGATTTGATCTGTAGAGTAGATTGTAGGTTAAAACTGGTTAGTTAACTGTTGTAACAAAGGGTCTGCAATATGCTTTCGTGTCTTTATTGTGTGTATTTTGATTTACCTGGGGAAGTTGGGTGGATATCTAGTTAGCTGTCTGTAACAAAAGAATGTCCCCTCTCTAGTATGTGTCAACAGTTTACGACATTGTAAATGCCCCCAGGAAGACAGGAAACCTCTTTTGAAGTTTTGGACCAGATCCTGGAAAAATCCAATTCAAAGGATCTTTGCTGGTCTTTTTAAGATGTAAATTTGGGATTTGTTTGTACGAAACTACCACTAAACCTGTAACTGACATAATGGTTTATGGCTTCCTTCTGACCTCTGAATAACCTTTTATGTATATGTGTGTGTGTATACATATATATATATTTTATATAAATATATCTCTGCACACACCCACATATATATTCACGTATACATACTTGCCAACACTAGGATTTCACATATTTATGCAAGTAGAATCTTTAGATAATAGAGATATATGAACTTCAAAGGGATTTTGGGTATAAGAACAGCAAGGCCAACGAGAGAGGACAGCAGAGGCCTGGGAGTCCAGACCAGAGGGTTACAGGTCAGCCAGATGAAAGCAGCCAACAGCCAGTCAGGTATACATTATGTTAATGTCTGATTTATAGTTTGCCCAACTGTATTATTTTCATGTACTATTTTATGTTTATGTATACATTGTTGCAGCATTCTGTAATATTGTACACAATATATGTTTTTGTACTCAATTTTTCTGTGTAACTTTTTGCTGGCGGCCACCTTCCGAACCTACATAAGGAATTTTATTATTGAATTAATATTCATATCCTAATTAGACGTGATTATTATTTTCCATAATATTAATTTTCTTACAAAGGTATCCAACACAGTAGAAGGGTCATATGGCAGGATCAGAGCTACAGCCAGACACCTCCGTCTGCTCTCACATTTCCATTCACAAGCCCACTTTAATTTTAAGCTGACAATTCTGCTTTAACTGCACCAAAATATCAAAAAGTTTAGTCAACTCTGACTATTTTTTGCTGAGCTATTAGAGCTCTAACTGCAACCATTATAACATAAGAACATGCTTCATAGTCTATCAGGGGAGATCTCAAGGGATATCAGCAAAATCAGCTTTAGCACACATATATATCAGTTTAACAGTGAAATTACAGCTAGCCATTTTCCAGGTAAGTTCCACCATTGCTGCTGCATGTTATATTTACATTATGGACAATGCAATATGAGTGTGATCCCTCCAATGTAACCAGGCAAAGGAACATGTCATAGTTCAGTTCTTGAAAGGTGCAAAAAATTAGCTAGGATTGTCAAAAAACAAAGGGAGATGTTTAATCTGAGCTAATGTAAAGATCATACATAGAGTGTGAACTAGTCCTTGTACACACAAAATGCAAATGTTTATGCTAAAGATTAGGAATATGTCATGTACAACATATAAAGTAGAGTGCAGCAGTCAGGTATAGCTTCCATACCTTCCATTCCTGACCTACATTTCTGTATCCTTGAAAGCACTAGCATCCAGTTAATGCTCAAGCTACAAACTCATGTATATGAGTATATGGTAAAACCCCGCAACCCTGTATTCCCTGTGCGGGATGCTAGCTTGGGGATTGACCCTTTATGATCTTGGGGGTCCTGTCCTTTTTGAAGCCCCTAGTGTTCACGCTGGAAGGTGAAGGTGAAGGTGCAGGTGTTATACACACCTGCCCCTCACTTTCATAAATGCTTTTTTTTTAAATCCAGTTAATGCTCCCTAAAGGGCTCATTCACAGTATAGGTATTGTGTTGCACTTTTGTCATCCCAATGCACGTTTTACATGAAAAACTGTTTACCATACACATAACAAGGTGCTATGGGTACATTCTAACTTTTTATAATCCACTGCTGTGTGCAATTTGGATGTGCTGCGTTTTCAGTTCCGATACACTATTGGAAACTCAAAGGCAAGAACAGTAGAAAATGAATAATGTAAAATGAAAATGCAGTGCACCTCATAACATATGTATGCAGTGCATATAGTGTGAAAGTTTAATATGAATATATATAGTGTGATCTTCAAACATAGTTTCACTGCTACTTTAAAGTGTCTATAAAACCAAAGGATGATAGTTGTCTAGGATATTTTTCTGTACTTTTCTTCCCAAAAGCACAGCAAGAAGTAAAATCCTTTGATAAAGAGTGGAACAAGAAATCCTTACTTTCGCTTGGGCTGTCTAGTGGTAACAAAGCTTTGATACAATTACCAGTTTTATCCAAAAAACACATCCATTTACAAAACGTAATAATGGTCCTCTGAGGGATTCTTCGTATTCTATGATAAATGTACATGTGACCTTGTAGGAGGAAACACAAAATAATGCTAACATTGAACTCTTTTAGTGCCAAGGGATAGGTCCTTCCCTTCCAGCTTCATTGTGCCTTGCTTTCATTGATCTCTTCTAGGCTGAATGAACCCAGAAGTGCTTATCCCTAGGCAGTGCCAGGTTTAGATTTTCCCCGCATTTCCCACCACAAATCCAAAGTCATACAATCATATACATTACAAAATAAATGAATCATTGGTACTGAAGCTTACAACAAGGCAACACAGGAGATAAAAAAAAAGAGAGGAGGTATTTAATTTTACCAGCCATCATTTATAGCTAAAAAGTGCATTTAGGTGTACAATTTGCAACAAAAATGTCTACGATTAATGATCTGCATATTTCTTCCCATAATACTGCAAGTTTGCATAACCATCTAAATATATTGTATATTCTTAGAAGCAATTTTCCAGTACCTTGGCGCTTTCTATATTTATCCTCAGTGTGGTTCTTTTACATAAGCTCTGTGTACAGTTTCTTTCTGCAAAGAATTAGCCAACTGTAAAATCCTTCATATCATCCTGTTATTGATGAAAAGCTCATTTGACTGATGGAGACAGTCAACATCATAGTAGGGCCTAGAATAGTCAGTTACATTTTGTTTGTTATCAAACGTTTACCAGTAAATGATAGCAGAGTTACTGACACACTTCAGCTATCAGTCTAAAAATGGAATCACTATAATAATAGAGAGAAATATATAATTTAAAAGAAAAGAGACAGATCCTTTTTACAGCGTACAAAGACCAATGAAATGTTCAATTGTGTTCATTAAAAACAATTTTGCCATGTATTTGTACAGCAGTAAATTATATGTAGAGTATAGCAAAGCAACACAGTGAAGGGAAAGCAGGGCTTGATTGGAGATGGGGCATTTGGCACATCATTTTAGGAAGATACCTTGGGGGGGGGGGGGGTAAAGCTGAGTAGAGATACTTTCCATTACAATTCTTAGGCTATGTTTCCATGGCGCTATCGATCCACATAACCTGTCTGCAGCAGCGGCTGTTCTCACATTGACCCTGCAGTGGATCGGCTCCATCGGGTCTCCACCAAAGGAAGGCGCTTGCTGCAGGGGGATCCGACAGAGCTAATAGCACCATGGAAACATAGCCTTCGGATCCATTTACAAGGTGTTCCAACCATCCAGGAACAGCCCAGCCGACATCATACATGCATAGGCATAACATGGGGGTGGTTGTCAGTGAATGAAAACCTCCTGACATCCACCCTAATACTGTGCAACCTCAACACACAGCAGCACTGTTGTGGAGTCCGGGTTTCCATGTGCTAGTCATAAACATTTTAACTTTGCTGATTATTGCTATAACGTTTTTGTTTAATCTATTTTTTTTTATTAAAAAAATCCTTCCTAAATATCAATATCCATTCCCCCATTAAGAATACTATTTGTAGTGGAATCACCTACAATTTGCACTTTATAGGATTAAAAACAAACATTTCTAAGACAGAAATTCTCCTTTAAATGCATGAGAACTATGTGACAGACAGTGGTAATGATCGGGAGCTACAGACTGTTGTAACATCACAGGCTCAGCATGAGCGTTAAGAAATCAGCGTCTGCTTCACAATGTGCACAAATGTGAAAAGGTTAGCAGATACCTCCCATTGTCTCGTATTGTACGGTACATACATGAGCTGTGCAGCCTGATCTTGCTCTGTGTTAACTACATATTCAATCCTTAGGCCTGCTTTTCCATATGATAGTCTCAAGAACAAAGCTTTTTTAAGTCAATTGCTAATGTGCCAGGAATTACAGACAATGTTATTGCTTTATGCTATCAATTTAACCTTGAAATGTCTAATCCAAGTAATTTATTTCTGTATTACAGCCTGAACTTGTGTCATGAGTTATAAATCTGCACCTTGCTGTTGTATACATTATCATTCCTTAACAGCGAAACATATAAGGTTTTCATTCAGGTTTATATTATAACCCTTAAACTCCAGTCTATAAGTACTGTATACAGATACAGAAACATGTTCTTGTTTCAATGTCAGGCTTTTTCTCTGACATCCATACATCTGGGCTAGTGATTAGGAACATTTGTTGTGGGTCAATGATTTAGAATGTGTTGAAGACACAGGATCTAGGATATTTCAATGCACCTAGTATCCTTAGATGGAGCGTAGAAATTGCAGCTTGTGGGCTTTCTCAAACTACAAAAAGTTGCTCTTTGGGCTTGTTTCCACTTGGGCAATCTCCTGCGCCTTACCGCATTTTGAATTGCAGACCGCAGGTGGTCGAGGGACACACGCGGCTGATCGCCCCTGAAAGCCATAGAGGTGAATGGACGCAGTTAAAAATTGCCTCTCCATCCATGAAGTCTTTAACAGGACATCTTGCCCCCCCAACCCAACACTTCCTGCCTGCGGTTTAAATAGCTGGAGACCGATGTTGACTAAAGGACCCAGTCAAATAAAAGTTTTGAAACAATATTGAATATTTAAAAAAAAATGGAATATATTTATTCATTCATATAACCTAAATGACAACAAGACACTATAAAAATGAACAATTACTCATTTAAACATCAGATACCAAAGGTCTGCTATTCTCTTCTGCTACTTATGTGTGTTGTATTATTATGCAAACATCAAGATGCCCCTGATGCCCTAGGACACAAGATGCCTATGTGTCTAGTAAAGAATTAAAAAAAAATCACAAAGTAATTTCAACTCAATATTCTATAAGCAGGGTAGATTTAAAATAACACAATGCTTTATTTTTCAATGACTGGCGACACAGCACATTCAGATCAAGAACTGATGTTAAGAAAATAATTATATTTCATAATTTTTAATTGACATGGTGTATGGAATTTTACTGGCCAGTTTTGGGAAGAAAACCCTCATACATATTATAACTGAAGTAATTTTCATGGAGGAGAGTAAAAAAATGGAACCAAATGAATGAGACTCGAATGAGAAATGATTTGTATTGTCTATAAGAAGCAATTTTGTTTTAACCTTCTGAGCGTTCTCGACGAATTAACTCGGGCTTAGTTTCATGCATCATGAAACTCAGCCCCAGTTAGCCGGAGGAGCGCCCAAGGTCTCGCCGTCCTCTGACGGCGGTCGGGAGCATCGGCATGTATGCCGATGCTTCCGGGTCCGCCCCCGATCGCGTCACCGGTGACGCGAAGGGGGCGGGGGTAGGCGGCGCCATAGACCTCCGTCAAACTGGAGGGGCGTTGCCTTTCTTCAGCATAAGTCCGGCGTCTCCAGTGACGCCGGGCTTATGTTTACTACCCTGAGCTGAGCTGGCAATCGCGGCGGAGCACATTGTGCTCCGCCGCGATTGCCCGTGGCACGGTTATAAAAAAAACCGTGCCACGTGGCAAATGCTCAGAGGGTTAAAGGGGAATTGCCAGCAGACTTGGTCAAAGTTGCATAGATTTCCAGATAAACTATTACATCTATTATTATTATTGCTGAATAAATGCTTAAAAGGAAAAGTTTCCTTGTGATAATTTGAGTCTATTTTTTTGTAGGTATAAGTATGAAGATATTACATTATTTTGTAATCAACTGAGCTGTCTGATCAACAAGACCCAATGTAATTCATACCTTAAATGACAGTTATTCCCTCCATTCTAGACCACATCACAAGTTGATTGTAATTATTCTCCTGTGATTGTATATTTTAACCTCTCTTTGCACTGAACAAGCTTAAATCTAGAAAACCAAACTATAAATCCAATTTTTTTTCTGATATCATATGGTGCTTTTGCCAGTAACACACTTCTCATCCTAGAGAGACAACACTTACTCCAGGAAACTTGTTGAAACTTGTTTGAGTCTTAAAAAGAGGACTTTGTGCCACTGAGCATTTGGGTTGACTTTTTGCCTTTATGGAGCTCCTCTGCAGGTGACATAGTGACCTACAGTATAATCCCCAGGTGCCCAACCTGCGGCCCTTTGGGTGGTCTTTGGCGACCCCCCTCAGTCCTCAACTTGCGGCCCCCGAAACCTAACTGTTATTGCATAGGGAATAGGAACTTATCTGTCCAATGATCTCCCGCTGACAGGTCCTTGCCCAGAATCTTAGAACGGGAATAGGAGGAGATGCGATAAACTTACGTGATAGACGTATGTAAAAGCCAGTCAGCGACCCAAATAGTGCCTGAGCAAGTACCTCGCCTCTCCACCTCTTCTCCTCTCATATTGGTGGGGGATCAGCAGACTGGTGCCCATGTTCCCACTATTCAACCAATTAACAGAGGATGATTGTATTATATATATTGTGGCACATAACCTGAGAATAGGGGCACGCAACCTTTGAATCAAAGTTTATGTGCCCCATAGATATAATCAAAGGCTTTGATGTTATCTATGAGGCACATGATCTATGACAATATACATGACACAAAATGTGCATTACCATACTATAGTGTTCCCTAATGCTTAAAACAAGTTTTGCTATTTAATGATAATGTCTTCTAGCTATGCCTTTTGTCATTTTTATGTCATTCAAGTCAGTATAGATTTAAAATGTTATGTGCAGCCCTTTAGTGATGCCGAGGGCCGCACTTGTGGCCCTCCATATCAACTCAGTTGGCTACCACTGGTATAATCTCTAAGCACATCCCTTATTTTTCACACTGGCCTTTAACTATTAGACTACAACATCTAATGGAAATTAGCAACCCATTATTTACAAATCACAGCACTGCTCTCCTCAAATTTCACCACCGCTCAGTCTATGGTGTAATTATACCACTTTTCACATGTATTAATGCCCCATTTTGACTACAGAAGAGTCTTCTGTGAACCATTGATCTCTTTCTCTCTCCCTTATGTCTGTTTCAGGATTTCACAACAATGGTCACTGGGGTCACAGCAATCCCTAAATGCTGTTTCTGAGGATTGGTCACTAAAGTTTTAAATGAAAACATTTTAATCAATTAAATGTTCTGCTGTACTTGATCTTCAATCAAGCTGTATCCTGGTCCCTCCATCCCTCCCAATTGTCTGAGCACCTTTTTTGGGGGTATTGTTGGACAGTAGTCACAGTATGTTGGTTGAGTCTGCTTGAGTCTGTATGACTGATTAAATTTTTTTCAATTGGTGGTTATCGTTGGTTCTCTTGTTCTTGGCTTGAGTTTATGGTTGTTATGGTAAATTTCATATGATTAAATATGAAATATTTACTTTAAAACTCAAGAAAGGGCTGCGGTCATATATATATATATGGATATAAAATGTCTACACACCCCTGGTAAAATGTCAGGTTCCTGTGCTGTACAAAAATGAGACAGATAAATAACCTTTCCTTTAATGTGACTTATAAACTTTAACACTCAATTAAAAAACAAACTGAAATCTCTTGGTGGAGGGAAGAAAAAATATAAAAATAAAATTATATAGTTGCAGTATTTTTTTTTGCGCCAAACATATATTTTGGAGTTATGGCCAAAAAGTTCAACCTTTGTCTCTTTAGACCATAAAGCCTTTTCCTGCATGCTTTTGGGAGACTTCAGATATTTTTGCAAAATGTAGCCAGGCTTAAATGTTTTTCTTCATTAGTAAAGGCTTTCGGTTTGCCACTATACTATACAGGGAGTGCAGAATTATTAGGCAAATTAGTATTTTGACCACATCATCCTCTTTATGCATGTTGTCTTACTCCAAGCTGTATAGGCTCGAAAGCCTACTACCAATTAAGCATATTAGGTGATGTGCATCTCTGTAATGAGAAGGGGTGTGGTCTAATGACATCAACACCCTATATTAGGTGTGCATAATTATTAGGCAACCTCCTTTCCTTTGGCAAAATGGGTCAAAAGAAGGACTTGACAGGCTTAGAAAAGTCAAAAATAGTGAGATATCTTGCAGAGGGATGCAGCACTCTTAAAATTGCAAAGCTTCTGAAGCGTGATCATCGAACAATCAAGCGTTTCATTCAAAATAGTCAACAGGGTCGCAAGAAGCATGTGGAACAACAAAGGCGCAAAATAACTGCCTATGAACTGAGAAAAGTCAAGTGTGCAGCTGCCAAGATGCCACTTGCCACCAGTTTGGTCATATTTCAGAGCTCCAACATCACTGGAGTGCTGCCTGCATGTGTGTCCTGGCTCGGCTCGCCTACCCCACGCCACCCTCCTACCACAGTACCAAGGGCTTGATCTATCCCTCGCCGACCTTACCTGAGGTTATACTACATATTATTACTTCATAACCAGGCGCGCTGGGTGGCGGCCGGTTTTGTGCTTCTCCGTTCTGGGGGAGGGCTTCCCGTCCAGCAGCATATGTGCCTCAACATCTATGCACCGTACCTCTATCCGATTCGATCATAAACTTTACACCATCCAACCAACCCTTATCCCCTGAGGAAGTTCATCGACGTCGGGTTGGCAACTACCATCCTTGGATGGTCCCTACTCCTTCATCCATCTATTGAGTAGACCAAGCTCGAACACCTGAGCTATAAGCTTGTGGTTTATGCACAAATATCTGTATTAAATGTACTCATTGTTATGTACATATTATCCTTGAAACTGAAACGTTTTTGTTTTGTACATTGCTAATATACACCCTCGATTGTTTCGTCGGTGTCCATGTAATAAATCTGTGATTTTAATCTATTACCTGTTTACATCAAATGTGAAGCCGTTAAAGTCCCCCCGCCCTGGCAATTTGCTGCTGGGGAAATTCTCTGTTCTCCTTTATTAGTATTATATTTTGGGATGTTGGCTTCCCCAATGTGAGAGAGTATCTCTTTTTCAACATCACTGGAGTGCCCAAATGCACAAGGTGTGCAATACTCAGAGACAGAAAGGCTGAAAGACGACCACCACTGAACAAGACACACAAGCTGAAACGTCAAGACTGGGCCAAGAAATATCTCAAGACTGATTTTTCTAAGGTTTTATGGACTGATGAAATGAGAGTGAGTCTTGATGCACCAGATGGATGGGCACATGGCTGGATTGGTAGAGGGCAGAGAGCTCCAGTCCGACTCAGACGCCAGCAAGGTGGAGG
>CM070038.1:54356938-54377726 GCA_036250615.1 Ptychadena robeensis
GGCCAAAGCCTTGGCGTAGATCTTGACATCTGTATTTAGCAGTGAGATAGGTCGATAATTTTTGAATTTTTTGACTAGCTGATTTGTGAGCTGATTGCAAAGCCTCTGAATAAGGTATCATCACTAAAATTGCTGGAGATGTAGAGAATGGTTGTGGAAACCTTTGAAAAAAAAGCTTTACTCTAGCACATGTAGTTTTTGCATAAATTAAGTTCAAAAGCAAAGTCGAAATTTTGACTTAAATTTGAACTTAAAGTGGTTTTAAACTCAATTTAAAAACACACACATACATCAAACAGACACAATACTCACCTGTCAGCAGTTCAGATGCTGGAAAACTGCTACACAAAAAAACCCACACTATACTCACTTTATTTGCTTGCAGTTCTCATGCTGGCATCTTAGATCCTGGAGACATGCAGACACTTCTGCCCTCACTGCCCCCCCCCCCTCTCCTCTCCCCTTCACTCTACCTCCTCCTGTCTCTTCTCTGTAGGGGCTGCAGAGACTCATGGGCGGGGGGAGGGGTGTGAAAAGGGTGGGGGATCAGCTGCTTACAATTTCCTGCCTGGGAGAGATGTCCCAGACACCACTTCAGCTGCCTAGGCGCAACGTAAGGCAGTGGGAGGAAAGAACTCGTAACCAGCTCCCCTCCAGCTGTCAGAATAAGATTTGTTTTTTACAATTAAGGATGTCAGCAATATCGGCTGAGCTGAAGTGGTAGGTCCACTTTAATTTGTGTAAAAACTATTTGTGTTAGAGACATACTTTTTTTTGTTGTATACCCCCAACCCTTTTGTACATCTACAAGTTTGGTGATGATACCATGTTCAGGGGCTTTAACTCAAAATGTTTGCAAAAAATCAACCATCTCTAGTCTCAATGAGCACAGTGGCCTCATCATCCATAAGTGGAAGAAACCCAGACTCTTCCTAGAGCTGGCCTGCCATCTAAACTCACTGATCAGGGAAGAAGGGCCTTGGTCAGTCAGGTGGCCAAGAACCCAATAGTGTTAAAGCTCCAAATGTTCTCTTTGGTGAGAGGAGAAATTTCCAGAAGGACAACCATCTCTGCAGCAATCCATCAATCAGGCCTGTATGGTAGAGTGGCCAGACGGAAGCCACTCCTTAGTAAAAAGGCACATGACAGCCCGCTTGGAGTTTGCAAAATGCTTTACATCTCGAACATCTCTGGAGAGATCTAAAATGGCTGTGCACCGATATTTCCCGTCCAACCTTAAGGATTTTGAGGATAGGTGTGCCAAGCTTTAGGCAACATATTCAAAACTACTTGAGGCTGTAATAGCACGCAAATCGAATGCTTAAACTTCGACCAGAAATTGGCCGCCAAATCGATTGAAACCATTACAGACACGTCTGTAATTCGTAGATCAATTTAATTACTTTGAATGGGGACCAGTGTCACCGCCCAAAGTAAGTGCCGTCACACGAAAGTCATCACGCGCGGTGGATCTGCCTGCACAGTGTCGGAAATTCGAAATGTGACTGGGGGGGGGGGCTCAAGAAATAAACAAATCACACAACAAAGTAAGAGTACGTGCAGCTCTTTAATTGATGCAATATTTGTTTTACTTTAAATTTTGTTTTAATTGCAGACCTTTTCAAGTATTTTTCAAAACCCTCTAAGCAAAGTTAATTGGTAATGATAATACAGGTAAAACATAGTTTTTAATTATTGACAATGTGTTGGGTCCAAAATAATTTATCAGAGCTTTCTTTTCTCCTTTTGCATTATTTCACTGTTGACTTTATTTCCTGCTGTAGCTAGAGGCAGCAGCCATTGCTGCTAATGTCCAGTCATTAATGATAATTAGTGGATTTCCTTCACTGACCACAGAAGATGGACTGCTGGGATGGAGGTGACACATTAGAGGTAAATAGTCCTTTAACATTATAATTGTATGTGCTATAAGCTGTACCATCCTATTATTGCTTCAATATATATATATATATATATATATATATATATATACAGTGCTTCACATTAGTGGTACACCAGTACCCAAATGTTTAAGCATTTGTGTAGTAATGCCTGAGGAGTCTGGCTGTCAGCGATAGAGGAGAGCGCCCCCCTCCCCTTGTGGCTAAATTTGGTATTGCAGGTAGATTAAAATTAAAGCCCAAACACATTAAATAGCTGTACAAACAACTTTGCTTTATCATGTATACACTACTGCAAAAGTAAATTTTTTTAGATTGCCAAAATTCTTTAAGTTTTTTTTGGTAAATGTACACAATTTATGTGACTTGTATAACCGCAGGGAAACAATAATAACCATGAAAGGCTGCAGTTAGGGGTGCAAAATTGGTATGGAAATTACTAATTCAAAAATATATAAATCACACTTTGCACTTACTAAATTGCACTTACTAAATTGCACTTTTAAGGTTGTTGTAAATCTGGGGGTTGATAGTCATGGTAGGCATATGTAAGGGTAAAATCTGACGAGAGAAAATTTTCTTTGAATGTTAACAGTTTTAAAATTACTATGAAAGGTTGACATTTGGACTGCTAGTAGTCTCAGGGGTTAGTTACTAACCCAGAACATTTCAGGGTCGCACTACTAAGGTATGAGATCTGGGGGTTCAAACTGTGTTGTACTGTCACATTAGTTACATTTAGAGTTACATTTGACCCAAAGCCAGATGTTGACCAATGGATGGAGGCTTAATTAAGAACAGGGAGGTCCATTTGCAGCAGAATCTACAATGCATGAAGCTGACGCAGAGGACAGTAAGGGAGACAGTGGGGAAGAATGCACTTATTAAAACCATGCTGCATACGGGGTGAGTACCAAACACCATCTCCTGGTACTCATCCGAGTAGCTCACTAAAAAAGTTATATTAATATATGTGCATGTATGCACATGTAAGTGTACTATAGGTTAATTAAATGTCAAGTGGCCAGGGTGCATTATATGTTAAGTATGTACAATATGTTTAGCTAGGCTATCTTAATCCATACATGTGCACAGGTACAGCAGCTTTACACTATGAAAAATTGTCAACGAAATTAATGTTAAATTTAACAAAGTTATCTTCAATAAAAGTTTGTTCTCAATCAATGTTTACTTTATACAGTGGACACTTACGAACTTAATTCGTTCCAAAGGGCTGGCTGTCAAACCCATTTTTCCAGTAGGAAATAATGGAGATGGCAATAATCCTTTTCGGACCTCCCAAAACCTAAACTTTTCATAATAAAAAAGATGTAACATATGTGTAACATACAATAAACACCAATAGTAATTATACATTTATAGCAAATTAAGTTATAACATGTTCCTAGCCTACCAGAAACAACTATTTAAGACTCTTTCTTCTGCTCAATTGTAATTACCCTCTTATCTCTCTTTTTTCCATCTGTCCTACCTTTATTGGGACCATTATGCACTGATCATCCTCAGCACAGAGGGAAATTCCTAGACACCTATGGGGTCCCCCATGTATGCTCATATATCTGGGCTCAAAGACAAGTTTCTTTTTTCTTTTCGTCTTTACACCTCCTGGGGCAACCCCAGTCAATAGCGTGTGTACTGGCTGTGCTATGCTTTAAAGCATCTTTAACACTTTCTGCCACAGGAGGGTCGTTGAAATGAAAATTTAGGTTGTAGCATCAGTTGGTCTTATCTTAAGGGTCCGCTGTATTAGCAAAACTATCGATTGTACCACCACACAGTGTGATCGATTTGGAACCAATCAATTCCTTTATATTTACATGTATGTCTGTTTAGCAGCGTCATAAATGCTCTTCATGCACCCCACTGTGGCTGGAAGAGTTTATTACTGTTAATGTTCTATAGTCAGATACTTGTACGATTGACTACATTTCCCAACATGTCCGATCACTGCTCAATCACTTTTTATGTTAGATTACAATCACTTTTGGTCGATAGTACCACCTGGGCAGGAAACTATTCCCATTCGATTTAAAAAGATCCGTTTTTAGGTCGATTGAACGGAAAAATGTCAAAGCATGTATGTAGTGACTAGTGTCGAGCTCAAATATTAGAATGGCAAAATGTTTTTGCGAATATGGGCAATTCCAGAATTTCGAATAACTCGAATATGGTGGCAGATATTCGGGATTTCGAATATTCTATTATTTATTTATTTATCTTTTATACATGATCCTGTTCTTATGGCCATCATAATAATAATATCACATGTGACCATTCATTTTGAAGATAATCACATTTTGTATTTTGTATTTATGAATATCGAATCGAATATTATTAGAATTATTTGCAGAATTTTGCAAATTTGAATATTTCCTATGCAGCTCATAACTAGTATTGAGTAGTATTGCAGCCAAGTTTCACCTTTAGGGTGAATGCAAACCATCCTATACACGCAATGTAAGCATTATACAGCATTTTGGTTGCTTTCACTACAGTGTTGGTGATCAGCTGTAATGCATATTTTATCTCTATAGCAGAAGTGATTATTTTCACTTGTAAAAAGGGCCTCCTTTTCTGCATTTCCATGTCTAGTGTCTACTTTTTTTTACTTCCATTTTGCAGATGTATTTTACAGGTTGAATAAACAAGAGGAAAAGCTTGTACTGGTGAAAAAATCAATAGGTGATACTTCATCTTCAAGCAGTGAGCTCTCAACCCTGACGTGTCCAAGTAGTGAGAGATTGCAAGCCCTTAACCAATGTTTTCTCTGCTGTTACAGAGACTATTGATAATGCTTGAACATTAACTTGTCTCTTAGTACAAAGAAAAACACCCAAACAGGAAAGAGGTCAGCTAAGCAAAGCTGTGAGTGATATACAGGTGATTGGCGAAAAATTTTAATATCGTCCAAAAGTTCCTGTATGGAAGTAATTAATGGTAAAACCAATGTATGAAATAGACTGATTAAATGCAAAGACAGATATTTAAAACCATTACTTGTTATAATTTTGATGATTATGGCTTACAGCTTATGAAAACCCCAAAATCTAAATCTCAGGGAATTTGAATATTGTGAAGAGTTTCAACTGCACACTAGCAGTTTTTTCACACACACAGCGGAGAGGGGACAGGGAGATCAGAGTGCAGATTCCCCCACAACCCCCCCCCCCCCCCCCCTTCCTGTGTATAAGGAAGAGGAGATGCCGTTAGGTGTGCGCTCTAGTGACACCATTTTGTGGCTGAAATTGGGTACTGCAAGTGATTTTTTCCCTAATTCATTAAAACACATTAAATACATTTTTTCTGATCTCCTGCTATAAAAACTGTGTGCGTCTTATAATCTGAAATATATGGCAATTAATAAAAAAAACCTGAAACCTTTAAATTGTCTCTCAGTCTAGTTCAATATGATTCACAATCATGGGAATGACTGCTGACTGGACAGTTGTGCAGAAAACAATTATAGACACCCTCCATAAGGAGGGAAAGCCTCAAAAGGTAATTGCTAAAGAAGTTGGATGTTCCCAAAAAGCTCTATCAAAGCACATAAATAGAAAGTTATGTAGAAGGGAAAAGTGTGCAAGAAAAAGATGCACAAGCAGTAGGGATGATCGCAGCCTGGAGAGGATTGTCAGGAAAAGGCCATTCAAAAGTGTTGTGGACAAGAAGTGGACTGAGACTAGAGTTAGTGCATCGAGAGCCACCACACACATATAGATCCTGGGTAGTGATGGCCGAACATCAGCTGTAGCTGTTCGCGAACAGGCGAATCGAACTTCTGCAAAAACCTGCTGCGAACATGCGAACGGCGAACCTCCATTGACTTCAATAGAGGGCGAACTTCTCACACCGATCATATTTGTAGCCAAAATCACCAATAAAAAACAAGTCAAAAAGTTCAAACCCACCTTGACAGTGGTCATCCAAGAGGGACACCAGGCTAAACACCCCCCCCCCCCTCTAGATTACAGATTTTTGCCAAACATATTCTGGACCAGTACTTTCTTGCAAGCGCATAACATTTAGTCATATCTCCCTGCAATGCATAATAACAGCATACCCCACCCCCACAGAACGGACATTTGTGGCTCGTAATGATGAACTACATGTAACAGAACACCTAGCTATAGCTAACAGATCACTGGAGGAGTGTACAATGTAAAGACTCACTCCATCCCCTTTTCCCCCAAATTTCACACCGCAGACTCTCCGATCTCTATCTAGTACTGAAGACACAATAAATTTAAAAGGTCCAATGGGCTGCTTCTACTTATTTTATAGGGGGGGGGTATTCTCCAGGAGCAAAAGGAAGTGTTATTGGCTGTACTGTCCCATCTGACTGTGAGCGGGTCACACTTTGTCTCCATGTTCAGGTATAGGGGGTGGGTCGAACACCCATAATGTTCGCGGGCATTGCGAACTGCGAACATGCTATGTTCGCCGCGAACTGTCCGCCGGGCGAACTTTTCACTAATCCTGGGAATGGGCCACATTCCTCTTATGCTGCCATAAATTTTGTTTCTCATTTGAAACCAAGGACCCAGAGTCTGGAGGAAGAATGAAAAGGCACACAATCCAAGATGCTTGAAGTCCAGTGTGAAGTTTCTACAATCTGTTGATTGTTGATGTGCTTCATTAAGGTCCAACACACAATACACAACACAACACAGCTGTCTACTAGGAGATTTTGGATTACTTCATGCTCTCTTCTGCAGAGCTTTATAGAGATGCTGACTTCATTTTCCAACAGGACTTGCCCACACTGACAAAAGTACCAAAACCTGGTTCAATGACCATAGGATAGCATCTGATAGCATCAATGCCTCATCGCATTGAGACAGTTATTAATGCAAAAGGAGCCCAAACCAAGTACTGGGTACACAATCTTTGTTTGGGTTTTCATAAGCTGTAAGTAGTGATGATCAGCATAGACAATATTCGAATTCGCAACATTTCTCAAATTATTCTCCAAAATATTTGCAAATTTGAGATCTTCTGTACATTATATAGGCATTTGCAATTTGATTTATTGTGAAAGCTATGTGTGTTGTCACAACGACATCTAGTGGCAGAATGGGAAAATGGAGTGTTATCTTATGAAACAACATGAATGTAATTCTTTGTGAATTATTTCAGAAAATCTGCAATTATACATGTGAATATTGCATGCACAATGCATGGTACTTTCCCCAGAATCTCGAATATTCAAGATTACGAAGCTATAGCACTATATTTGACATCTAATATCGTAATAGAAATGTGCGATTTAAATATACAAATATAGTGCTCAACACTAACTGTAAGCCACATTAATGAAAATTATAACATGTAAAGGCTTGAAATATCTTGTTTTATATGTATTAAGTCTATTTCAAATATTAGTGGCATCTTTTAAATTGAATTACTGCAATTCAGGGAAGTTATTTTTGCAATTCACCTGTGCAGTGAAGTCAATGCAAAAACCTGCATTTAACCAAACCAAGTGTTCTTTTCCTCTAGCATTGTACTGGCCTTATAATTATCCTCCAAATGAGCAGATTGGCTTTATAATTTGAGATTATCTAGAATGTGCACAGTACTTGCTGTAATCCATAACTGGAAAGGAAGAGTTAAGCCGGCCATAGACACCTCAAACAATGGCCGGCTTGTAGCAGACTCATTACAGTGTGGTGACATCACCAATTGTATTTTAGATCCATGTAAACTAACAAAGAAAAGGGCCTTAATCATCTATCCAACCCCTGTAGTTTAATTTAAGGACACTACTACTACTACTAACTAACTGTTAGATTTAAATGAAGGTGTTTGCTCAGATTAAATTATTTTATGGTTATTAAACCTAAAAGTTAATCTTTTAGTAGTTTCCTTATGGAGGCTTACCAACCATTGAAAGTGGTGTTTGCTTCAGTTTCCTGTTTTTAGGTTGTTTTCTTTTTTATTTCTACCTGCTGATTCAGCCAGTGACACACATCCTGTTTTAACAAAGTATGTTCCCTAACCAACATAGATGATGAATGTATTCACCAGTGGACAGCACCATGGTAACCCTTTAGACAAGGTAGTCTAAAGTATCTATTTTTACATAAGTGACTAATAAAGCCTGAATCCTGCTTAATATAATAAAACATTTCAAACTATGTTTTTCCTATGAACATAAACGCTTAAAGCTGGGAATAGACAATTTCCTGTCGATCCCCGTCCCGACCTAGTGGTGACTTCATTACGCCCGCCCACTAGTGCCGAGAATCATCTGGCACCCTTTGTGTGCCGCCCATTACTTCGGCTGGGGACAGCCAACCCTATCCGAAGTAATGGGATCGGATCAAAATTATCCATCATGACGGATAACTGACACTGACATGACAGCTTATTTTAGTGCAATCTTGCAAGTTGGGGCACCCGATTCCTTGCCAACCCGATCCCGATCGGATGCAGGAATGCACACGGCATTCGATCGGCGGGTCGGGCAGGGCAGGAATCGTGACGTCTATGCCCAGCTTAAAACAGTAGGTTTTGTTTTTCTGCATAAACTCTCTAAGATATTTGAGATAGCTTTCTGATGCCTGTCGCCACTGGCGCCCATGGTTTTTATTCCCTGGACTATTTTTTTAGCAGTAAATCTTACCATACAATTTCTGTACAATCAACTTTTGTTCTACCAATACCATGTAATATGAGGACCTTTCTAGCCCTTCCAATCACTATGTATTCTATCAGGAATGCCACTATACTACATAGTTGTTGGTGGATCTACAGGAAATTGTATGGAGTGATCTAAAGTTGTATGGGGGGCTTTAGCCATGTTGACCAATAAGAAGAATCCATCTAACTCTATCAATCCACCTAACACTTCTCTGTTTATTAGGTGATAACACTGGTGTGCAAATGTGGCTAGATTTTTCTAACATAAGTAGAATGCATGTTGCCTTTTTTTTTAAAATAAGTCAAAAAGATGGCTCTCTTGGGCTCTTGGACTTTAACTGGACAGATGCAAAACATAATGTGATAAAGATATTTAATTGTTTTTTCAGGGTTTCAGGTTTTTTTAGGTTTGAAACATGTCTTTTTTTTCTGTTTCACACCATTTTGTTTTACCGATCTAGTATAGACATAAGACAACGAGAGTTTCACAGAAACGATGAGGCAACACAATGGACAAGGCCTGATTTAAAGCTAAAATTTGTCTTACTAATCAATTAATTCATTCATAAGGTATGAGCAACTATGATTGTAATAGCTTTGACTCTTCACTTATTTATGCATCCATAAAAAATCAATTAACCTCCCTAGCGCTTCTGACGGCACTATCTCGTCCTGAACTTGCTTATGCAGTATTGCAGCTGACGAGATGTAGCCGTCCAGCTAAGCTCAGAATCGCCGGCTGCGCACTCTGCTCTGTGCTGTCCCAATCGTATGCAAGCCGGCTGTGTCACCTCTGTACCAGCCTAATCTGCACACGAATGTCCCAATTTGCAAATGAATGTCGCAATTTGCACATGAATGTCCCGCGGCCCCCCGCGCCCCCGGATGATAACTGTATCCAATACAATTCAAAACAAACAAAAAAATGTTATTTTAAACAAACATAAATACTGTTTTGAAATCAATAAATACTGTTTTGAAATCTTTCATACCAAATAAGTATTCAAGAGATTTAAGCATTCAAACGATACATTTCATATTTTTTTATGTACTTTTTTTATAATAATTTTGTGTTTCAAACATTATTATAATCAGGATGTCTATTAGACCCTTGTACGGACAGATTTCTGGAAGTTACAAGCCTACAACACAAAAAAAAATCCATTAGAGTCTACGGTGCGCTTCTGGTACAGAAATCTGGACCTCAGCAGTGCGCTAGGGAGGTTAAACAGAAATGAGAGTCTGAATATATGAAAATGTGAAATACAGTTTAAAGTTCCATCTGTTGGTTTAAAACAAGAACAGACATTTAACATAATAAGATATCATGATGGAAAATACAAGAAATGGATATTTAAAATTGACTTTTTTAGTCCAGAGCATATAAAAACTTGAGGATGGAAACCTTTACCAAAAACATGCAGTATTTAAGATATAAGGCCAAAGCAGTATATAAAGGATTGTGCATTCATCTACAGGAAATGGTTAAGTTCACTTAGGCTGATTACAGAGTGCCATGCACTTCAGTTGTTTGCACTGTTGCATTAGTTACCCTTGCTTTGACATTGTACTCTTCTGATTATGTGAGCCCATATTTCATTCTTGTGAAGATGGAATAAAACAGCTATTCATACACAAGAATAATATGTTTTGGGGGGTCTGGTCTCCTTCCTAGCTTACATGTCCTAGTTTTCTTTATTGTCCTATAAGGTGGTAGCTTGACAATCCTTTATGAACCCTAAAGTACACTCTGTAAAGTAGACCTTGAGAAAAAAAATGATCTAATCTGATTAGACAGTGATTGAACTTTTTGTGTGAATCCAAGCGTCATGTTTTAAGGAAACCAGGCTCTGATCATCACCAAGCCAATACCATCTTTACTGTGAAGCATGGTGGTGGCAGCATCATGCTGTTGGGATTTTTTTGTGGCAGGAACTAGGAGACATTACGAGGACAATGGTTGGGAATAACCAACCGAAAACGTTGGGGTGGCTACTCCCCAGGGACTTTAATGGCACTTAAATTAGAACACGATAAGAAGGTAAAAAACTATTTATTAAGATCCAAGAAAAAAGAGGAGACAAACACTTAATACATATTATGTTACATAATCAGGTGTGCTTCAATGTTCAGTGTGTCAAATGTAGTCCATGCATTTCACCCCTCAAGGGGGCTTCATCAGGACAATATCTTGGTCACAGGTCATAATAAAAGCAATAATATATCAAAATAATTGTCTCGGGTCGGGGTGTGGAGCCGGTCAGGGACAGGTGGACGAGATCAGCGTGTACGGTGAAAGTTCTTGAAGGAGGACCAGAGCGTCTGGCGCGGACAAATCGTCAGTACAGTCACATATACTGGGGTATCACCCAATAGGGGTGCATAACCACCCAGTTATTGGTTTCTCAAAAGTCCAAGGTCCTATTTAAACACCTGTATGTCTCAGGCATCATATACCAGGTCAGGGAAAGGCAGGGGCTGTAAAACCCATCTATCAAGCTCTCCTGTCGTCAGAGAATCAAGGCATCTCCTCTACCATCCGATGCATCCACCGCATGCCATAACTAGGAGACATGTCGAGATAATGGGAAATATGACTGCAGCAAAAACCTGTTCCAGAGCGCTCTTTTACTCAGATGGTTCATCTTTCAGCAGGACAATAATCCTAAGTGCACACTGTCAAGATGTCAAAGAAGGCTTCAGGACAACTCTGTAAATGTAAAAAGTGACCACACTTTCATCTGATTTTAAAATGGGTGTGCACCAACACTTCCCATTTACCTGATAAAGCTAGAGAGATGCTGGAAAGATGAATGAGTAAACTGGCCAAGGATATTATGTACATGTGATTCCTCAGTGTTTTTTTTTAAGTTTGCCATAATATGAAGTAAACTTTTTTCATGTTGTAATTATGGGTTGTTGTGTGTCTAAGGGAAAAAAGTAATAATCCATTTTGGAATAAGGCTGTAACATAACAAAATTTTGATGCGCTGTGAATCCTTTTCTGGATGCACCATAGTTGTGATAAAAACACTGAATTTTATTTTATGGAAAACCATAGAACCCTCAATTGATATTTTATGGAAGTATTGATTAGGAAGTTTCTTTGCCCAATCACAAGTGGTAGGTCGCAGGAGAGGATTTCAGGCAATCAATGGCTGTAAAGATCCTAGAAAATCCGTACTGGTCCCCCTCAAGGGGATTGGTCCCAACCCCCCCTCCTGGGGGGCTATTCGGTGAAAACCCAGAGCAAGCTTAGACTCCCCGCTCCCAGTCAGTCCAGCGCATATCCCTGGTTGGTGTATCCTCCTGGTGACCCCTGCCTGGTGAGTCTCCTGGTCCTGGTGGACTACAGCAAACAGCCCAGGCTCTCAGAGCTGTCTCTCCTGTGGGCAGTCCCTGCTTCGAGCCACACCAGGGCTAACAGAGGTTCCTCCCTAGTACCTCCCTGTCATATGCAAAACCTGATTCTGCACTCCAGAACCCCATCTACTATTCCCTATCTCCAGCTAATGGGCTTAGCCTGTCTCGTTCCCCAAGCACAGGCGTAACAGTGGGGATTTCAGTAATAAAACATATGTATCTCAAGAAACATACAGATGGTTTATCTCTATATTTTTTATCACAGGACTTGGTCTTTGAGATATATATATCTATGGCCATGATGCCGATTTAACTTTAACTCTGGGTTATGTTTTGTTGTTCCCCGTTCCCTGGTAGTGAGTCGGCTTGACCCTGGTGGTCATCTTATGGTTGTTTAGAAAAACGGGCCTGTAAGTATACTTCGGCCTTACTTGTGCACCTAAATTATGAGTTTCATCATATGTCTGTCCAAACTGTTGGCCCCCATTCTGTCATTGTTACTGTCTTTTAAGAATATGGTTCTATGAAATTAATTTTCCTCCTGTATACCCCTGAAGAAGTTTAAGAATGAAACGTACGTCGGGTTGGGAGTTATACCATCCACCAACCTGTAGGACCACCGTCTGGTTATTTTGATGTTATATGTTTGTAGCCCCTGGCGGATTTATAATTGCTCCTAGGGCTTTGGCCCATGGACTGTTGTTTTAATATTGTAATAAATTATTCTTTTTTTAAATATGTATCTTGCTACCTAAACATTTCATGTGGAGCCATTAAAGTCCCCTGGCCCCTGATTATTTCAGGGGAAATTCTTGGATCTGGGTTGGTGGGCCTAGGCTCACTTTCCCAATGACAACCTTTGGTATTTTGTTTGGGATGTTTAACATCTGCTTAAAAGAAGTCAAATGGCCAGATCAAATATACAGGTCTACTGTGTCAGTGAATGTGTAAATGCTGTTTGTTAATTGCATTGCTTTTGTTGCCACTTGTAGATACAGGTCAGAATCAAGCCAGAATCATGAATAAAACTGAAGCTTCCTAGAGGCACAAGATACTGTATTTTTTGGGCCATTTGACTCTCCACTGTATGTGGGCATAAGTATTTTCATGCAAATTCTGTACACACAGTAACAGCCTCTATATAATGCATATAATTAAATATTATCAACAGTAACAGATTTATGACAGAAACAAAGTATAATATTTGTAATAAAAGAACATAGCTTTCCCATTTTAATCTCCAGTTTGTTTTGTTATTCTAACCCTTTTGTAAACTATGCTGAAAGGTTTCACATTTCTATATATATTGATATATTTGGATAATATTTCATATACAAGATTTGTAGGTGCATGCTACAGCTCTTTGCGTACATAAAACAGCATAATCAGCATTTTTCTAAACAACCGCTTCAAGAAAATCAATATACGAATGAGCCACACACTGTATTATTTTCTAGACTGTATGCAATCTTAGAGAAAACATGCTCTATGAATGAGTATAGATCAGAGATGTCTAGTACATAAAGATAAAATGAGATACAAGATAAATGACATTCTTGGGGCTGTACACCATTAAAGCTAGCTGCTTACATTATACTGTAGTCTTAAGTTTTAAATAAGTTGAGAAAGAAAGAAGAAAAAGTGAAGAAGGAAAGAAGAAGAAGGGAATAAAATAAAGTAGGAAAGGAGGGCAGTAGGGGATGAAAATAATAATGGTTGGGAATGAAAAAAGGAAAATATTTTAAAAAATGTATGGCGCTCACCTTTTTTAACTGGCTTTTTAAGCAAGAGGTAGCAGTGAGTGAATTCAAGTAATTTAAGTATTTGGGATCCAGGTAAAGACATTACTATTTATTTGCAGGCACAAGATGATAATCTCTGATAATTTATGGCTAATGCTATCTTCTTAAAGTTATTTACCTATTTAATAAATTCTACTGTAAGCTTAGATTTGGTAAAAGGTAAAAATAGTACTGTGAGTAAGAATCCAAGTGAGACACAAGAACAACAAGAAAGTAGATTGGAACAGAATCAAAGCAGCCAGCAGGGTCTGGTCAGGTATCAGCTGGCTAGAAAATCAAAAGATCAGAAAAGAGGACAGCAAGAAAGCTAAGCAGATTCCTTTTATTAGCTACAAATTGTCATGGTGTCCATAATCCTTGCACGGTTCTTGCATAAATCAATAGGGAATGCGCAGTTACTCTGGAAAACAAAAGCAGTTCTCACTGTTTTGAAGTGTGAGCATCTGCAAGACTTACTAGGCTTCATATGATCAAAGATGCTTTTTATGGAGGAAAATTTCTGCAAGATAACCCTGGTCCACTTATGTGACTGGGATCAGTAATTCCTAAGCTACATATGATTTAATACTTCATATATATGTGAGGAAATTGTGAAATCTGTTCTGTGACAGATAAGAATGCAAAGTTATCACGGTCATAAGATGAATCCAAGCTGGTGACACGCTATTTTACAAAGTTGAATTAATAATGTAGCAGAGCCTCCTGCTACAGGGATTTTAGATGGAGGTCCTGTACTTCTAAATGATATGCCCTGGGAACTTTTGTATTTTCAGCTTTATGGTATGGTATTAATAGTTAACGTATTGTTAGTATTAGTTTTAAAACAACTTGGAAACCCTGATTCATGCTGTGTTCAAAGGAGAATATTTTGCATGACTATTATAATCATTGTAACATTTGTAATAAATTATTTTGAAGGGGATACTTAGTGAACAGTTTTTCTGTATAATACTATGATGATGAGTGTATCTTTAAATACAACAGCCTTGAAAGTATCCTTAAATTGTCTTTTTACCCAACAAAATACTGCATTGCCTAAAAATATAAATCCCCAAAATCTAAACTTCATTTAATTACTGCTTTGAATAGAATGTTTTACGGTACCTCAGTTATTTTTTTTTTCTTTTGTCTGTGTTTCTGTTGAATAGCTTCTCTGTCTCTTTATGACCTGTTTACTGCTGTCCCTGTGGTTGTGACAAGTCTTTAAGCATTGGCATGCCTCACTTTAGAGAGATTTTCTTTCTTTTCATACACTAACAGTAAGTGATAGATAATTTAAACACAAATAACAATATAGTAAATTCTTGGTGGTCAAAGTCTCTGTGTTACACCATACCACAGATAAAAAAAAAAAACCAAGCTATAAGTGAAATACTAGGTTTGCTTTTGTAGACCTCTTACTTAAAACTGCTAGCTGTATGTAAAGCAAAGTCAAAACTCTCTAACTTTGTTAAAATATGTTAATGGATGGATGATAATTATCCAGCCACCTGGAAAGTAAGTCACTTATGCCATGTTTTATTTCATGCCGTTACTTAATTCCAAAAATAAAGAAAATATATACAGTCAAGCTCATAATTATTCATACCCATGGCAAATTTTGACTTAAAGTTACTTTTATTCAACCAGCAAGTAATTTGTTTTGACAGGAAATGATATAGGTGTCTCCCAAAAGATAATAAGATAATGTACAAGAGGCATTTTTGTGGGATAAATACATTTCTCAACTTTTATTGACATTTGAGCAAAATTTGTCATGTCCAAAATTATTCATACCCTTCTCAATAAACAATAGAAATGCCTTTATTGGTTATTACAGCAATCAGACGCTTCCTATAATTGCAGACCAGCTTTTTGCATGTCTCCACAGGTCATTTTGCCCATTCATCAATGAGCTCAAAATCTTTCAGGTTGGAGGGTCTTCTTGCCATCACCCTGCTCTTTAGCTCCCTCCACAGATTCTCAATTGGATTCAAATCAGGACTCTGTCTGAGTGACTCTAAAACGCTAATGTTGTTGTCTGCTAGCCATTTCTTCACCACTTTTGCTGTGTGTTTTGGGTCATTGTCATGATGAAATGTCCACTAATGCCAAGTGTCTCTGCAGACTGCCTGATTTTGTTGTTGAAAATCCTCATGTATTTTTTCATGGTGCCGCTTACTGTGATTAGGTTCCCTGGTCCATTGGTTGAAAAACACTCCCAAAGCATTATGTTCCTACCACCATGTTTGACAGTGGGGGTGGTGTTCTTTGAGTTAAAGTGTTCTCCTTTTTTACACCAAATAAGGGAAACATCATTGTGACCAAACAATTCAATTTTAGTTTTATCCGACCATAACACAGACCAGAAGTCTTTTTCTTTGTCCAGATGAGCATTTGCAAAGGCCAAGCAAGCTTTTGTGTGCCTTATCTGGAGAAGTGGCATCCTCCTTGTTTTGCATCCATGGAACCCAGCAGTGTGCAATATCTGTTGGATGAGACATTGCCACCAGCAGAGCCCAGATTTATTAGGATGGCCTTGGTGGTGATCCTTGGATTCTTTTTCACCTCTCTCACTAAACTCCTGGCCATCACAGGTGTCACTTTTGGCTCTCAACCACGTCCTGTAGCAACTGGAACTTAAAAACATTAAGATATGGCCTTGTAGCCCTTTTCTGACTGAGCAGCCACAATGCGCAACTACTGAGCTCCTTTGTCTTCGCCATGACTGTTGATCAGGGTAATTAGGATGCTTTAGAACAGTTTGTACTATTGGAATGTTATGGATTTTTACCAGAGACTATGACAGTTTGTGAAGGGTATAAATCATTTTGAATATGACACTTTTTGCTAAAATGCAAATAAAAACTTTTTTTCCACAAAAATGCCTCTTGTACATCGTTTTACTATCTTTGGGGAGACACCTATGTCATTTCCCATGAAAAAATAACTTTTTGTTAAATAAAAGTAACATTAAGTCAAAATTTGCAGGGTTATGAATTATTATTGATATGTTTCTCCCCACCCTCCCTGTAATCCTTAATCCCTTCAATGCTTGGGGGACTTTTCCTCCAAGTGATGCCGACCTTATGTTCATCCTGTCCAACAGGTCTGTATTTACAATAAATCCTAGTTTTAAATAATTCCAAACTTCTTGGCTTCATTATATATATATATATATATATATATATATATATATATATATATATATATATATATCCATGCTAATCTTTAAGCTTTATTGGAATTTACTATTAATTTAATGAAGTTAAGTAAGCAAGGTTGGGTACAAAACACAAATCCCCATCGACATTTACTCCCCCAGGTGACTGAACTACACAATACATGGTGAACCAATACTGACAGCTGACTGGATTGGTTATTTGATTTGATCATTGTATATTCCCATGACATTCAGAGAATAGGACCTCTCTCTTTAGCTTGTCTAAGAATCGTGTGCAGGCAACAATTGACTTTGATCAAGTGGCTTGTCAGTGAAACGCTAAGAGCAAATCAGAGCCGCACTTATTGTGGGGAAACAATTCCAAGCCAGTCAAGCAAATTGATGCTTTCAGCACCTGCCAGACAAATAGATAACATGCATAGGGACAAAATATATAAAAATCTGCAGTGTTAGAGTCTACTTACACAGAACAGCAAAATAATTGGTTCTCCTTTGTATTCCTTTTGCTTTTAAATACTGTTGATTATACATCTTGTCTGCTTGGTTTGTGCCTTTCAAAATCTGTAATAAATACTAAGTTTGGGAAAACAGCACAAATCATTATATGTCTGTACTATGTGTAGTAGATCTATTGCACTGTAGAAATTAAATGGATGCTTAAAAGGGGAATCTGATTTTTTATATGATTTTGGTAAAAACAGAAATCCAGTATATATTGTATATTTAGTGTGTGGCCTATTTTGGCCACCATTTTGTAGCACAATCTTTCACTCTGATTCTGTCAGACTGGAAAGTGCCTAATTGCATCTTTTACATTTTGCAGGAAGAAAACAAAACTAGAAATTGGGTTTTCCTATCAACATGCAAGCCTTTGTAAACCCCCTACCAATTTGGCTTCCAACATCCTGTGTATAAAGGGCACACCAACTGAAGAATGTCCAAAGGGTGCACAGCTTAAAGGAATGAAAGTTCATTGTAAACCAATGGTTGGGTACATCATACTAAGGTGGCTTTTGTCTACTGCCTAATTACTTCAAGGTCTACCTGCGTTAACCAGCATTAATCATCCTTAATATGTGTCAAACATAAGCTGCTGCTGCTTCAATTTAGAATATGAGCTTACAGTGAGTGATTTCCTTTGCTTTAAGCTAGGCATACATGGCTTGATTTTTTATTAGATTCAAGAACAATTGACCACCATGCTCAAATCTATAAAAATGTCATCCAGCTGAGTCTAACAGGGAACCAACATGTTGGAAAACCCTGTTTGACTTACTTTGGATAGGGAAAAAATCTTAAATCTTAGACATAAATCTTTTGACATAAAATTTATTCTGGTAATTTAACATTTTAAAAAAATGTACTTTCACAGTAGTTGTTTGTACACCTATTTAATGTGTTTAATCTCAATTTAAATACCATCTTCAGTCACTAGATGCCAGTGAACACTTGCCATCAATGTACAGACCACGTCATCAGCTTCTTTCTGACACATTGGGGAAGAGGGGGGGGGGGGACACTGAGCACTGCAGATCACTCCTCTCTCTGGCTAACACGCTGTGACTCCTCTGCGGCCTTGATCCTAGTTGTTATTATGCAAAGTGCGTAGTGACACTACTGCAGCTATATGCAGTATATATATGCAACTGTTGCTGCATATAACAGGTTACAAAAGAAACCCACAAGTATTGATGGCCGAACATTGCCCAGGCCATTTGTACACCAGCGGATCTAACGTACTGCAAATTCCCTACGTTCGCATGTTCACGGCAAATTGCCATTGACTTCAATAGAGGGCAAAATTTTCAAACCCTCAGGTCATTGTTTTAGCCACCAATAAAAAAAGGTGTCAAAAGGGCACAAGCACCTGGACAGTTTCATGCCAGTGGGATCAAGGGTTAAACTTCAATACAAAAAAATGTAAATAAAAAAAAAAAAATCTATCCAAATATATATATATTATGGCTTTTCACTTCTTTGATCAGAAATCAAAGGGTTACCAAAAAAGCGTGCAAAAAAGCATACCAGACCCCCTGCTGGCCCAGATTGATCTTCATAAAGCGGTTCAGATGACCCCTGCACATGCATCTCCAATGTATTTAAATAGACCTTCAATAAGGAAAACGCACATGATCAGGGTCCCCCTCTTCCACCCATCACACCAGAACACCCTGCTCAAAGAAGGTCTCGTATGCTCTGCAGGAGACGGATGAAAACAGCATGAGGTCCCCCAGATCAAACCAGACCCCTTTTGGCAAGTCTGGAAGGACAGGAAGGAGGCGTACCCTTTGTTAAGATAAAGAGGGTCTCTCCTCCACAACATGAGCCCGGCGGGGTTATTAAGCATCCGGGGTTCTCCTTTGAAAAGACGATCCCTGGATCCCTCTCCCTCCATCCTATTGAATGAGTACAGAGGTCCTAATGACCTCTTACTAGAGATGGTCGAATTCTTTGACTAGCTGATTTTGTGAGCCGATTGCAAAGCTTCTAAAAATGGTATCATGACCAAAATTGCTGAAGATATAGAGAAGGGTTGTAGGAACATTGGAATTTTTTTTTTTGCTCTAGCATATGTAATGTTTGCATAAATTTGGTTCAAAGTCCTTGGTCTGCCTTCCTTACTGTGAACAGGCCAACAATGGAAACCGATTGGTTGGAGAGGGTGTGAATGCAATACACTATACAATCTCTGTACAATCTCGGTGTTTGTATATGTATATATATATATGTATATATCACTAGGTAACATCTCTCCAGTTGCTTAGATTCTTGCATTCAGAACAGGTGCAGACTGAAATGATTTAGATCATTTATTTTAAAATATAAAATCATGCATAAAAATATGAAGAAAAATGTAACAAAAACGAACAAAGGAACAGAGATTCCGATAGTAAAAATAAACGGGGTAAAAACAGGAAAAAGGGGACTGGTCTGAAGAGCAAGAATTTACCAGGGGAGAAGTGTGCCTAGAAATAAGTCCAAGTTTTGCAATCCAGCGGTCCAATTCTGGAGTTGTGGGGACGGGTATCAGAACACATAGACAGCAGTTCGAGGTCAGCAAAAGTTGCGTAGAAGAACAAGGTCCAGGACAGATAATCAACAAAGACGATCAACAAAGAGGAGGTGACACTAGAGCTGACCAAACCTAGTGAGTAAGACAGCCCCCTCACTAGAAGGGACAGCACAGTCAAGTACATATGAATATTTATATCTTGCCAGAGGAACATGTGACCATAATATGGGTCACGTGTTCTTTAGCAGCATGATTTTCCGAATTAACAGAAACCAAACATGGATAGTTTATGCTTTGCTATCTCTGAGAGATTCAGGTTTTATAAGACACACATACTCCATCCTGGTTTCCTCATATCCATATTCCTATGGAGAATGACCTGGTATTATTGGCAAATTCTCCAATTATGAATCCAAGGGGTGAATAAATGGTCATATTTCTCCAGTTCCCTGTATGACCTCCCTCTTCTCTAAAGTACCAGACCTTTCCAAGATTTACTGGGGGGCTATTGAGTGTGTTGCTCAATGCTCAATCTCAATGCTCAGAAGTAAGGATCTCTGAGCATTTTATGACCCCCTAGATGTTTACACAAGTGGGCATGTAGTGACCAGGGTATGCACCTTATCTGTGTATATATGTGAATTGTATACTCTGCCCTGTGTCACCATATTATATGTAAAATTGTGTATGTGACTTTAAATCATTTCTGTATTCCTCAGCAGCAGGTGCTGGGATGACTAATGGCTTCTAGCTTCCCGCTCTTTTTCTGGCCATACAATGTAACTTTTGGTTTCTGCCTGGAGATGGTCAGTATGGCGGACATTGGTGGTGATGGTCAGTGTAGAGGACACTGGTGGAGATGGACAGTGTGGAGGACACTGGT
>CM070038.1:54384591-54399697 GCA_036250615.1 Ptychadena robeensis
TATAAGTATTATGGCTAGAGTGGTGAAACTCGGGGTGTAAGTAGTAGTAGGTGAGCATTAGTGACCCTGAAAGTTTTATCATTAAACTATAAATGGTTTTCCTGCTATGAATGTTCAAAGTTACAGCATCACACAGGTTTTTTTTCTACAACAGAAACAGTGTGTGTTCTCTGTGGAGAGCGTCCTGTAGCCATGGTAACACTGCTCACTCGTTCTTACAATGTAACAATGTATCTAAGCGAGCCGCTCGCAGCTTCAGGCAGCGCGGATTCAGTAACCGGCTGCCATAGATGGTCCCCTGTACCCCCCTGCCTGCGGCACCCGGCGTATAAGACGACCCCCAACTTTGGGCAGGATTTTAAGGTACTGAAAAGTCATCTTATACGCCGGCATATACGGTATCTTATACTTACCTGTAATTTTCCTTTCCTGGTCAATACCTCATGTCAGCCTCAGTTACCACCCGTTTGGTCGCGAGACTAGTTAAGGAACACTGGAACACCAGGAAGGGGTAGAATTTAAAAGGGCTAGTGAGGGTTGTCCTAGAGGGGTCAAGGAGGCGGAGCTGACCCGTGTGAGGCTGACATGAGGTATTGACCAGGAAAGGAAAAGTATAAGATAACAATTTTCCGAATTTTTCTAAGTATATATCTTCTATTCTCAAACCTATCCAGGTATAACCTTAAAGAATAACACTTGCCTTCTGAGCTACAGGTCAGTAGATACAAGATCACTAACCATGGACAGGAAGGAGTCCCTTCAGGACTCCCCTTTTCTAGAACATTATTAAGCCCCCCCCCCCCTTGCTTGCATTTTGCTGTGTGTCACTGCAAAAGCTCTGCAAAATGCATCTTTGGGGTGCAGCACAAGAGTCTACCATACACTTGGTTTGGAGACGCAAGCGCAGCACAATGCAACAACATAGTTTATTACTGGTAATGGACGTGAAAGTGTTAACACTAATGCATATGCTACAAGCAAAACCCATCACAGCCGCAGTGTGGCTAGTGTAAAATGTCCCTCACACATATTTGAAATAAAACTCTCTTTTTCTCCCTTTTATAGACGCACAAACACACCAAGCATGCACATAGACATTGATCATTCACAGCATTCATAAACATGCCACATGCCAATGTGGCCAACTGCATTAAAGGTGACACTGCACTGACTTGTCTGTGGCAATGGTTGCTGACAGTGTACAGGCGCTTGGGGAGGGTCGTATAGAAATGCCATGTTATCTATCAGGCAGACACCCATGTGAGTGCCCTTTTAGTGTGCCAAAAAAAGCTTTCTTGAAACTTGTCATAGTATATCTAGACAAATTTATCAGCTTTTTTTCAGCTGAGACAAATGGCAGATATCCTCTTCTTCTCTGTTTCAATGCCACCCTGCAAGGCCACCTTGTGAGGCAGATTGCACCAACACAGCTGCTAATTGTGGATGCAGAGCAGTTCTCTGATCCTGTGCATTTATGGGACATGGATCATATTTGCAAGAAAAATAGATGTGTTTAAAAACGAGGGCCTCAGCATGTTCTCACCGATGCCAAATGACATGCCTTATAATTCCCTATAAATCCCTGTTTTTCGATCAGTTCTGATTTCTTTAAACAATGCACGAATCCTACAAATTATGCAATGGTATGTAAACTCAGACACAAACCTAATTTTATGTAGTCTTAAGCTAGCCATACATGTGTCGATTCCAGAAGGTTCTTCAAATGACCATTGATTTGTGGATGAGCACCTTGGGGATCGAATGACGCAGCCCCCCAATGTACCTTAGATTCTTGCCCCTGCCGAGTCTGAGTTCAAGAGCACATTATGGAGCAAGTTTTCATCCAGGTACAGGTGTCTTGGTACATTGCTGCAGTCATCTTTCCGTTTATCCTAACTAGTCTCCCAGTTCCTGCAGCTGAAAAGCATCCCCACAGAATGATGCTGCCACCACCATGTTTCAGTGTTGTAGGATGGTTTTGGCCTGGTGATGAGCAGTGCCTGGTTTCCTCCAAACCTGAAGTCTGGCATTCCCACCAAGAGTTCAATCTTTATCTCATCAGACTAAAGAATTTTGTTTCTCATGGTCTAAGAGTTCTTCAGGTGCCTTTTGGTGGGCTGCCATGTGCGTTTTACTTAGGAGTGTCTTCTGTCTTGCCACTCTCCAATACAGGCCTGCATGCTTTCCTCTCTCCACAGAGGACTTCTGGCGCTCTAAAAGAGTGACCATCGGGTTTTCCCTGATTAAGACCCTACTCTCCTAATTGCTTAGCTTTAGATAGCCGGTCAGCTCTAAAAGGAGTCCTGGTGGTTTTGAAATTCTTTCACATATGGATGATAGAGGCCACTGTGCTCATTTGGACCTTCAAAGCAGCAGAGATGTTTCTGTTACCTTCCCCAAATTTGTGCTTCGAGACAATCCTGTCTTGGAGGTCTACAGACAATTTTCTTGACTTCATGCTTGGTTTGTGCTCTGACATGAACTGTCAACTGTGGAACATTATATAAAAAGGTGTGTGCCTTTCTAAATCATATCCAATCAACTAAATTTACAACAGGTGGACTCCAATTAAAGCCCCCCATTAGATTGTGACTCCTTGTTTTGGCCGATCGACCATGCGTGATGACATAATCACGCACAGTCAATCTGGGGAAACATTGTGTCACAATCGTCCCGGGCAACCATTGTGTACCAGCGCTGTCTGGCAGGTCCCTCTAGTTGCTTGTGCCGTCAGCTAGGGAGACCCAGCAGACAGCATGCCGGCTGTGAGAAAAGTCAGCCTAACATGAAGGGAGAGGGAAGGGAGCTGCTAGCACCCACCCCCTTCCCCCCCTCAGAAGCAGACAGACTGTTTGCTCAGCCCCGATGAATCTAACATCCCTCAGAGCTGAGGAGACATACCCATAGTCTAGACGGGGACACATAAGTATTATAAAGTGTATAAAGTATCAGACCGATCTAAGAATTACGGAAATGTCAGAATTGGCTTAGATCGATTTGGCTGCCGATTTAGGCTCTTTAAGCTTAAGATCAGCACCCAAAAAATCTAAGTGCGTATGGTATGGGGTACTTTAGCTACAGAAACATCCCAATGATGATCAGGGGAAACAGGATGCACCTGAGCTTAATTTTGCGCTTCATGACAAAGGCTGTAAATACTTACGTTGTTATATGCATTGACATAAAGTGAAGTTGTCCAACAGCATCCAGTTATGACAGTCTACGCGTTTCGAGACTTTTTCTTCGAAGAGGGCCGCCGCTGTGTCCCGCCGCCCCGCCCTTGGGCCCCGGCGTCGTCTGCCTCCCCCCCCTCTGTTCTCCCCCCCCTCATCTCTCACTCAGCCTTCCTCCTCCTCCCCCCTCCCGCGCACGTGGGGGTCGAGTGTCAATCCTCTTCATGCGCCCAAACCCACTCAACAGCCAGGTAAGACCACAGCGACCAAATAAGGTCCATTACCTTTACGGTATTATCTAGCAAGTCATAAATATGTACTCATTTTCTCCTGTACAGTATACCTGAATCGATGCATGCATTAGTCCTGATGAAGCGACCAAAGTCGCGAAACGCGTAGACTGTCACCTGTATGATCTGCTCGTAACAACTGCATCTCTACCTATGGAACACTTTCCCTGTGAGACCAAAACTTACTGAACGTCTCATCATACAACGAAATATACTGGACTCATTTTGATTTGTTTGAACTTTATTTCGTATCAATTACCTATTGGTGTTCACACCATAGTCCACCTTAAAGTCCACCCTGGGCCAACCTCCAAATGCTGTGGAGTGCGGACCCAGGGATCCAGGGTGCAAATTTTCTTCTTTTCATTTGAAAATACTTACGTTGTTACTAGGGGGTGTTGTATGTAGAATTCTGAGGGAAAAAAATTATTTAATCCATTTTGGAATGAGGCTATAACATAACAAATATGTGGAAAAGCTGAGAATACTTCTTGATGCCCTGTAAATGGTGCTTCCATGTCAATTCTGCATTAATGCTGAAAGTTATATTCTGTCACATTTCATTTCCATTAAAATGTGCCGTTCATTCCTATTGACTATCCAATGTAAGGGTGCTTCCATTAACAATCTTTCGTGTTGCATCTGCAAAGTTACGGCAGAATGTTGGTAAACAACGCAAAGCCTTATACAACTCAGACAAATGTGCTAAATGTAAAGTGAACACAATTAGCTATTCTGAAAGAGGACATCTGCTTTAAATTACACAGCCTGATGTTTAGATATAAACATGACTAAACAATACAGATAAATTACCAGTTTCAAATTACTACTTATGTTAGGCAAACACACCATTTTAAGTGACTGTACTTTTATACTCTGCTTCTCTTTCTTCTAAAGAAACATGTGTTGGTGTGAAAATATACAGCAAAATATTCTACACACAGAATATTTAGAGGACAAGCCAAGGCTACTATTGAAAACAATTGTTGAGCTTTTAAAGCAGAGTAACCTACTGCTGTGGTAACATTTGATTTGAAGCCCAACTCCATTCTTGAGTTTACCCTAACTTTGTCTGCTCTGGGCAATTGGATCCATACTGTTTAATAGTCCTCTGTGAGGCCTAGAGAGTTTGACAATGTACCTCCAGGTATCTAGCCCATGTTGAGTTCGGTTTGCAAGAAGTGAGTTGAGTGATGTTGGCTTCCATTAACCTCCCTAGCGCTCTTCCAAGGTCCAGATTTCTGTACCAAAAGCGCACCATAGACTCTAATGGAATTTTTTTGTGTTGTAGGCCTGTAACTTCCAAAAATATGTCCGTGTAAGGGTCTAATAGACATCCTGAATATAATAATGTTTGAAACACACAATTATTATAAAAAAGTACATTAAAAAAATTGTAAAATGTATCATTTGAATGATAAAATCACTTGAAATGATTTGGTATGAAAGATTTCAAAACAGTATTTATGTTTGTTTATAATAAAATTTTTATTACAATTGGAAATGTGTTTTGTTTTTGTTTTACTTATCACTGTAACCAATACAAGCCATTTGGCACCCTCTGAAAGGGTTAACTTCAAAGAGCACATCTTGAAATGACACTGGGGGGGATTTTCCAGATGTGCTCTTTGAAGATAGCCCAATCTGCAGATTGGGCTGGGAGAGGGGTGACATCGGCCGGCTTTCTTCAGTAAGGAAGCCAGCTTAGAGCATCAGATCCCCCGGACAGCACAGAACAGTGAGTATGTGCTGCTGCCGGGGATCGGAGCTTAGCTGGATGGCTCCATCTCGTCAACTGCAATACTGACAAGGGGGGGGGTTAAAACTCGAAGATTGCCAGTGCCAATTAAAATTTAGCCTAGATTAATCTGTAAATGTCCGCATACACTTGTCGATTTCTCATATGATTCTTGTCCGATCGATCATCATGCTCGTGCACAACAATCGTTTAAGAATCGTTTGCAGTCCACCTTAAATGATCGACCCAAAAGCTGTCGGAATCGACCGGTGAATCGAACATACAGGAATCCGACATGTTGGGTTTTTTGGATCGATACTTCGCCTTCAAAGTACGTTTGTGGTGGTCATCAATCGACTCGTGCCATTTTTAGTATGAAATCGATCTGGGAAAGTTGGATCATCCAAAAATCGATTGTTCAAGGTGGGGTTTTATTCGATCATCATCGTCGATTTTTCATTTATTGTGAATAATCACATCAATAGTCGATCATGAAGAAATCGACCCGTGTATGGGAAACTTTATAGTAGCCACTAACATGCCATTTTTCAACATATTTTGTCTTTTACACTCTATAGCCTCTACCATAGTGCCACAAGCATAGAACGGGTAAACTTTTTTGGCTTGGTCAGTACACTTTCTTAGTGATCTGTTGCTCATGAACATATTTAATAATCTAAACTTTTAGAGCTAAGTAATAACTGTTGTTATTCTCTATGGTGTAACATAACTGTTCTGTTTTGCAGAACCCTATTTGACAACAAATAAAAGACAATGTTTGCACTTATTCTATTTGATTTTTTATGTTTATCCATTTTTATATTTCTAAATATAAAATGTTGTAAAAGAAGAAATACTTCCAGTTAATAAAAAAAAATCTTACCTTGTGTCTCTGATAAGCATGCAAGGCTTTTAAGGGACAAGAGTGCCATTACTGAGATGACAATGGTTTCCTAATTCTTATTTATATGCAGTGTGTTTAACCTAAAACAGTCAGCAAAGGAGTAGCATTTAGGTATAGCAATAATATAACTAATGATGACAATGCTTATTTTGTATGTGAATGTTTTTAATTTATCTGTCTGGGTTTCTTGTCATCTCTTGCAGTGAAGGCAGTAGCAGTGGCATGTTTAAATTGTCCAGACCTTAAAAGAGCTTTAAAGCTAGGCCCAGGTAATGCTTTTCTGATCAAATTATTTTCAATATCTTTTTCTGACTAATTTCTAAATAATGAATCTTGAGTTGGGCTAAATTTACACTGTTGTTTCCTGAGCTGCTTTCAGGCCAAAACAGCTATGAAATGCAGCCGCATGGGAGACCACTGCCTGTGTCTACATTAGGACCCCATGGATGTCCTATCGGGCTAAAGCCCGAAAACCGACCAGTAGTTGCCTAATGTTGCGCCCGCCGGTCAGAAAACCTTACCTTTTTTACATGGAGTGTAGTTTCAACTTTTACCTTTAAGTTGAAACTGTATAAAACATAGGCCAATTGCATCCATTTCCAAACTGCTTCTAGACTTAGGAAGTTACAGTGAGCAATGGCTGGTAGTGCACTGGAGTGAATTAATATAAAATAAATGCTGTTCACCTGGTACAAACTGTGTTTTACCAGACCAGACTAGGATTAAAAGGGGGAAGTGAATGGGGTAGGGTTAGGAATAATTAAAGGAATTAGACATAGTTATGAGGATGTTTGATTAATAGAGGGTCCATTTTGTTCTTCTTTTCTTTTGTTTAATCTCTGTTATTTTGCTGTATTTTGTGTTATTGCTTTCCATCACAGCTGATGAAAGATCCTCAATGGTTAAGGAAGGTAAAAAGTGTAAATTTGATAAAGTGTTGGTGGCTTGTTTGTTTTGGTGTGACAGTCACTATTATATATTATGTACACATATTTTAATATGATGAAAGGGTTAAGCCTGTTTGTGGTGTTAATGTAGTGATTAGGATGTACGCATCCAGTTGTTTGGAGTATGACTGGTATAGTTGGTGACATGGAAACCTGCAGTTTGCAATGTTGGGGACTTATTTTTGTATTACTAAATACTGTTATTCTGTTATTCTACTACAGTTAAAATGTGGAGAGTAATGTATTTAACCTGTGGCCTACACCCATTCCGACGATTGTTTTATTTTATACATGTTGTTAAATGTGTGATTTTTGCCAGTATTGTCCAGGTTATGTACATTGCATTTGGATGGAAACAGCAAGGCCGCCGTCAAGGGGGGAAAAGGGGCAATCATGAGCAGCTAGGGGGGATCGACCCCTGCTAGCATTTATAACTAGCTGGACCCCTTTTTTTCAAAAAAGAACACTGACATCGTTAAGATGTTCACATAAAAAGAGCAGTAAGAAGATTTACATTTAAAAGAACATATCTGGTCAGATAAAATTATCAAAACAGAAAAAAAAGAAAGGATATGTACCATATATTCTCGAGTATAAGCCAAGTTTTTCATCCCCAAAAAATGGGCAGAAAATGCTCTCCTCGGCTTATACTTATACTCAGCCAGGGTCCACATACCTCAGGTGAATTTCTATGCTGATCCCTTCAGGCAGGCAGCTTCCCTCTTCAACTGAATATCTTCTTTGAGCTTCTGTAAGCTCTGTGTTTCCGACTAACAGCTGATATAAACAAACTCCACACTGCCACCTAGTGGCCTGGTTACTAGTACACATACAACACTCCATAGTCTATGATTAAAAATAAGAATTGCCTTTCAAAACCCATCCTGTAATAATAATAATAATCCTGTGTTCTCTTAAATTTATTGAGGATGTGGCACTAAGATTTATCCTGTTTGATGCATTCCTAGGGGCAATGGTGCTTTCTCTATATTTTTCTCATTTAGAAAACGCTATCTGGCTTTGCATTTCCCACCCTCGGCTTATACTCGAGTCAATAGGTTTTTCAACTTTTTGTAGATAAAATTAGGTACCTTGGCTTATACTGGGGTCGGCTTATACTCCAGTATGTACAGTAAATAAAAGTAATAATAGTGTTGTACCATGTTAGCCATGGATGAGTACAGAAAGTTTGGAGTTCAAGTGATACCCTTTATTGGCTAACTTTATTGGTAATCTTTCAGGATGTTTTAGATCCTTTCTTTAGGCTGAATACAATTCTAGTTTTTGAGACTAGTGATGAGCTGTATAAGCAATATTTATGTTTGCAAAAGATTGCAAATTTGTTGCATAATATTCGCAAAATATATTTGTCAAATCGAAAATGTGTGATCTCCAGTCATTATTACTAGTGATGGCCGAACTGCCCGCAAGGCGGACAGTTTGGCCGCGAACAAGCATGTTCGCCCTCCTTCTTGCCGGCAGACAGTACGGGTGTTCGACCCACCCTGTCCGCCGGCGAGAATGAGCCCTCTATTCTTCCTCCGGTGGGATCATAAGCAGCGAGATCCCGCCGCAGGAAGAATCTTTTCACTGAAGACCGGGTAGAGAACCTGGTCTTCAGTGAAAAACCGGCTCGCAAACCCGGATGTGACGTCAGTGACTATGCGTTCCAGGATGCGTTCCAGTCGCCGGATGTGACGTCACTGACGTCACATCCTGGTTTTCCGACTCAAATTCCCCGCCTAGAGGCGGGGAATTTGAATCTGTCCGCGAACGGGCGGACGGCAGACTTTTTTAAGAGTCCGCTCCGCCCGTTCGCGGACGGACATGGCCGAGGTTCGGCCATCACTAATTATTACCTTAATTGTGCAAATCAGCACTTGCACATGTGCATATTACAATCGCAACGCATGGTCCTTTCCACAGGTTGCCTTCATTGCGTAAATCAGCACTTGTACAAGCGCATATTGCGAATGCAATGCATGGTACTTTCCACAGGTGACCTTCATTGCAGCAATTGGCACCTGTACATGTGCATAGTGCCAACAAAATGTACAGTATTTCCGGGTACAGATGTAAAAAATCTAAAATTTTCATAATAACAAAGATATAGCACTATATTTGAGATTTTCGTGAAGTGATGATTTTCACAATAAAAATTAGCATTTTGAATATTCTTGATCGCGATTTCATACTGTAGAAAGGGAGCTCAAGCACATGAAGCGAGGTTGAATCTTCGACATTTCGTGTCCCTGCTTCAGCATATAGTCTATGTTAGATCGCAGCTGAAATCTATAGCATATAGCATTCTCTCCTGCGTGTGTGCCAACTTTATTATGATAAGGGGTACCAGGCTCATACTCTTCTGGCTAGCAAACTTAAGGAGCGGACTTACCTACCTCTCCCCAGTCCATGCTTTATGCTGGAGGAGTAGCTCAATCTCACCCTGCAAGATTGGTCAGATTTTTCATGATTTTTCCTCCACCCTCTACAACAACCAAGATATCCCCCCTTCTGACCTTACTGACTACATACAGCGATTCCTTACTTCTAGCAATCTACCGCACCTGACAAAGGAGGTGATATCAGAGCTGAATGTTCCAATCACGGATTGGCAAGTAAGGCCCCGGGCCCTGACGACCTGCCATACTCCTATTATAAGGCCTTCTCACACATATTGGTCCCACATATTACTGCTTTGTTGTTAGTTTTTTGTGGGACTCTCCTATTCCGGAAAGGATCATTCTCACTGTTCCAACTATTGCCCAATTGCTCTACTTTATTTGCATCTTAATATATTTTACTAAATTAAAATCTCTCCACCTAATATTATTTCTCCTCAATCTCATTCATAAAGATCAGGTGGGGTGCAATTGACATTGCTAATAAGTTGAAGCTCTCCTCCTCAGTTCAGATGCTGAGAAGGCTTTTGATCGGCTCAGTTGGCCTTTTCTGTTCAAAGTCCTGGATTATGTGGGTGTTCAGGGTGCTTTTCTACAGGTTATTTGCCTTCTGTATGGCAAACACTACAGCCTCCGCCTCCATTTTCTCTAATGGGACTCGTCAGGGCTGCCTTCTGTCCCTTGTGCATTGAGCCCTTGACATGCCACATTAGAAACAACCTGAATATCCATGGGATCCTATACATGAAAACAAGTTTATTGTGTGGCTGTATTACTCTCCATTACTCAACCTCTGATTTTCTACCTTTTTCCCCTGCATCGCTCACTCACCTAGCTTCGCTCTTCCCTTACTCATGGTTCTCAACATTCCTCCAGTATTTGGGAGTTCATCTTGCCCCTCCTTACATTTATTTATACATTTATTTATGCAAGGCTATGCCAGTTCTACTTCCCATCACCTTAGTAAACTTTATATTTTGCTTTACCTAGAACTATAGGCACCACAGGATGTCCCACTCAGTCTTATTTGCTCCAAGAGATCAGGGAGGTTTGGCCTTTCCCAATCTACACAAGTACTATTCGGCAGCTCACCTGTGGCAAAGCCTTTTGCTAAGCTTGTAGATTAATGTGATCAGGCGTTCTACGGTACTCTCCAGATTCATTACAAAACCCTTGCCTTCACCAACCACCTTTTTACTGTTGACCCAGTTTGAGCATTTATGCCTGGGTGGCTTTTTGAGCCTGAACCCAGACATGTTGAAGTGGCAAAGGGTGTTGGACACTGACATACCATATGTGATGTGATATGATCTGGGGTGGCTAAGACCTCATTTTGTACAATATATATGGAACATGTATATAAACAAGTGTTTGAAACTGATGTCCCTCTTCCATAGCCTTAATTCTCCAATGCTGCCAAGCGCTTGCTCTCCCACATCCTGACAGCGGCGAGATGCCTGATAGCTGTCAAATGGTAATCCGTTACTCCACCCACTAGAGGCTCAGGATCTAGGATGTCCGTTTCATGGAACAGATGTAAGTCACCATTAATGATACCCTTTTTTGAATTAATAAAGTATTGGCTTGGTGGGATGTGCTTTGACTGTTCTCGCTCCCCATTTGCTTTTATCCATGGTCCACCCCCCTGGGTGGTGGTGTTATGTCTGGTTTGTCGCTCATTAGCTCTCTTCCTCCTTCCTCTATTACTCCCATTTCTTACTCTTTTCCTAAATTTTTTTCCTGCATTTTCTTATTTTGTTTACCTTGCTCTGTGAGATGTATCTTGCTATATGGTTTACCTGGTGCTTATGGCCCACATGACTATAGCGGTGGAACGCAAATGTGCGATTCACTGCCACCCCAACGTCTTTCCCTGGTTGGCATCATGGTCCGGCTTCCCTGGGTTGGTTATGGTGGATCTCCATGACATGGGTCCCACATCATGGCATAAGGGGCTGGCTTGTTATCCTCTTTGAGGGTCGGGCTGGCGTGGCGCCTATGGTTTAGTGGGTTTGCCTTGGTGGTCCTACCAACCTACCCGGGGATCTGGCACCTCCGGATCAGACATACCCGAAACTGGAAGTGACGTATATCACTTCCGGATGTCAGCCAGGGAGGGACGTTGGGGTGGCAGTGAAGTGCACATTAGATATGAGATATAGGACAGGCAGTACGGTCCCTGTTTATGTGAGACTTTTAATGAGTCCACTATTCACCACCAGGATGTGGGAGAGAAACATTGTTCCACCAATGCATTTACGGATGCCCAAAAGTAAGCAATTTAAGGACATTGCCAAATGATTGTAGATGTATGATTATGTTTTGATTTGTCATCATCAAGCTTTTCAGCATGTTGTATGTCAGCATATGACCAGTGGTGTTAGAGCAGATGGACTATCCATGGGTTTTCCCACAAAGTACCACATCCAATATAAATTTTACAGAATGAGAGGAAATAGAATTCTACATTCCCTTTACATCTCTTCCAATTAAATTCTGCACTTTTAATTTAACGGGAAATCTTTATATTTTAATATAATCTCTTACTCCTGTCTTTTATCACCTCCTAGCTATAGATATTACGGTAATTACTTTAGTAGAAGGCTTTTACTATAAAGTTCAGTACATTAACTATGATTTCCTCTGCTTATTAAGTAGTGCTGTGCCCAAGGGAATAAAGAACATTCTTTTGCAACAACAAGAAAATGCCCCTCAATGTCAGCAACCAGAAGAGATGTATAGATATGCTAGATAAAACCAGATATTAAATCAGACAGTAATTGTGCAATATATTTGAGGTGGCATTAGGCAGCTTGTTCTACATATTGCCTAAATGTATAGGTTTGTTTGACAAACTTTAGGTTAGATTGGAACTTCCAATGTACATGCATTACCTTTTCTGTAAATTCTGTACACAAATGCTATTGCCTTGTAATGCCTTGCATTACCTTCAGTGGTGATTTTAGGCATGAGCAACATGGGCATGCCCAGTGCAACAGGTATGGAGGTACTGTAGCATCAAGGACATTGTAAAAAAAAACATTTTCTTCGAACCCCCATGCTGCCACCCCTGATATAATCCAGTGGGGAAGAGGAGCTCAGTTTGGGGGGTGGTGAGGGGCGGAAAAACAGCTTAATCAGTACCCACCCCCCCCTGGTCCAACACTGCTATACCCACCCCCCGCTAGACACCGCTACCAAAAGAAGGGAAAGGGTAAATCCACCAGGGCTCCAGATGGGCACCACACAATGCAGCATATACCACTAGAAATTGCAACACAGATTTCCTATGGCATATTACTCTGCATTTCTAAATGTAATAACATATAGTGTGAAATAGCCCTAACTAAGGGGGCTGTGTTTAAAATAAAGATTAGGTACACTATTAAGTCTTCAGCGTTTATTCACATCTTCCGGAGTAACCTGTGCTGTACCCAAGTCTAAAATAAATTATGATGCTTCAATTTACCTTATTTGTGTGTTTGTTGTTTTACTTCTTTTGTCAATGTGGTATTTGGGCTTGTGTAAAGAAACAGTGTTTCTTTACAAGGCAGGATGAGAAGCAAAGATAACTGTTGCCTCCTGTAGAAGAGGCAGCATTGGATTGCAGAACATGAGCTGTAATAGATGTTGGCATTGATTAGGTTAGAGGCAAATGTTTAACAGATGTGGCTTGGTAAAAGGATGTGACACCAGTTTCTTTAGCGATTTCACTTACAGCTATAGCTGATTGCTAGATTCTGTGCTGCAGAAGTTGGTTTTTAAAGCTACAGGGAATAAAATTGCTGTTTATTTGAAACTAGAGCTGCAAGGGCCACACACTAGTTGCACTGAAATAAATGTGTTTAATTGTAGTAAAAGGCTTTCTCTCAGTTGAGCAGTTATACTTATTTTACAGCCTGTGGCTAAAAAACATTTTACAGATTTTTTGCAATTTGATATTTTCAGCAGTATGTCAACAATTAAACTGCTCAGCCAGATATAATCAAAAGTAAGGGGTCTGTTGAATAAATGATTCAACTATAAGGACCTCTATACGTTATTTGTTTCAAACTAGTATTTTCAGAAAAGTTATGATATAATTGATTGTTTTTAGGAACTGGGACTGGGGCACATACTGTCAGGGTCGTTTCTAGCTTTTAGGGGGCCTTATGCGCGATCTTATTGGGGGCTTATTTTTGTGCGCTGTGAAGCTAAGGAGTTTAAACCCTTTAATGATGTGTGCGCTTTTATGATTTAATGATCTTTGCTACACTTTCAAAAAAAACACAGTAGGGTCTTTAAACTGAAATCAACACTCTGTTATGCTCACCGTGGGGTTGGGGAGGTAGCATACCTGTCAAGTTCTGCATTTGAAAATAAGGGAAGTTTTCCCTGAAGTGACATCAGAAAGGTGTAAACAATGGTCTATTGTGCCCTCCGGCTACCCGCACGCTGGACTAGACTGTGGCGCGCACCAGGTCTTGGATAGATAACGTGCCCAGATACTCTAACTCCATCAGACCCTTCCCTACTAAACAGCCCATGCCTGATTCTGCAGGTGCATGACACTATAGGTTATCATTTATGTAAGCACCATATGTCTTCTAAGTATTTGAAGTGGGATTGAATGTCCCACAATGAGGGTAAATTGAACCCAATAAATTGTTCTGGTCAATTGAGCAAATGAGAACCTTTGTTCTGAATATGACTAAAAGTGAGCTTAGAATTGAAAGAGTTGTGAATATTAGTAAAGTGTAATAACATATTTATTGTTTTGCTGTTTTCCACCAGTTGTTATGCCTTTATTTTCAAAACTGGAAAGATATCAATGGAAAAGAGAAAGATTGCACCCAATGTGGCCAGGGGACCAACCCCTGATCACCGAATGAAGGGACTTTTAGGCAAAAGTAAACACAGTCAATTTATATACAAAGTAAGTAGTGATTGCGTAACAAAAACATAATCATTTCTGATATTCAAGTTATAAAAATAATTAAGCACATATGTTATACGTCTCGACGCGTTTCGCGAGATTCACTCGCTTCTTCAGGAGAAAACATATGGCACCCACTTTGAGTTGTCACGCGCTAAAGATGCAAGAAAAAGTAGGTATCAATTTCATAATATTATGTATGTAGATGAATGTATTGTCGTCTCACAGAAAAAAGGAGACGAATTTCGTCAAAGTTACCCACATTTGGTGTGGACCAGGAACTCCCGGATGAGAACCCCCTCAGCTCAGCACAGCCTTTTTGGGGAACAGGGGGCGGAAGCGGTGGATCAAACCTGGGTCAATTGAGGTCAAGCTGTAAGTAATGGAGTTGATGGGGATTAAAACAGTGGAGAGGGCGGAGCTAAGTGGGAAGGACGTGTGGATAGAAAGGGAAAGAGGAATGGAGAGAGATAAGTGGGTGAGGTAGGGGAAAAAAATGCAATAGAGTAAAGGGGAAGGACACATGGGAGGAGTGTAGAAAGGGGGGTATAAAACCAGAATGTTGAACTATGTGTGGTGATTAATTATAGTGTATTGGCCTCTGTGTATGGGTGTCTTCATTGTGTGAAAAGAAAAAAGGGGGTATTGGTGAGGAAACAGATGTGAGATATGGCCTTTTGAAGCAGTGGGGACTGAATAGTGACGCTACCTGTCCTGTCATAGTGGCAACTAGTGAA
>CM070038.1:54429131-54448214 GCA_036250615.1 Ptychadena robeensis
TTTCCTCCCTGGGTGCCCAGCAGCCTAGAGTCTGCTGACAGAGGAGACAAAGAAAGTTTCTATGGAATTGCTTGACTTTCCAGGCTATGCCATGTACAAAGTGCTATTATTGCTCGTCATCCATGTGGATGCTGCAGCCTGGGATGAAGGCTGGGCGGGGCGTAGGAGTCGCTCCACCAATGGACGCGCCCGGCTGCCTCCCCTTGCTAATGGTATACACGTAAAACAAAGAGGATGGAGCTAATGGGGTGGTTGGGGAGGCGGTGCCGGGGAGGAGTGCACAGGCAGGGGACCGAGGGCCAGAGACAGAGCAGAAGGAAGAGAGAGAGAGAAGAGGGGTGCCTGGGGCAAGGGGAAGGAGCTGTCAAATGCTCGGCCATTTCTTGCCATTTTGGCGCCCCCTTTAATGTGGTGCCCTAGGCAATGGCTTCAACTGCCTATCAGTAAAAACGGCCCTGCCCCAGACAGTGTCCCCCCAGAAACAAGACATAGTACCGCCCACCAGCCTTAAAATACACCAGTTCGGTGGGTACTTGCCAACCCAATTGACTCCTTCCGCTTCCCACAAGCCGAATGGGTCATTGACCCCAGCAAGAGCTCAATTAATGTTTTCAGCGACTGCCTTCAACCAGCACGTCGCCCCCCGAAATTCTGACTCTCGCGGCATAAAATCCTGGACACTGCCCAGACCCGCCTGCTGTGACAATGAATCTGGCCACCAGCACTGTACGCCAAACCTGTGAAAACAAAAGAAAACAAAAAGGGGAAAACAAAAGGGAGGGAGGGTGGGAGTCTTCTTGCTTGATCTGAAGAGAGGCCCCTACTCTTCCGCCGCCAGGTTTTTTGCCCGTGATCACCTTCAGTCCGGCTTCCTGGCATCCCACCCCAGTCATGCACCCTGCGCCTCGGTACCCTGGCTGGGGTGGGAATATCCATTGCTATAGTCACTAATCATGCTCCTAAAACAAATGTGCACTATTGCTTATACAGTGGAGGAAATAATTATTTGACCCCTCACTGATTTTGTAGTTTGTCCACTGACAAGAAATGAAAAGTCTCAGAACAGTATCATTGTCAATGGTAGGTTTATTGTAACAGGGCAGATACGCACATCAAAAGGGAAAATCGAAAAAAAATAAACTTTAAATAAAGATAGCAGCGATTTGCATTTCATTGAGTGATGAAATAAGTTTTTGAACCCCTACCAACCATTAAGAGTTCTGGCTCCCACAGAGTGGTTGACACTTCTTACTCAGTGAGTACCCTCATTAAGGCCACTGTCTTAACTAGTCAACTGTATAAAAGACACCTGTCCCAAGGAAGCAATCAACTCAAGCAGACTCAAACTCTCCCAAATGGAAAAACGACCAATAACAGAGCGTCAGGAGGGTCAGAGACAAAATTGTAGACCCTGTACAAGGCGGGGAATGGGCTACAAAACCATTAGAAGGAAGCCTGGAGAGAAGGTGCGGTGACAACTGTTGGTGGATTGTCGAAAATGGAAAAGGAAGCACAAAAGACCAGTCATGACCTGCTTGGGGGCTCCACGCACGATCTCACCTCGTGGCGGGTGTCAATGGTTCTGAGAAAAAGGTCGAAAAAAGCATCCTAGAACTACAAGGGAGGAGGTAGTTAATGACTCAAATTGCAGGGACCACAGTCACCAAGAAAAACCATGGAAACACATTACACCGCAATGGATTAAATCCTGCAGGGCTCGCAAGGTCCCCTGATCAAGAAGGCACATGTGCAGGCCCGTATGAAGGTTGCCAACAAATGAACAACTGAATGATTCAGAGGTGACTGGGGAAGGTGCTTGGTCTGATGAGACCAAAATAGAGCTCTTGGATTAACTGCAACTCGCTGTGTTTGGAGGAAGAAAAATGCTGCCTAGGAACTCCAAAACACCGTCCCCACTGTTCAGCATGGGGGTGGAAAATTTGGCTTTGGGGGGGTGGTTTTCTGCTAAGGGCACAGGACAACTTAATAGCCTTAACGGAAAAATGACAGAAGCATGGATCGTGAAATGAAATCGCTGAGCGAAAACCTCATTCCCTCTAGCCCAGGAACTGAAAAAGGGTCGGGATGGGTGTTCCAGCACGACAATGACCAAAACATACAGCAAAGGCAAACAAAGGAGTGGCTCAAGAAGAAGCACATTAAGGTCATGGAGTGGCCTAGTCAGTCTCCGGACCTTAATCCATAGAAAACCTATGGAGGGAGCTCAAGCTCAGAGTTGCACAGAGACAGCCTCGAAACTTAGGGATTAGAGATGATCTGCCAAGAGGAGTGGACCAATATTCTCCTAAAATGTGCGCAATTACAAGAAACGTTGACCTCTGTGCTTGCAAACAAGGGTTTTCCACCAAGTATTAAGTCTTTTTTGATATAGAGGGTTCAAAAACTTATTTCACTCAATGAAATGCAAATCAGTTGCATCTTTTATTTAAAGTTATTTTCGATTTTCCTTTTGATGTGCTATCTGCCACTGTACAATAAACACTACCATTGAAATATACTGTTCTGAGACTTTCATTTCTTTGTCATTGGACAAACTTACCAAAATCAATGCTTTCTCAAGTCCCACCAGAGGTTCTCAATCAGATTAGGTCTGGTGATGCGATGGCCACTCCAAAATGTTCCAGCCTATTCTGCAACCATGCTCTAATGGACTTGGAAGATGCTTGGGATCCATTGTCCTGTGGTCCAACGTCTCCCAAGCCTCAGGTTTGTGACAGACTGCATCACATATCCTTCCAATATTTCCTGGTACTGAAGAGAATTCATGGTACCTTGCACAATACTTTTGCAAGCCACTGTATCATGTTTTATATGTAAGATTTTTTGCTAATACTCCATGCTACAGTTTGCTTGTGGTTATAAGTGGTATATTATTTTAAATATTTCACCAAGTCAAGTCTATTTTAAATATTTCACTAAGTCAAGTCTATTGCTTACACCTCATCCAAATCATTGCTATTATGTGACTACAATTATATATCTTTTTTTTATTTATTTGATTGATAATACATTGTACATGTGTTGCTTACACCACCCACTGGCAACTCCTTGTAGATATACTATTTAATTCCACAAACATATCCTGAGGAAGTGACCGGTTGGCCCCGAAACTCTGTTTATATTCTATGTTTTACCTGATGTTTTACCTGACAGCTGAGTTTTTTTATGACAACTTAAATAAAAATACATAATTTTTTTGGACATTAAAAAGGGGGCCTTAATTTTTCAGCCTTCTTTTACGTGGATACAATTCACTTCCACGTCTCCTAACACCGGAGGGTCGGCTGATAGCAGCAAAACTACTTCTGGCTTCCCATAGGCCCCAGGAGAGCAACCAGGACACCAATTTACTACTGCGTAGAGATGCTGAAGCTCAATTTCTCCACAGGCCTACAGCTACAATAGGTTCCTGTGTTACCAGGGTGAGGCTAAACCAGCAGCCCAAAGTGTAAGTCACTATAACCTGTTCTATTTTTTTCCCCCATTACCAGTATGTCCGCTCCTTAACATGCTCCTAAAAAATTCTCTCTCTAATTTAACCTCACTGCTCAAGATTTCTTTATCCAATCTTGAAGCCAAGTTATCAGCTGCCCATACACATACTAAAGGTGATAGGGTCCTGAAGAGAACACCAATTGCCAGAAACTTTGCACCAAAGTAAAATAAGAAAATAACATGCAGTGCAGCTGACGGTTCCATTGTAGGAGCAACTGAGTCAAAACCAAGAATCCCATCCAGCGCTGAAGACTGCAATGGTCAGCTTCTTAAAGTGACACAAAAATTCCCATACATCATCATGCTTTGCAGCATTATTGCATGCTTTCCATAGTTAGACAATGACAACCTAAATCAAACCACTAGATTTGCCTGACAGATTTACTTTAAAATTATGTTCAGTAACAATATAATGATACAATTAATATTTACAATTGCTAAGCACTGTTGAAAAAGTTATTGGTCAAAAAATGCAATCAGGTTAAATTGACGTAGGCAAAACAGTAGTCCACCAAAATGACAGAGCCTCCATAAAATGTACTTGTAGTACTCACTTTAATCTTACATTTAAAAAAATTAAGTTTAACCACAGCTTTATGATACTGGACAGAGTATTTATGCCCTTGGGCGAATGGGTATACACAAATGTCAGCACATTACAGATGAATCCAGGAAAGTGAAATTAGCTATGTTTCATTGTGGCCATTTACAAAATGTGTGCTATAAATGTTGCTATTGAATTAACCTTTTCACAATTGTAAAAAGCAGGTACAAGTCCCTGTCTTGCAAAGGCAGGAACAAATCAAGTTTAAAACAGCAATTGAGATTAGCATCAGTGCAAGAAAAGTAATCTATAATGTTTATGTATCTTATTTCATGAAGAATCCTTGATGGGAAAGATTTGACTACAAGTCTGTAAGAATGATATTTCCTGTTTGGCTTGTGGTCTTGGCCATTTGGCCAATATAGTTCAGAGCCATAGAACCAAAAATGGAACACCATTGTGGGCACAGGGAAACAATATTGACAAAGCAAAAAGGTAATACAGATGGTAACTTGGTTTATGTTTGTCAATTCAATTAAAGTGCTTTAGGAGTCTTTTAGGTTTTCTTACTGGGAAATCTGCAGTCAACGAATAGCATACTAAATATCATATTACATTTGTACAGAAAAAAAACGTTAATGAGAGTGAGGGGCAGGTGCATTGAACGCCAGCCCTTTCACTTTCCAACGTGAAGACTAGGGACTTTAGAGAAGGGGACTTTTTAGGCACCCATTAAGTCCCCTTCTCTGAAGTCCCTAATCTTCACGTTGGAAAGTAAAAGGGCCCTCACTCTCATTAACGTTTTTTCTGTACAAATGTTATTTATGGAATGTGGCACAAATATACAGAAGGAACAGGGAGCTTGATGTTTTTTTACAAATATCATATTACATTATAATGATGTGAAGAATAGCCTTAGGGGGAACTCATATTTAACCTTATTTGGATGCCCTTATTTGGACGCCCTTATTTGGACGCCCTTATTTGGACTTCCAACTTTAATAAACTAGAATGGAAAAAAAAACAAAATTTTTTAAAATTTCCACAGGATGAGACTGTTGCTTGTTTACCAGTCTGCAAGGGATTACCAAGAAAGACTTGGCTTACAGATATCATTGTAACAGATTGGGTGTCACCCTGTGCTCTATAACTGCAGATGTGCCCTCTACCAGTTCTGCTGTTTCACTTCCCAAACCTCAGTGGACCAGGAACTTTCATAGATCAGCTCCCTCTGCTGATGGTATAAATTGTTGCACTTGATGTGGCTCTTGTTCCCTCTAGAAACCTTATCACTCACCTGACACCTGTCTGGTACAATCAAGCCACATGACAATGTATTTAAGGAAGCCTCAGACAACAGGAAGTAGCCTGAGCAAAGAGGTTTTCCAGTCTTGTTTCACAGGCTCTGATTGTATCTGTTAAATCTCAAGGTTGTTGAAATTAATCAAGTGCCACACCCCACTCTAGAAATTTTAAAGTGTCCCTACAAAGCTGACCAGATCACTGGTCCCATTTAACTACATAGGGCTTTAGTTTGGCACATATTGTCAGTCATACAAGCTTTAATGTGAAAGGACTCTATGCAAAAAATATAAAAATTGCATGTACAGAAGCATATAAATCAACACAGGCAAGATGTATGTAACAGTTTACCAATTCTATAGTTAGTTCAAAGGTTGCTGTATATCCAAATGTTGCCCCCCAACGTGTTTCGCCCTTCCGCAGGCTCCTCAGGGGTGGAAAAAACGAAGAAATTGGATGACCGCAGAACAGCACCAGATAGTGAACAAATCCTGTACCACAAATAAAAAACATACAATACAATAATAATAAAAATGCCATTAAATTAGGTAAAGTAAGGAGGTGTAACATTGGTTATATATGTGTGGGATCAACCATCCCACACTTTCCCCCCATGGAGTTAGCAGGTGATACTTACCAGGGTCCCAGGTGTGTCTGCTACCCACCTCGCCAGCTTCAAACGGTCTGATCCCCTCCTCCCATAATAATATTATAAATAACCCAGCTAATGTTGAGATAGGCAGCAGCTGGTCTGTGCTGGGGAGGGGGCGGGGACCAAAACTGGGTCTGACTGACATTACATTATTATATCCACAAATCCGAGCCCACGTCACTTCCGGTCGGACAACCGAAAGTGATTAATCATGGCCCCATCTGGAACGCAGATCGGGGCTGACGTCACATCCGGCGCCCAGACCAGAAGTGACAATTAATTGGCCCAACACAGGAGGAGTAGGGTGCAGACCGTGCACACCAGACCGCTCGGCACAACCGGAATGGTGGGGGATCTCGCGCCCCACCTTTCCGCCGCACAATGTATCCCACCAATAACTCCCTAGAGTGGTCACAATCCCGGGATGGTCTGTGCGGCTCTGGTAGGCACCAACAAGGACCCCCAATTCCCACAGGGAGTGGGGACCGACGTCGCAGGCCCCCCGGAACCAGACACCCCAAGAGGACACTGGGAACAATGCCCCCCAGAATGAAAGTATTCTGATATTACATTATTATATTTTATTCTACAAGTCCCATATCCACTGAGCATATTAATGAATGATTATCCCCTGTGACAGGTATAGCATATAAACATATCCCCTATAACAAGTATAGCAAATGAGCATATCAATAAATGAATATCCTCTACAACAAGTATACTTAAAGAAAACATAAACTAGCATCAACCTCACATAAATATGTTGTACCTCCCAAACAAATCATGAGTAAAACAGGTTCCCAATTGGTTTTTTTTTCCCAAGGTCAAAAACAAAAATCAGAACACCTGAGTGTGGTTAATTTGTCCTCCCACGTCCTGTCGGAGGATGAAATAAAGCTCCTCCCATTAGGATTGAGCTTTTGCCTGTCCTCCGACATGGACATCTTTGAAGCTTTCAAGGACATACACCTCTTTGCAAGAAGACTACTGCTCATGGTGCTCCATGAACAGACTCAAATTAAACATGCTCGATCAAATGATCCATGGAAAGACTTTACTAAGCTGGAGTTAGTAAAGCACTTAAAGGTCTGAACTCCTGAACGAACAAGGGGATGACCCAGACTATGAAGATGAATCACTGGTCGATTCATCAGTAGAAATTGACTTCACAGCCAATATTGTCTTATTTAACCTCCCTAGCGCACTGCCTGTACCACACCGTTTTTAACAGTGTGGTACAGACAATGGCAGCAGTGTACAAGGTACACTGCCTGCCATTTCCTCCCTCCCCCTCTCCATACAACCAGTGTCATTCATGACACCAGCTGGGAGGGCTGGAAAGCAGAGGCCCCTCCATTAACATGGAGGTCTATGGCACTGCTCACCCTCGCCCCCCGTGACACGATCAGTGAAGCCGCAGAGCCCCGGAAATGCTGCGGCGGCTGTTCTTCACACAAACTCTGGATGAGATGGGCTCGTCATGAACACTAAGAAGGTTAAAGAAAAATCTAGAAAATTTCCACCATTGCATATTAACACCTCTATTTAGAGACCCGACCCGATGCCTCCCTGGAAAGCTGCAGCGATTTTCTTCATCGCTGCAGCATTTCCGGGGTTTTGGCACCGTCCCGATCGTGACGCGAAAGGGGGCGGCACCATAGACCTCCATGTTAATGGAGGAGCGCCGGCTTTCCCTCTGACGCAGCTGGTGTCAATAAGGACACCAGCTGTGTGAAGAGCAGCGGTGGGAGGGAGGAAGTGTACACTGCCTCGATTGGCCGTACGGCGCGATACGGGCAGTGCGCTTGGGAGGTTAATGCGGTTGCCTATAAATTACAAGATACTACATTTGGATCAGGACCACACCATGACAATCTGACGACATAACAGAGACATGCACTCTATGTGCTACAACATGACCACGGCATTGTGATTAAAACATTTGATAAAGGTGGTGGTCATGTATGGTACTGACTATGAAACTATGTGTTTAAAGATTCTGGAGAACCAGGATTGGTACTTCCCCATTAATCCCGACCAGACTGATCAATTTAAATCAGATTTAAAGAACCTTTTACATTCAGCTTATCTGAAGGGAAACCTTGACTTTATGACGATGAACTGTCCTCGGACTCCAAAATTTTACGCTCTTCCCAAAACACACAAAGCATTGGTGGACCCTCCGGGTAGGCCTATCATATCCAGGCGTGGGTCCCTCACTGAAAAAATCAGCCGATTTGTTCACGCTTAATTGAGACCTCTTGTTGAGACCATACCATCTTATCTACAGGATACCCGTGACATATTGAGGACCTTTAATGGTCTTAAGGTCCGCAATTCATGTATATTAGCTGCAATTGATGTGGAGGCCCTCTAGAGCAGTATCCCAAGGGGACTGGTGTGGTGGGAGACCTCCTAGAGCGGGTTGAGAGGTTCCCGCTGAAATGTTAAAGATTCATGGTGGAACTCTTACAGTTTATTCTCCATCATAACGTTTATTCTCCATCATACCTCCAGGTGCAGGGCGTGGCAATGGGCATCTGTTGTGCCCCGATCTACACTAACCTGTACCTGGGGGAGTGGGAACGTGAGAACAGTCTAGATGAGGGGTTTGACAGGTACCACCCCCACATAGCACTGTGGAGGCGGTACATAGATTATATCCTACTGGTATGGGACGGCACTACTGAGCTGTTAATTGCATTTGTAGATAGACTGCAACAGAACACGTGGAACCTCCCGTTCACAGAAATCTCATTCTTAGAATTGGACCACAATATATCTAGAGAAGGAGAGATTACAACCACACTATACCGTAAACAAACTGCCGGTAATACTATTTTACATGCAGCAAGTTCTCATCCACGTGCTCTGATACGGTCAATACCTTACAGCCAATACATCTGTATGTGAAGGAATTACTCCTAGGAGGCTTAACTTAAAATTAAAGCTGCTGAGCTCCGTGACCGGTTGTTGTCACGTGGCTATAGTAAAAACGATTTAAGGAAGGCCTATCAAAAAGCTAAGACCCGTGACAGGGAGGAACTAATATTTGGATCTAAATCTATAGAACTGGATAACACCACTAGAGTAATCTAAACATACAATAACTAACAAACTGGAATAAGGACATTAATCCACAAATATTGGTATCTATTAGACACAGACAGTATTGCTACCAAGTTTATTAAATCATATATGAATGTAACCTGTTAACAAATAATACAATTAATTAATAACATTGTGAGCACAAAACTAATATGTAAACAATCATACATGTTAGCAGGGTGTTAATCAAAATGAAGATGGTGTATGATAAAGGAAACAGTCTGATCTGGAGCCTTTGCATATTTATGCCTTTGAGTAAGTCACAATGCTAAGATGAAAAGAGATCAGCACTGACTTTGGAGAAGTAGTTGTTGCAGATGTAATAAATAGTGATGAGCGAGCACTAAAGGGTTGGGGGTTCGGGTATTTGGGTCCGAGCACATCACAATATTTGTGTGTTCTACCGAGCACCCAAGCCCAATGTAAGTTAATGGGAGACACACCAGGCACCCCCTGCTTGGATGAGGGGATGGTGTCTGGTCCATGGGAAAAGTTGAGAAAGTGATAGAAAGTGACCACAAACTGCATGGGGACCATGAATGGATGCATCTTGAATTTAAAAATTGCTGTTGGGAACCATTTTCTTCCAGCTGTACGCCACTTTTACACAAAACATGCCCAAAATCCCCCCAAAAATACATTTTAAATGAAAAATTACGCTATAAAACATTATATGCCAGTGACTGCAGCTGAGCTGACACTATAAAATATTATACGGCAGTGGCTGAAGTCGAGTTGATGCTCTAAAACATCATACGGCAATGCCAGAGGTTGAGCTGAGGCTCTAAAACATTACATGCCAGTACATGCAGGTGAACTGACACTCTCAAACATTGATTGGCATGATCTGTCAGTAGTGATGGCCGAACATCGGCCAGGTCTGTCCACGAACGGGCAGATCGGATTTTTAAAGAAGTCCGCCGTCCGCCTCTAGACGGGGAATTTGAATCGGAAAAAACGGATGTGACGTCAGTGATGTCACATCCAGTACCTGGAACACATAGTCCCTGGTTAAGGGAGCCGGATGGGATGTCATTGACGCCACTTACTGATCTCGAGCCGGCTTTTCACTAGACCAGCTTCATGCCCGGTCTTCTAGTGAAAAGATTCTTCCTCCGGCACAATCTTGCAAGTTCTGATCCTGCCGGAGGAAGAATAGAGATCTTCTTCTCGCTGGTGAACCGGGCGGGTCGAACACCCGTACTGCTTGCCGGAAGGAGGGCGAACATCCATTCGCCGCCGAATTTTCAGCCTTGCGGGCAGTTCGGCCATCAGTGAGCTGACAGTCTCAAACATTGATTGGCATGGTCTGTCGGTGAGCTAACGCTCTCAAAGAATGGATGGCACGGCTGCCAGTGAGCTAACACTCTTAAACATCGCATGGCATGGCTGCCAGTGCGCTGAAACTCTGAAACATTGGATGGCATGGTTGCCAGTGAGCTTACGCTCTCAAGGAATGGATGGCATGGCTGCCAGTGAGCTAATGCTCTCAAAGAATGGATGGCATGGCTGCCAGAGAGCTAACGATCTTAAACATCGCATGGCATGGCTGCCAGTGAGCTGACAGTCTCAAACATTGATTGGCATGGTCTGTCGGTGAGCTAACGCTGCCAGTGAGCTAACGCTCTCAAATAATGGATGGCATGGCTGCCAGTGAGCTACCACTCTTAAACATTGCAAGGCCATGTCTGCAGATGAGCAGACACGGTAAAACTTTTGATGCAATATGTTCAGTTCACCATAGTTAAAAATTAATGTTGTGGGCCTGCACTTGACATGACCATTTTAATAAAATTACAGTGGAATATAAACACTCTGGATGAGGGAGAGGAGCAGTAGGATGAGAAAAGAAGAGTCAACCACATACTGTTAAGTCAATTTAACAGCTCAGCTCTCCTCTGTTGGAGTGGAGAAATCAGGAGTAATCCAGGCCTTGTTCATTTTTACTTGAGTCAACCTGTCAGCATTGCCAGCTTATCTGTTATAATGCCACCAGCAGCACTGATAAAACGATTTTGGCATTTGGTGCTCATGTCACGTGTTCAGCTTGGACATCCAGTAGTTGTACGGCACAAAGGGAGCATTTAAGACGGTGACGCGGTCTGCCATGTATTCCTTCACCATCTTCCAAATTTTATACCTCCTTGTAACACTGTCCTATGCCCTGGATAATGTTTTCCTACCCTCGTTAGAACTGCAATATGTTCCCCTTGCCTCCCTTCCTCGGTTGCCTAAGGAAGAACGGATTTTGTCATCCGCACATTCCTTAAAAAACACCACACTGATGAACTTCTACCCCTTGGCAAGGCAGATTTCCTCTGAACTGCTGTCCTCACTTGGCTTGTCACTTTCCCAGGTTGGGTCAGTGACCTCATTGTCCACCACCTCCTCTCCCGCATCCTCCATCTGATCATCCTCCTGACTTGCACTTTGGACTGTGAAGGGTCAAGACGTTGGTAACCAGGGCACACTATCTCAAGTCCCTCCTCCAACATGCTGGGCGAGAGGGCCAAACGTAATTGCGGAGGTGTAAAGAGCTCCTCAGGATATCTGATTGTGGGATCACTGGTTTGGCAAGCCTCTGAATGGTGGGAGGACTGGACCTGGTGGAAGAGAGGGTGGTGCTCAAACAAATAGAAACATTATCTTCAGAAATCCAACCCAACACTGGGCAGACGTGGACACTGTTGTCCTGCACAGTCCAAAAAACTTGGACATAAAGGTGGGTACCGTTTTTTTTTTTTCATCTGCACTGGCACCAGGCACAGATTGCTTGCGCCCAGGGCCACAACCTATGCGTATACCATTAGCATCATGCCCACTTCCCTGTCTTCTATTGCTGACCTTCTTCAATTTTTATTTAAAAAAAAAAGGGGGCTGTAAATTGGCTGCAATGAGGACGCAGGTAATGCAGCAACTTGAGACACGTAAATGGAGTCGCAATACTGCACAAACTATGCACCAGACCAATACCACAATTTAAAGTGAATATCAGTGACTAATGAATCCCTGTCCCCCTAAACAGGTTGGGCACCTAGGGTCTAGCCTGACCTTCAGATTGGCAAAATATGTGGTGCTAAAGCTGCTTAAAACATTTAATAGAGAATTAGATACAATAGCAAGGAAAATGAAAGGGTTACATTTGAAATCACGGGTTTGCCAAATGGTCAGCAATTCACTCCAAAAACAGGAGTAAACTGCTTTAGTTTGTGTACATCATGACAGATTAAAAAATATAACATATATAGAAAATATTTTGGCAGATTAAAAACCATATAAGCTTAATGTTAAAAAAAACCAACAAGGGAAAATACACAATTTTAGGACCTCCCTGTTTTTTTCTGTTTGGTTATAATGAAATAAATGTTGCAGCTCAGGATAGATTAATTGTATTGCTCTTGGAAATCTATAAACAAATGTGAGGAAATGGAATATATTCATCATTTGAATAAAAACAAGGCAGAAGCATTTAGTAGTTGTTTATTCACTCTTAAGAAGAAAGGAGAAAACTCTTCCTCTAGGAAGTCATAAGGCTACATGTATGGAGGGTAGAAAAGCAAAAGAAGAAGACAACTGAGAAAATAACCCATTAGGAATGGCAGGCTTGGAATGCACTGCACAGAGGAATGGAAGTAATTGGTTGTGTTCACTTTGCACTACAGTCCTCTAAGTTACATTAACATTGTCACTGTTCCTGGTGGATCTGCTGGGTTCTATGTTACTACAGTAACACAGATGTTGGTGTCTGTGCTGGCGAAGCAGTTCAAAGCAAAGCTTCATGCCCGGAATACACAAACATTTTGCTAACTACTGTTCCCTAAAAAAGAAAGAAAGTAAAAAACTCTGTTTATAACAATAAAAACTTTGCTGAAAGGCTGGTTTATTTAACCCTTGGTCAAAGAAAAAAAGTATTTTTTAATAAAGATCTGCCTTCATTTTTATTGTAGAAAAAAAACTGACTCCCTAAACCTCATTTAGTAGTATTGTCAACATTTCTCCTACCTTTTCCTACTGGATAAAGACAGCTCATTTTATGTTAATGTGGGATCTGGGGTATGACCTGGTGATTGTGCACTTTTAATTCTTATTGGAATATTTAGATAAAGTCATTTACAAGATGCCGTTTTATTGTGCAAGCAGGAAACACAGAAATTGAAAATATATCTCCTCCCTTTCCTTAAAGCCCCACTGTGGGACTGCTGGAAAAAAATTACACATTCAGTACTATCAACCCTGAACTATTTTTGTGTAGGGGTCTTTGAACTAAAGGGTAAGTAAAGGCACAAATACTTAACCCGTCAGTACTAATGGTTTTATACAGCCACATGACAAGTGGCCTGAATCATACTTTGCTGTCAAGTTGGTTGGACATCTTAAGTGATTAATTATTGTGAATATTGGCAATTTAAGAAATCATGAAGATCATGAAGATGGCAGTGGATATTTACAATTTTTAATATTCAACTTTTTTTGTCAAATAAACATGATCCCGCACATTTGGTCATGCATTGTAATAATGGTTACCACAATGCAAGTATAAATATTGCATGTTATCATTCATTTTGTAGAGAATTGCAATACCATTATTATTAATTCAATGCAATCCAATTAAATACGTATTTAGGAATATCGAATATTAGTAGTGCCTACAATAAAGAACCTTTTCACAATATAAACATTTTCAGAGATTTTGATTTTAGGTTGTTCATAAGCTGAAAGCCGTAATCATCAAAATGATAACAAATAAGGGGGCGCTGATTGAGTGAACTGCCTTTCTACGGAGCTCACCCACCTGCAGCTCGCTGACGAGCTTCTCGCCCTCACTGCAGCTCTCTTCTAGATGCTGCTCCGAATCCCACCACAGCAGGTTCTTCTCCTCACAGCCACACTGTGTCCTACCTCCCCCATGATCAAGCAGACAAGTTAGCCTTCCAAGATGGCCATCAGCTCCATCGTAATTCCTGAAGGGGACCTTAGGGCCATTTATAAAACTCCCCACCAAGGTTGACTTGGAGATCTTCTCCATTTGCCTGGAGGCATCCTTTAAATGGGAGGCATCCTTTAAACCAAAATGATTTTCTACGTGCTAGCAAAGGCCCTGATTTCAGGGACCTCAACAAAGGTAGTACCACTAGACCGAGCCCTAGTGGGAGCTTTTTAGGCACTGTAAGTCAATTCAGATTAGCACTGTACAAATTATAGTATAAAAACATTTACAATCTTTATTGACTTGTCGGTTCACATGGTTAGTAATCACAACATATACATATCTAGGTTAGAAAAATATTGATTGCTTAGGGAATGGCACAAACCAGTGTCACAATACTCAAAAAATGGATGAATGGTTGACTACACATTTCACCCTGATAGCGCCTCTTTAAGGAGAACCCATTTCTGATTGTTAATTTAGAAAGAATATGTTTTAATAATAATGTCATAGTTGTTCTATCAGACAAGATACATGTTACATGATACATTCAACAGTGACTGTGCATCAGTGTGTCAATTCAATGCACACCCCCAATCAAGATCATACAATTCCTGGGAATTCAGAGGAAGAAAAAAGGAGGGGAGGGGGAGAGCCACTCATAGACCTTGCAGGTCAGCCCTGGCAGGTAACTCTCGCTGATTCTGTCATCCAAGGTTGGGGACCAGAGTAAATTTTTAGTGGAACCTTGTTGTGGAAAAAGTATGCATTAAATATCCCAGATGTAGTAAACATGCATTCACACATTCCAAAATCAATCATGTCCATTACCTAGTATGGTGTTGAGATATCACGCCGGCTGGAGTGCATACAGTTTTGGGGGGGCGACAATACAGTCAGCAAAACAGTGTAGTGACAGGGAGACTGTTACACATCAAAATATGGTGGGTTCTTTGAAGATTAGGGGTATGCATGCGCATAGGAGTATATATGCGCTCCCCCGGACAAGGAGGGGGAATACGGAGGCGCAATTCCTGATGAGACGGCAGCAGCTGGGCAGACTAGCTGTCTCCAGGGAAACAGCCCACCACTGTCTTTACTGGTGTGCAGTAGCCTGCGCTACTTCGCTCAGACCCAGCTGCACTTTGTGTGTCAACTGTTGGGGCCATCCCCCGTACGCTGCTCAAGTGGGATGGGGAGTCCCGTGCTATCCAGGCCCCGACTGGTGGCGAGCACGTGGCCCTTGAGCGATTTCAGCGGGACTCCAAGAAGGACGAGGACTGTCCCAGCCAGGAGGACCTGTAGTTGCAGTCGGCTGAGTGACGTGCCTAAGCAAGAGTTAAAAAGGAGTTTGTGAGTTGTTTCTGTGAAGTTTTAAGTAAAGAAGTTTTAGCAGCACGTCCACCTCTTGTTATGGTTGATCCTGAACCTGTACAGCTCTACTTACCTTAAATTCAATATCCACAGCTAGGTGGGATAAATATAAAATGAGTTTCAGTGTTGATTTTTAGTCCAAATGAATGCAATAAGGTAAACAAAGGCCAGTGAGTATATGCATGATGGTTTAAACGTAAGATAGAGGATCTTAAAGGGGAATTGAGGCACAAAACCACACAGGTGGACACTCTGGAGAGGTCAGGGAAGGTACATTGTTAAAATGGCCATTGTAACAATTGAACAGTCTCACCTGACCAGACAAGCGGTGGCCCTGCAACTCCATATTGACAATCTGCAGAATTGTAGCAGGAGAAATAAAGTTAAGATCAGGGGTCTCCCTCAGAGCCTCAACCTCCCTAGCGCACTGCTGAGGTACAGATTTCTGTACCAAAAGCGCACCATAGACTTTTAATAGATTTTTTTTTGTTGTTAAAAAAATTTACATTGAAAAAAATGCATTTAAAGTATAATTTTAATCATAAATGCTTATTTTATATGATACATGTCAGTATGTATTTATATTTGTTTATTGTATATAACTAAATGTTTATTCAATTGTAAATGTGTGTGTTTTTTTACTTTAAATTGTACTGGATACAGTAATCACTGTACCCAGTACAATTCCCCTTTAAATTTGGCACCCCACCCCGGTGTGATATCACCAGGTCCTCACACCAAGAGGGAGAGGACAAAAAAGAGGACAAAAATAGGCAGAAAGCTGTACTCAAAATGAGTTGAAAATCCTGCCCTGCGGTTGTAATTCAAACCGCATGGCAGTTTCCTGGGCGCTATCGGGTCTGCCGGGAAACCGCTGTTTGAATTAAAAAATCCCACAGCCTTAATGTGACGTCATTAGGCATGTGACAGGGGGGGGGGGGTTGAAGAAGACAAGAATATTATTAATGTATGTCAGAAACTTAATATCTGCATATATGTTCAGATTGTGGTTTAAAACTGGTTGAAAAGTCAGTTGAAAGGGTTTAGAAATGTCTACACTTTTTGTGTCATGTTTAGCATATCCTGTGGAAAGTCATTCCAGGCCATATATGTCTTTATCCTTTATTGAGGATAAAGACATATATGATATTGGTGATGTAACCACATGTAACCAAATGCAATGTGATGCTATGTTATTATTTATATTTCTTTAAAAATATTGTATACTGTGTACTTTCACATTAAAAATACGTGGATACTTTAAGTCTGATACTGCCTCTTAAAAGTCCCCAAGTCCCTCATCCGGATTTAAACGGAGAGGGAAAACATTTTCTTTTTTCCTTTAATATATCTAGTTGGGATGTGACAAATCAGCACATTTGGGTCCAATTAGTCCCCTCTCTATATTTTTTTATATTGGAGGAGGAACCTGAGACAAACTGACCAAAGAGCCAGGAGGTATGCCATCAGGGCATGTATGCACTGCTGTTGAGTAACAGTAGCCAAACTGTATTATTTTATAATATTGAAAGAAAAAGATTAAATCCCCGTTAGAGATTGTAAACTTGCCAACATCCCAATGAAATAATGGAAAGAGGAAGGTTGCACCCAATGTGACTCGGGGAACAACCCCAGGTCACCGATTGGAGGGACTTTAAAGGCAATAAGTGTAAATACAGAGTACAGTAAACATAAAGTTTATACGTAAAAATTCAAGGTTACATGTTGTATCACAAAAATGACATTTGTTTGAAAAGTTTTCTTCATTAACATAAGTTGCACATGTTGACGCGTTTCACGAGATTATCTCGCTTCTTCAGGAGAAAAGCATACATGAACCCCCTTGAATCATCAGTAGCTGGGGATGCAAGAAAAGTGAATATAAGAACAAAAACTTGATCCATGAGGATATGATATGAGACATATGGGAGAATAACAATATCTCCTTAGTTCACCAGAGGTAACTATTTGGGCGCTATTCATGGATCTCCGGGCGGGAGCACCTCCAGTCCGGCGCCACACTATTCGGGGAACGAATGTGGCGGGCCAAATCGGACAAAGTCAGACTAAGTCAGAGAGAAAGTGATATAAGGGTTATGGTATAGAACACTGGAGTGGAAGGGGGGAGGAAAGAGTAAAAAAAGCAGGGAAGGAAGGGCAAAATAGCACCAGTGTAAAGTAGAGCAGTGTTCTATTAGGTGATGTACGTGAGGTAAAGTGAAAAGAGTGTGTTAGAGGGAGGGGTTGGTGTTAGGACTGGGATAGTGTAGAGAGGATGGCATTGAGTAAGGTCTAGAGAACTAAACCTGACCAATGATATGAATGTGAGTGTGACTACAGGATGTGACTAAATATGTAGGTGGCCCTAGGTATATTGTATCGTGCTGTGAAGTGTGTATGACCGTGAGTGAAAGAGTGTGTATGTGTTGCTGGTGAACCTAGGGCCAAATAAATGTGGATATAGAGTGCTAAGCCACCAAGAAGAAAGAGGGGGGAAAACAGAGAAGGGAAGAGGAAAGGAGGGGAAAAAGAGGAGAGAGGAGAAAGGATCCCCAAACCGTGAAGGAAAACGAAAGAAAAATCCACAGAAAGACAACACCTCATATTGACCAAACCAAAGTGGGGGAGGGGGGACAAGAAAAAAGCACCTGTGAATCCAATGCTCATACTGTTAATAACCTCTGAAAACTGTAACGCATGCTAACCCATGCAATGTGCTAGTACCAGCACCCACCACAATAGTTTGTGTGTCTCACTGCACCATACATATTTACCAACTATTATATGTCCAGGCCGGTCAAAAAACAGGAACAATAAATCCCAGCCAGGAAGTAGTTAATTAGGTGCCCCAGCACTCCAAGTATCAAGGATGCGAAAGCAGTCAATACAACAATGTATCCCAGCCAAGGGGTACTGAGTCAGGTGCCCCAGTGCCGTCCTGTAGAAATAAGGCCAAGAAATTATATTAGTTATCTGTACCTGCAGTCCGTCATGAGGGTGGTAGGTGAAGTTGTTACCTAAGACTTCATGTCCAGGGTGATCCCAGTGTCTGGGAGGCTGTGGTTGCTGCTGCACGCAATGTTGATGGTGAACAGATCAAAACACTGACAGAATCCATGGATGGCAGGCTTTTGAGTGTCCTTGCAAAGAAAGGTGGCTATATTGGTCACTGATTTGTTTTTGTTTTGTTTTTGAATGTCAGAAATGTATATTTGTGAATGTTGAGATGTTATATTGGTTTCACTGGTAAAAATAAAAGATTGAAATGGGTATAGATTAGTTTTTTGTTAAGTTGCCTAATAATATAGCTAAAACTAAAAACAAACTAAAAACTACTTCCAAAAATATTCAGCTTTGATATTAATGAGTTTTTTGGGTTCATTGAGAACATGGTTGTTGTTCTCTCTTAGCACTCTATATCCACATTTATTTGGCCCTAGGTTCACCAGCAACACATACACACTCTTTCACTCACGGTCATACACACTTCACAGCACGATACAATATACCTAGGGCCACCTACACTTTAGTCACATCCTGTACTCACACTCACCTTCATATCATCAGGTCAGGTTTAGTTCTCTAGACCTTACTCAATGTCATCCTCTCTACACTATCCCAGTCCTAACACCAACCCCTCCCTCTAACACACTCTTTTCA
>CM070038.1:54457977-54468787 GCA_036250615.1 Ptychadena robeensis
TGGGAAGAATGAAGGAAAAAAACCGAGGGAGAAAAGAAGGTATAAGAAAAAATAAGCAATACAAATAATGTATTGCATGGTGAAAACGAGCCAGAGAATTGCCCTGTAGGCATTTTCAACCAATTTAATCTATGAAGCCCACTTCAGTGTTCATAGTTAACAAGATCACAGACAGTTATCAATCAGTTAGTACAGGGAGCCAGTGAATCCTGGCTAACCCATAATGGCCACTAAAGGGAGGATGGATGCAAACCCCAAGGTTGACCTACCCGGTCTGGTCGGTGTGTGATCCAGATGGGGGTGGGGACATCTCTCTGCTTCACAGTAGACAGACCCCGATCTTAGCCGCCGCCGTGCTCCTCTGCCCGCTCCCCCGATAATGACCGCCGCATGCCCACCCCACATGCGGGAGCATGTGAAGCCGGCGTGGTCATCACTGCATCACAGGGGGCGGTCCCTGTGTAGCCGCCCACCGTGTGCAGATCTCAGGCGCATCGCATCATCTATACCACCTCCAGACCCCCCCACCAACCAAAGTATGTGCCGGTGTCCCTGGCGTGCAGTCCCAGGGGGCACCCTCCAATTTAAGTGTGAGCAGTCAAACTAGTACAAGACTCTCGATCCTGCTAGCAATAATGAAAACAGGGGCCAATTACCAACACAGACCAGGGGAGAAAGGAGACCATTGATTAAAGGAAATTCCTCCCCAAGGAAGTCTATAATTTCAGGTCATTTAAAAAGACCTGATAGAATCCAAAAAAGGGGGGAGCTGTAAGTCCTAGGTCAGGGTTGGAGGGATGTTTCCCTTCCAAAGGCACATAAAGATTCCACATTGACAATTTAAATGTAATAATAAAGAAATAGAGAAAAAGAAAAAGAAAAAAATTCAATGCTCAAAACAACAAAACAAAAAAATATACAAAAATGATAATAAATCAAAACAATTTATCATATGACATGTTCAAGGCTGTGCCAGTGCTGTCGATCCTGCCACTCTAACCATTTGTTTTGTTTTTAATCTTCATGATCCGTATTATATGGAGACGCCTGATAACAGGCACCTTTCACGATGGAAACACTAGGGAATATATTGCGCTCCTAGGAAACCTGACATCCAAAGTAGTGGATGGAATTGGTTTCAGTATTTACAGAAAGGGCTTGAAACTTATACTTTCTTTCAGACCGGGGGGTTGTTAGCTTTTAAACGGTGGATCCATTCAGTTTCCACCTGAAGGATTTTGTTGTTAAAATCACCACCTCTAATGTGCTCCTTTATTAACAATAGTACAGTGAAATTTAAACATGAAATGTCAAAATTATGTTTTAAGCCTATGTGGCTGCTTATGGGAGTAAGTAGTTTGCTGTTTGTTATGCTATAAATATGGTCGTAGATGCGTTTCTTTAGTGGCCTTTTGGTTTTTCCCACATAATATGCTGGGCAGCGGCACGTCATTCAGTAAACTACTCTATGAGTGTCGCAGTCTGCTCTGAAAGTGGGAATGAACCTTTCTCCATTTGGTAAAGTTGATTCCACAGTGTCATGTATCCATTCGCATTGAGGACAGTGTCCACATTTGAATGTTCCATTCAGGGGTTCTCAATTCTCTCTGGGGTGTTGAAAATGGCTTCTAGTGAGTCTATCTTTCAGGGCGGGGGCCCTTCTAAAAGTAATCAAAGGTTTGTCCTAAATGAATTTGTTGGAGATGGGGTCGGCTTGTAGCCAATGCCAGTGTCTCTCCAATAGTGATGGCCGAACTTCGGCCGTGTCCGTCCGCGAACGCAGACAGATTCAAATTCCCCGCCTCTAGGCAGGGAATCTGAATCGGAAAACCCAGATGTGACGTCAGTGACGTCACATCCGGCACCTGGAACGCATAGTTCCTGGTTGTGCTAACCGGATGTGAGGTCTTCAGTGAAATATTCTTCCTGCGGCGGGATCTCGCTGCTAACAACCGTACTGTCTGCCGGCGAGAAGGAGGGCGAACATGCATGTTCGCGGCCGAACTGTCCGCAAGTTGTCAGTTGTTTTAGTTTTTTTCTTCTTGTATAACAATTCAGTGCGACTTTTACTTTTGGCTTGTTGGTAGGCTCTTTTCAGAGTTTTCCTACTATAGCCTCTTTTTTCAGTCTGTCTCTTAGTTCACCCGCATGATGATCAAAATCCTTGATATCTGCGCAATTGCGCCTCAATCTTAAATATTGTCCGTATGGCAGGTTGTTTACCGTGGACTTGGGGTGCCCACTCTTGGCGTGGAGTATTGTGTTTCCAGCGCTTTCTTTTCTATATAGGGAAGTTGTTAAGTGTCCTTCATCATCAAGTCTAGGAATGATAATTCACTTCGACTAAAGGTCCAAGTGAATTTTAAATTAAAGAGGTTATTTTGAAGTTGGGTTAGAAAACTCTCCATCTCACTTAATGTTCCAGTCCATAGGACTAGGACATCGTCAATATAACTATGCAATGGCAGGATGTGGCCATGGCCATCGTTCCCACCCCCCCAAAAAGATGTTGGCGTATGAGGGGGTGCAGCATGTTCCCATGGCCACACCCTGTGTCTGAAGATAGAATCTCTCGTCAAAGACGAATACATTTCTGGTCAGAATAAATTTAAGCAGTTTCAAGGCAAAATCGTTAAGTTTTTTGTCCATAGAGGATCTTTCATTTAGAAACAATTCCGTAATCTCACATCCCAGATCGTGGGGAATACTGTTATATAGACACTCTATATTAATATTTAATAGAAAGGTGTCTCTTGTGGTTTTGATTTCACGTTTCAATTTGGGTGTCCCCTGCTTTCCCCCCCTGGGGGATTTTCTGTTCCTTGTCCCCCCCCCTCTCTTTCCCCAATGTCTTTCCTTGTCCAATCCTATTTCTGGCTTTGACTATTTCTTTTTCTCCACTTTCCTTGTTTTTCTTCTCCCTCTGTCTTTTCTTTTCTCTTTTTTTCTTTTCCTTTATTCTCCCCCCCTTTTCCTTTTCTCTTTTCCTCCCTTCTTTCCATGTCCCTCCCCCTTTGTCTTTTTTTTTCTTCTTTTTTTTCTTTCCTTTTCTTCTTTTTCTATTCCCTCTTTTTTTGAGGGATTCTTTTCTATGAACCAGGAAGTCCCAATATGGCAATACACTGTATACTGAATGGGTCAATTTCAACTACACAGTATTTTAACCAAACACTAAGGACTACTCCAGACCTGCATGCCATCACCACGGGGACCATTATCTGACCTCTATGAGTAGGAAAGGAAGCATCTAATGCACTTTTAATGTCCAGAGGTATTTGGGTAAAAAATGGGGGGGTTCTTCCCAATAGCCAAAAGGCAACAGAAAGTAAAGTTTTGATTATATGCTCTCCACAGCATCACGTTATCCTTGACAAAGCCTAATTGGTGAAACGCGTAGGAGAACTGAGAAACTGTTAAAGAACATATCTTGGATGGACTGTTTAGGAATTCGGTTACTTGGAGGGATGAACAAGGAGCACCGTGTGAGGAGCCCCTCTTTCTCTCTCACCCAACTGATTTCCAGCTTGGATGTTCCCATGAATAGAATCATGATTTTGTATTATTAATAAATGTATTAATATTTTCTTACATATTTCGGAATTGGAAATTTTTTGTCAAAAACCTCCTATAGACCTTCAAAAACCCAATTTTTTGACCTGTGATAAAATTGACTATTAAATATATTTGCAATTTAAGTGCCTTGACAAACAAACATAAAGGCCCCCCATACACCTTACAATCTCACCATACAATTTTTGTACAATCAACTTTTGTTCTACCAAAACCATGTAATATGAGAACTTTTTTAAACTTTCCAATCAGTATGTATTCTATCAGGGAGGACCCGCACTACATAGCTGTTGGTAGATCAAATGGAAATTGTATGGAGTGATCTAAAGGTGTATGGGGGGGGGGGGCTTAAGATTTTCTAGTAAAGCTGTTGGATTACATTTTGCATTGATATTATGGACAGGGAAATATGGAAATATGGAAAAATACACCTTAAGGCATGATTCACTTTATAATCTTACCATACAATTTCTGTTCAATCAAATTTTCTTCTACTAAAACTATGTAATATGAGGACCTTCTAAACCTCCCAATCACTATGTATTCTATCAGGGAGGACCATATACTACACAGTTTTTAGCATATCTAATGGAAATTGTATGGAGGTGTATGGGGGACTTTTATGATGTTACCAAAGTTGAAGACATTGCTTTGGTAAGGATTAAGGATAAGAAAAATTTATCCCCCTACTTTAGGGACTTTAATTGGCTTTCAGATTTTGTTTGCAAGAAAAGGAAGAATTTTTATAAAATTAACAATATATTTTTTTTAATCATTAAACTTTTAACAATATTTTATTTGTTCCAAAGTTAACAAAAAACAACAGACAAGATACCAACATCCATTGGGTATCTTCACATGAGAATATACTGTGTTTGACACAAATTCTTAGACACAGGTAATTAGATGATCATGGAGTCCAGTTTAAGGTTTTAAAGTTCTACATGTTTGACCCTCTTGGCCTTCATCAAGGGACAAACATATTGGTGTCCTTGATTAGGGTTGTGGTAAATTTCTATTTTAGACAGAGAGACAGACTATATTTAATGATCAACCCGCATCTATTTAACCCGGTCAATTGAATTTTTTTTAAAATCTACTTTATTTATTTCTTATCCTTAGACTTACATCGATTGATCTCCACAGGTGACCTTGACGCGTTTCACCCGGTTAGGGCTTCCTCAGGAGGTAAGTATGTAGTAGAATATCTAATATCAAAATATTACACAAATTAGATACAGTACAAGAAAAAGCTCCCACATTGCCATATATGCCAACAACCATGTCACCAATATTTTACCTGATCACAGATGGGTTATCAAGGTAGCCTTAGTTGTGTAGCCAATGTTAAAAACCAAGTATGGTAAAGTTATCAAATCCCACATAGGGAACGCGTCGAGGTCACCTGTGGAGATCAATCGATTATTATCGTATCTAACTGTGAATTAAATTTGGCCTTAGTTGGTCCTGCTTTTTAATTGTACTATTTGTGTAATTTTTGGCTTAATAAATGTGATTGGTATTTTTTCATATACCTATGTCTGGTGTCGATCTACATCAAATCCCATTTTCTTTTTCTTTCTTTCTACTTAAATTGTTACATTATTATGGGATCTAGATCAGACACTGCAAATTACTTAAAGTTATTAGCAACATCCGCCACTACATCTCTCTAGTTCACTCATAAAGGGGTAATCCTAGGGGGTGGCCCCACACCATACCGGGAGTCCTGGTGGTGCCGGAGTATAAGAGGTTCAGGCGGTCAGTCTCCCATGGGGAACAGGGAGCAAGAAGACTTGAGCACATTAAATTGCTTTTATCTTGTCCTAAGGTATTTAGAGTACTTATAACGGGTTGGCCCTTGGCCAGAGAGAAAATGAGGACAACAGGGGATAGGAACAAATAAATTGCCACAGACCAAAAAAAAACAAGACACAAGACAAAAGAAAAGAAAATAATAAATAAGAGCAGTAAATAGTGAAAAAGTAAATAGTGAAGAAAACATGCAACCAAGGAGGTTTGTATGTATGTCGGTGTAGGGAGCGAGAGGGGGAAATGGGGTTGCACTGTATATGTGTATGTTTACTCCAATAAATTGAGGGGGATGTATCCTCCTTGTATATATAATTTCTACTTTTGTAGTGATTTATAACTTACAGGTCGGTTATAGACCTTTATTGCCAGTTATAGTCCCGCATTTGGTTATCAGGGCATTCGTATGTCCGATAACTGGGTGCACAATTTTTGCGATATTTTTGAATGTCAGGAAAGATGTAATCCCTGTTACAGCACACCAGTTTATATGCAAAACAGCACTGGAGCTTTTATAGATGTAGCCTATAGTCCTTAAAAGGACTTTTGGGTCTGCAATTTGGGGAGATAGATGGTGCGCGCACATAACACTATCCCTGCCTATTCGCTGCCTGTCCCTGTCTCCAAGTGAGCCGACTGGGGGTGGTCAGGTGCTATATAGCACCTGACCATGTGTTTCGCCCATCCAATCACTGTAATGCCAGCAGCTAAGATGGCTGCTGGCATTACAGTGAGGGCAACAGTTACCCTGTTTCCCAGAATATAAGACACTGTCTTACAAAAACAGCCAGTTCTTACAAATCAAAAGGAATTGTGAAAACCTACAAGACTTTACTAAACAATCTGGTGAATTGAGGGATTGTCTTTTACAACAAGGCTACAGCAATAAATGCCTAAAACGTGCATATCAGAAAGCTAACTCTATACCTAGGCAAGAACTGCTGAAATCCAAGCTGAAGAAGCAGGCTCTTGACACTGTTTATATAATTGTATCCTTTAATTAATCAAAAGATTAAAAAAAAACATTGGAACCTCCTCTTATCTGATGCCTCTATTGCCCCTTATATTAGAGAGTTTCTGTTAATCACCTATAAACAATCACCTATAAACGCAACTCCTTATTAAAAGATAAAATTGTTAGAAGCCACTTCGACATGCCCAGCCAAAACCATGAGTTCAGGCATATACCCCTGTGGACATGCCAACAATGCAATTTCACTCAAGAATGTGATCAATTCACACTTCCGAATGGCAAATTGCACAAAGTGTCTCATTCCATCACGTGCAAAACTGAAGGTATTGTCTACTTAATAAACATTCTGTTGTAACAGGTTTTACGTTTGCAAAACCAAAACATGCATTCCGGACACAAATCTACCAACTTGTGTACAACATCAAAAACAAAGTAATCAGCTCTATTGTTGCCCATGTGGGCCTACAACATAACTTTGAACCCAACTCAAAAAAGTTCTACGTATTGGACCATATCCCGGCCACTGAAAGAGGAAACAATCTGGACAAGCATATTCTCCAAAAAGATATCATCAACTGTCATTACCTTTGTACTTTGAATTCACTATGGGCTTTGTTCAATTTATAATTGGCTTTTTGCGTACCTATGTTGTAACTCAGTATAAATGATTATTGATGACTTTTATATCATCACTATTGCTTGATGATATTAGCTATGATTACACTTGATAGTAGTGTTGAGCTTGAATATTCGAATTGTGAATATATTCGGCGAATATCGCTTATTCGAGAATTTACTAATTTTGCGAATATGGAGGCGAGTGGAGGCGAATATATAGTGGCTTGCAAAAGTATTTTCCACATTTTCTCACATTACAGACACAAACATGACTCAACTTTATTGCAATTCCACGTGAAAGACCAATACAAAGTGGTGACACGTGAGAAGTGGAACGAAAATCATGCATGATTACAAACATTATTTACAAATAATGTCAGTAGCCCATAGACATTGCCTGATGAGTGCTAATGACTAAATAAAGTGCACCTGTGTGTAATCTAATGTCAGTACAAATACAGCTGCTCTTTGATGGCCTCAGAGGTTGTCTAAGAGAATATTGGGAGCAACAACACCATGAAGTTCAAAGAACACACCAGACAGGTCAGTGATAACGTTATTGAGAAATGTAAAGCAGGCTTAGGCTACAAAAAGATTTCCAAAGCCTTGAACATCCCACCAAGCACTGTTCAAGCGATTATTCAGAAATGGAAGGAGTATGGCACAACTGTAAACCTACCAAGACAAGGCCGTCCACCTAAACTCACAGGCTGAACAAGGAGAGCGCTGATCAGAAATGCAGTCAAGAGGCCCATGGTGACTCTGCACGAGCTGCAGAGATCTACAGCTCAGGTGGGGGAATCTGTCCATAGAACAACTATTAGTCGTGCACTGCACAAAGTTGGCCACAAAAGTGTCAAGAAGAAAGCCAGAAAGCCATTGTTAACAGAAAAGCATAAGAAGTCCCATTTTCAGTTTGCTACAAGCCATGTGGGGGACACAGCAAACATGTGGAAGAAGGTGCTCTAGTCAGATGAGACCAAAATGAAACTTTTTGGCCAAAATGCAAAACGCAATGTGTGACGGAAAACTTACACTGCACATCACTCTGAACACACCATCCCCACTGTGAAATATGGTGGTGGCAGCATCATGCTCTGGGGGTGCTTCTCTTCAGCAGGGACAGGGAAGCTGGTAAGAGTTGATGGGAAGATGAATGGAGCCAAATACAGGGCAATCTTGGAAGAAAACCTCTTGGAGTCTGCAAAAGACTTGAGACTGGGGCGGAGGTTCACATTCCAGCAGGGCAACAACCCTAAACATAAAGCCAGGGCAACAATGGAATGGTTTAAAACACAACATATCCATGTGTTAGAATGGCCCAGTCAAAGTCCAGATCTAAATCCAATCGAGAATTTGTGGCAAGATCTCAAAACTGCTGTTCACAAACGCTGTCCATTAATTTGACTAAGCTGGAGCTGTTTTGCAAAGAAGAATGGGCAAGGATTTCAGTCTCTAGATGTGCAAAGCTGGAAGAGACATACCCTAAAAGACTGGCAGCTGTAATTGCAGCAAAAGGTGCTTCTACAAAGTATTAACTCAGGGGGCTGAATAATTACGCACACCCCACTTTTCAGCTATTTATTTGTAAAAAAAATTTGGAATTATGTATGATTTTTGTTACACTTCTTACGTGTACACCACTTTGTATTGGTCTTTCACATGGAATTCCAATAAAATTTATTCATGTTTGTGGCTGTAATGTGACAAAATGGGGAAAAGTTCAAGGGGGGTGAATACTGTATATTTACAATGCGAAACTAATAATGTGAAAATTATTAGCAATGCGCTCGCAATTGCGCATAGTCACAAATATTAGTAAAATTATTCGCAAAATATCACAATTCTAATATTGCCTATGTTGCTCATCACTACTTGATAGATATATATGTGTGATGCATTTATGTCTTCATAACTCTCTAGGATATACTGTTGGTTCTGGTACAATCTAATTATGTTCATGAATCTCCAATTTTGTTAGATGACTGTATATCTCTATTATACACATCCGCTATACTTAGTTTTGATTTATCAATGACTTTACACTTTCTGTATATCCCCATTTACTTTTTGGTGTATGCTTGTCACAATTATCACTCAATTATACTGTGTATCCAATTTTGTAATCTATTCCTAATATTTCCATTTCTATTACTATATATTTCCATTTCTATGTACTCTAGATTTACACATACTTATCATTGTCCTTACTTCTATAGCTCATTTCTACCCACCTCTATTTTCACCACCAGATTGACTTTCAACCTAGGTCCACCAACTACCTAAAAATTCCAACACTTTCCCAGCAGATAGAGGTAGAGTCAGGGTGTGAACTACTTTCCATGGTAAGGATGAAGGTAGTTGTCACAAAAACACACCAATATTTGTTCTACCCGGTCCATTTAGCTATTTTCAAGGTAAATTATGCAACTTTCACATTGCATTTCTCACAGTACATTTTAGGTACATAGAGTCAAGTATAATTATTCAACATGTTTCGCTGATAGCTTCCTTAGGAGCTTATACAATTACACTGTTTCTGTGAATGAATCCAACAAATTATAAATCACATATATGTGTACCGATATCATTACAGCACTCAGGAGATAAACACTACCTTATACATAGGAGTATGGTCCCTTGGTGTAGGTTTCACCCACCAAAAAGTCTCCGTCGTCCACCCTTTCATTCCAACCTCCAGATGTCCTAACTGGGCACGAGAAGGTAATCCCCACCCAGTCTTATTAGTGATCTACAGGTGAAACCAAATATGTATACTTACCTTGTCTATTAATCAATAGTGTTGAGCGAGTATATTCGAAACTCTAATATATTCGACAAATATCTGACATTCAAGAATTCACAATATTTCGCGAATGTGCCAGTGGTGTAAGTAGGTGAATGTCTTTTAGCCCCATATTGCCATGATTGATGTGTCCTATGTTGGTTTGAGGAGGGATATATAGGTATTGACAGTGATAATGTGCACTCCAAGTGTTGACTATGGGACGTTTGATAAATGATCTGACTATTATTACATAAGTGCTCAATAACTGAGTAGTGCCACAGTAATAAACCGTACACCCAGAAGGAAAACCATATAGCACAGCCATCACCTCCCAATGTGAACAGTATTCCATCTCCACATGAACCTGCCTCTACATCATAATGAATATAACAATAGTGGTTTAGGTGATGATCCCACTGTTAGTCTAAAGCTAGCCATACACGGCACGGATTCCCTGGCTGATCGATTCAGCACCGATGGATTCCGGCGATTCCGCCGGCATCCACAGGTGAGAACGATCAGCCAATTAGGGAATCCGATCGTGGCAGCCCACCTTGCACGGCCGGATCCGTGTCCGAGGGATCGCCTCCCTGACCGCAACGCCCCCTGATCAGAGCAGAATCGGACCCGAAAAGACCAACAGGTTGGTTCTTCCTCGGATCCGATTCTGTGCCCCCGATCCATCGGATGCGGTCGGACGGGCAAGGTGGGCTGCAGGGGATTCCGGCACGATGGATCCGCGTGCACGCGCCCGGAATCCATCGCGCCGGAATCCGGCACGAATCCGTGCCGTGTATGGCAGCCTTAAGAGTGCAAGGTAAATGTAAGTGTCAAAGTCAATTCAGTTGTTCCTGCTATCGGCGGCAGTGTTGAGACTTGGTAATAAATAGTGATGGCGCAAACCTGGAATTTAATGTTCGCGAACGGCGAACGCGAACTTTTACAAAACACGCGAACCCGCCATTGACTTCAATGGGAGGCGAATTTTGAAAAACAAAGGGACACCTTTCTGGCCACAATAGTGTTGGGAAAGTTGTTTCAAGGGGTCA